>VWZV01003531.1:147098-292901 GCA_013397155.1 Irena cyanogastra
CTTTTGTGAAGTGGCAGAAAACCATTGTTTTAGATAAGGGTTTCAATAATAAAAAACAAAGTCTAAGAGTTCACCTCAGGGATGACACACCAATGTGCTAAGGCACTGCATATTACTTCTCCCCAAAATGGATTTGCTAAGTAGAGAAACAGATTCTTCCTATGACAGCTCCTAGACTTCCAGACTCTAAAATCTTCCCGAAGAAAACATTTGCAGCCTTTCCCTCCTTCACTAAGCAGGTCACCCTTTCATAAAAGGAGATCAGGATGGTAAAGCAGGACCTGCCTTTCACAAACCCATTCTGCCTGTCCTGATCCCCTGGTTCTCCTGCATGTGCCACAGGACAGTAGTCAGGACGATCTGCTCCATGACTTTGTCTGGCACTGAGGCCAGCCTGGCAGGCCTGTACTTTCCTGGATCCTCTTTCCAGGATCCACCCCTCCTGGGATGAGTGTCTCTTCCAGTCGAATGGCACCTCTCCAGCCAGCCAGGACTGCTGGTCAGTGATGGAGAGGGGCTCAGTGAGCTCATCTGCCAGCTCCCTCAGGATTCTTGGTGGATCCCATGCTGCACCATAGACCTGGGCAGGTCTAAGCGGTGTAGCAGGCAGGGAACCATTTCCTCCTGGATTGTGAGGGCCTCATTCTGCACCCTGTCCCTGTCTTCCACCTCAGGGGACTTGGTGCCCCCAGAACAACTGGTCTTTCTATTAAAGATAGAAGCAAAGATGGCATTAAGCACCTTAGCCTTTGTTACTGTGCTTCCTGGAGATTCTTCTTACTCCTAATTTTGTTGCCAATGTATTTATAGGAAAATGTTTTTTATTATCAGAGATGGCCTATTCGGAGGCCTTTAAGATTTCCTTCTTGAAGAATGTCCAGCCTTCTTGGATTCCTTTGCTCTTCAGTACTGTCTTCCAAGGGACTCTCTCAATGAGTCTCCTAAAGAGGCCAAAGTGTGCCCTCTGGAAGACCAAGTTCTGGTGATCCTGCTCATTATTTCTCCATGACTTAAATCTACCATTTTGCCATCACTGTGCCCAAGACTGCCTCCAAGCATCACATCACCAGCCAGCCCCCTGTCCACAGAAAGCAGAGGCAGCAGGCTGTCCTCCCTAGCTGACTCTCACATCAGTGGTGTCAGGAAGTTCTCTCTCACACGCTCCAGCAATCCCCCAGACTGTTTGCTCGCTGCTGTGTGCTATTTCCAGCAGACATCTGCTAAGCTGAAGTTCCCCAAGAGAATAAGGACCAGCAATTGTGAGACTTCTCCCAGCTGTTTACAGAGCATTTCATCTGGCTGTTCACCTGATGGAGTGGTCTATAACAGATTCTCCTTCTTCTTTCCTCACCAAATATCAATTAATGCAAAACCAGCACACTATGGTATCTGCCCTACTAGCCTTCCTCCTGAGTCATACCCAACAGACCCTTAAGCATATCATCATAAAGCTCTAGACAATTAAAACATTCCTTAACACAGTTAGCCCACTGCCTCTCCTTCCATGCCTCTCCCTGAAACAGCAGACCAAAGGACCCTGCTAGCACACACAAATTTCTCTTGGTTGTTGCTCACTCATATGACACAGAAACAGCACCGCAGAAATCAGAAGGGACTTCTGGAGATCATCTAGCCCAAGACACCACTCCAAACTGGGTCAATTACATTGCAATTGAATGTGCAGAACCTCAGTGGTCTACTCAGTAATTTTAGAACATTTGCAAGTGGTGGCATTAAAAGTTCTGTGGCGTTGCCTAAAGCTAACAGCTTAAATCCTTTTGTTATTCCTGCAGGTGTTGTGTTATTATCTAGTGGAACATTATGAACTTACAGTTAAAACTGTTACATTTTTGTAGAAAAAGCGAAGATATTTTGTAAATAGCTTTGCTTGGTTTAAATAATAGTCCCTTTTAATTAGAAGGAGAAATGTGTGCTGTAGCATAAGTAAAACATTATTAAAGCTTTCACCTTTTCATTGATGTAAGAAAAACCTAATTAAACAATGGTAAACACTCTAAAAGTGCACAGTAAAGTGAAAAATATGCTTACTGATGAACACTAAGTAACAAAACATTACACAGATGTTAACAAATGGGAGATAGTTTTAGTTTTATGCCTGCAGGACTTAAAGTTCTAAAAAAAATTCCACTTTTACTTAGATAAATATTTTTTTATTTCTTGCACAGCTGTCCATCTTAAAAAAAAAAAGAATTTTTTTTAGCTCACTTCAAGCTTCAAAATAATGCTAAGTGTTGACATAGCTGATATTGATTTTCTCTTCTGTTCACATGCAGTGCCCAGAATCTGTCTGAAACCAAAGCATTCGTTCTACGTAAAAAAGGTAATGCAAATCATGCCATTAACAGTTTCATATAGTGCTATTTCCCTGACGCTGAAGGGCCTGAAGAACTTTAACCATCTCAATGATAGCTCAATCTTGCTGCTATTCCACTTGAAAAAGTTACCGTGGGGACTTAACTAGAATAGCATCATGTCAATTATAAAGTTTGGAAAATGTCAGTTGGGAAGTACTTCTTGAGGCAGACAAGCTGGAATTTACTTCAAGAAAAAACAGGGAGGAAAAACATAGATGCATTCATTCATTTACTTCCCAGCATAAAAGAAATCCAGTTCATAAAGGAAATTTAGTTCATGCAAAATGCTACTAATTTCTCTGTTGTTTTCTTTTTTTTCTGCATATTTAATAGAGACTCCTGATCTCCTTTCTTAGAATTTGTTTGAGAATGAAGCTCTTTGTTACTTGGGTGATTACCCAAATTTTCTTTTCAAGGCCTTGAAGCTTAAGGGAAAAAGAATTGTTTGACTATGAAAAGCACATTGATGCTGTATCCTCAGAAAAACATCAAGACCTTAAATTTCACTTCCTATGAGACACAGAGCTTATAGAAAGTTGCAAGGTATATCCCACAAACAAAACCAACAGTAATTAGTAACCACTATGAGCAGATCTTGGTACAGCATTTCAACAAACTTAAATTCCTTTGATGCCTGCAGTCTGATAACAGGCATGCAAAATATTTCTGAATCCCTGTGAAATCTGGCAACAAATCAGCAGCTTTTAGTCTGGAGTTGTGTACTAAAGCCTCTCTCTCTCAAAACCTTTGCACAGTTTGTGCTAGAAATCCTTTCCTATCATGTATTGTCATTCCGAAGAAAAATTCCTTGCAAAGTCACTGCTAATGCCACCTATTAAGCATATGGAACACATGGAACCTATATAGAACATTTTTTGTTAGTGCTGTAATGACAAAAATTATTAACTATTTCTTCCAACTGACATGTGGAAATAGAACTCCAGGAAGTTATACGCTACTGAGAATATGCATAAGAAGAAAAGCCAGCTTATTTACATAAACAGCAATGTTTGTTTATGTCTAGTTTAATCCTAAGAAAGGGAGACAGTAAGCATGTCAGTTGCTCTAGGTTTAATTGGACCAATGTTCAAACATCCTTATCAACTTTGTAGTGTAGATTTTGATGTGAAGCTCTGCCAACATTCTCCTAGTTGAATTTCAAAATAATGTGATTAATGAAAAGACGGAATTTGGTGCTGCAGTAATGTGCTTAAATATAACCACAGCCATTTACTTTTCCTATGCTAGTAAGAGGACTGAGAACTGCAGTGTTTAGAGAGCTCTTCAGTTTCTTGTCAAGAAACTAACTGCATTTCTATTTCTTTCTCCTGAAGTTCAATATTTCTTTCTAGAATACTATGCCTCACCTTACTCTAATTAAATAAAATTTCATGAGTAGAACCTGCCTACAAAGTGCTACAGTCCGGAATTAGCCTGTGGCAGGGAGGAGAGCAAACAACAGATGCACTCAATCCCCTTATGTTTTCATTACACTTATCTGAATTTCTAATGTTATCTCTGTGTCTAATGACAACTATTGACTTGGAAAATATATTTCTTGTTTGTTGAGAGCCAAAAATATGCTGCATTTAGCAGTTTTGATAAGACAGTACCGTTATTGTGGATATGTACCTTTTCCTGTTCTTATCCAAGACTTTTATTTCTGCTTCAACAGCAATCACAGCAAAAAGAATATAATCAGACATATACCCATGCAAACTTGTATAACATGGAGGTTAATACATTTTCAAATACTGTGATACGTGTTGTTTCTGGTTAAATGATTACCACTCAAGAAAGCCTCTGATACGGCAATCTTTCTCAATTAGCATTTTTTGTGTAAAAATATTAAACATTAGATAATCTAGTTTTCAAAATGTGTTCAGAATACCACGAAATGAGGAACACATTCGCTCTTGAAAATTCAGTGTATATTTCAAACTGAACATCCTAAGCAAGACAAAATTACAGACCCATGGTAGTCTTGAGTTAGTACCCAAGTGAAAAACCCAGAGCGACACAACACCAAGGAAGAGATGTTACAAATGTTAAATGAGTAGATAAGTACATGCAAATCGGTTCATAAAAAGTTAAAAATGATGCTGGGAATCTGAGTAACCAAGTATTAACTGAGCATTAAACAAGTTCTTCCAAACAAGTACTCATTTTCAAATTTCAAAAGGGGAACAAGATCTGTCACCACTAACCTGCCAGGAAAATGTAGCAACACCTTGCTGTGAAGGAAAGACTCCAATATAAACTACTTTCAAACCTGGAGGCAAAAGGGTTTGTAAATATGAGAGAAGAACTTACACTGTGAGAGGTAAATGAAGAAAAAATATCCATAGTGAAATTAACAGGTAGAATTTTAAAAAGCATTTGAAAGATATGAGTGGGACTAGATTGTACTTTCCCAAAACAGAGAGAAAAGTATTTCAATAACAGATATAATTTGGCAAAGTCTGGATTAGTGCTGCACAGCTGGAGAGGAAAAGCAATAAAGGAAATATTGTGCTAGAAGACATGGCCAGATTCACTCAGTTTGAACTGAAGATGTTTGCGTTTGTCAGCCTGAGGTCTCCAGAAGCCAATATAATTTAAAAAAAAAAAAAAAGCTTAGAAGAAAAATCTTTTTCCTAGTTAAAATTTCAGCTGACTGTGTAAGTTAGACAAACAGATTTAGTTTGGATACAGGAAGATTTAGTTTCAAATAGAAAAACATTATCAATCTGGCATACTAATTGTACTGCTAATCATATCACAAACAAAATCATTCTGTGACTTTATCACTGAAGAAGAGGATCAAGGATGATGGCCTGTGCTCCACAGACAGACCAGGCACGAAGGAAGGAAGATCATATAAAGGAAGAAAGACAAATCATGAGAACTAAATAACAGCAATTACTACAAAGAAGGTGGCTTAATTTTAAAACTGAATGCCAGAGTGAGAGTCAAAGGTATGTCCCACTTCTGCACTTTAGCCAGTGGGAAACCATAAGAGCCTTTACTGGTAGCAGAGAACAGAATTGCCACTTCAGAGCCCAAGGAAAAGAGTGGAGGAACTGCTTTACACTGCTACTCACAACTTTGACAGCAAGGCAGAGAGGTTGTACCTGGATTCCAAAAAACATCAATGTTATGAAGTTAATATCACATATTAGATATTTTTGTGCCCTTTCATTCAGTCCTATTACTTCCTACATTCAAGGGACAGTTTTAGCCCATTCTACCCAATGGTAAAGTTCCTGAACATTAAATTCTTGCAAAATTTAGGAGAATCAGCAGCTAATGGAAGAAACTAACTTGAGAAAGAGGCATACCTTAGCTATTACACATTTCCTGCGCTGGCCACTCAGTACTCATGAAGCTCCACACATTGAAGAAAATTTCCTCATCTATAGGACTAACTTCAGTATAAGGCTGGAGGATGGCAGGTTCTAGTTTTTTCCTCCAGCTACGATGTTTGAATACAGTATGCTAATAAACATATGTACTGCTAGGAAACCACACAAGTTTAGTCCCTTACAGCTGATAAGAACAAACTAAACAGAATTGATCTTTTTGCATGGTCAAGGGGGAGATCAGAAATGTCTGAGTTCAAAATTGGTAGAAAAAAATTAACAAAGAGAAGCCAATAGAATACATATTATTTTTAAAGTCCGATTCTTTTAGTCAAAACCAAGATGGCAATTTATTAGCTCTTGAACACCACAAGAATTTTTAAAATAGAAACAACTTACACTATTTAGCTTTTACCTAAAATACAAGGACACGTAAATGAGACATGGGTTGGGGTTTTTTCAGAATTTACTGGCGCCAAAACCAAAGGTAACTTTATTAGAGTCAGCAGATATTTGGATTGAGGACTTTAATGGGTTATATTCCAAGATTAGGGAATTAGCTTCACAATTTGATTGTGCATCTATTTAAAATGTCAGGTGCAGACCTCTAATAAATGTGTCTATGCAGCAATATACTGACACAACTAATTTTTTTCTTTTTTAATGGAACTTACAAAATGCTGCAGCAATCCTCTGCCACAAGACATCTGAGGTCCACCATTGCCCAGTAAAAGAAACTCTTCAGCATGAAGTCAGAAGCCATATTATTCTATAATTCTATGATTTTCAAGTACTTTTCAATATATTTGCAAGCTTAAATAAAAACATTTATAAACCATTATGAAATTTATGAGAATTTTTTTAAAAGGTAGACTGTAGCACGGTCCAGTTACATAATCATAGATCATCTGAATATTCAGATGGGAAGCTTGAGTACATACTAGTTTTGTATTTTTCAACTGGTGCTTGTTATTGAAAGAGTCTTTGTAGTGCATTATGAAAAGTAACTGCTCCTAAAGACCATTCTTATATTCTACAGATTTTAAAATTTCAGTAAGCCACCCTAGTATTGCATTTCTATGGCAAAATCAGCAGCAATTTTCAGAAAAAGCTCCAGTAACTCACTGTAACCAGATATAGTCCATGTCTTTGTTAACTAATTCACATGTCCAAAAAAAAACCTGTTAAAGTGATGAATAAGTAAAGCAGATTTCAATTTGTATGAGTCATAGCGTCTTTGGTTTGCTGCCATTAAACTGGGTTTCATAAATTCACATCTGTGAAGATTCTTCCAGCATGTAAGCACAGCTGTCCCTCAGATCCAACTTTCTCCACATTTTCTGAGCATCTTTTTGTCTGTCTGGCAAAATTAAGCCTTCAATTAGTATCATACAAATTATTCTGTCATACAGGTAGCATCTTTCTCTTCCACTAAACATCTGCTAGGAAAGCTGAGTATTCATGTGCAAATTATATTTCCTTTCAAACATAATCTCCTAAGATTATGTTAATAGATAAACTTCTTATATTCAAAGTGGGAGGTATTAAGTTGCCTAAAGAAAAAGTGAGTTCAATTTATCAGTGGCTAACACTTCTATAGCACTTACTTCAAAAGCAGTTTTACACATCAGACAAAGTATGTGGCTCTATTAATACAAACTCAACCAAAATAGTTCATGTACTTTCTAAATCTATACAGAGCAATTTAGTTCTGGCTTTTTTTTCATGACAATCAGGAAAATTGAGGTAATTCTTAAAGTCCACTCTAATTATCTAACTTAATTTTCTTTTCTATTGATTGATTGATTTACTTGCTTATTGTACAAGTGCTGGTATTAAAATTAATTTCACACTAGAATTTGTTAAATATTTTGAGTATTCATCTCCTTGCCACATAATTTGTGATCCAAAAATTTTCTTTCCAGGTTTTACTAATCCTAAATAAATCTTAGGTAGGGATATAAGATTTTCAGGCTGTATCTTGGGGGAAAAGTCAGGGGCTTGGGCTATAGATGGCATAGGGCCAGATGGAGCATGTGCAAGGACAAGGCCACATTTGGTATGCTCACCCTGCCCCATGTCCTCATAGGAATGTTCTTGGGCCTATGTTAAGGGCTTTCTTCACAAGCCCTGAAGCTCTCTGACCCCTGAGCACAGGCTGGTATCCAAACCATAGTTTAGTATGGATGCACTTGAGATGAATCTACTGTATTTTTGAAAAAATGGATGAAACAGAGAACAATTTTTTTTCTTTGTATTTCCTGCACAAAAATAGACAGTGCAGAATCTGTTTATATAATTATTATATAATTATTTCCACTGTTATTTATTTCCCATAAGAACTGTATTTTTCATTCTGCTGCCACTCAAGGAATTTTTAAATAAAATGTTCATCTACAATAGACAGAACTAGTTTTACATAACTACAAGTACTTCCCTACTCTTAAACTCTGTTGTAAAATTCTTTAAAGAAAACAATTAATAAAAACTTCCTGATTCTAATCTGTACAAAATAATAGTTTTGTTTTGTTGGGGTTTTGTCAGCTTTTTGTTTGGGATTGTTTTTTCAGAAAGGAGAAAAATTCTAATACCTTCAAGTCATATAATTCCAATTAGTTAATGAAAGTAAAGTGAGTCTCCAACAGAAGGTACTGCAGAAGTATTTTGAATTACTTTCCCATTCTAAGGTAAGCATGAGACACATTCTAGGCAGATGGGTACAGCAGATTTTTGTTTTAACACCCACATTCTAGAAAGGAGATTTTAAACACAATCTTTATACTTAAGTTTGTTTTCACACTAAAGGAAACAAAAATGCTACTATTTGTTATCTGAGGTCAAGAGAAAGTCAAAACTTATGCCATGAGAAGGATTCCTGCTTCTAATATGTTACACTTCAACATCACAGTCTGAGCAATGGAAACAAAGTGATCTGTACTTGCTGCAACCAATAAGCTCTGCTGTCTTGTAATTCATGGGCACAAATTCTCATAATGACAAAGAAGTAGTGGAAAGCTGCTCTGGCAAAATTTAATAGGGGGCTGATAGCAAGCAATTCATTCCATACCTTTAAGCATATTTGTCATCCATCTTTGAATCTTTTTTAGCTTTAAATATAACTTTTCTGAGATAAGGGAGGGAAAAACTGCAAAGGATTTTCATGGTTTTGATTAACCATGGATTTATCTTGAGGTGCACTGATCTAGTCCATATAATCATTGACAGTTGAACTGGCAGAATATCAGTCTGCATCACCTGCTAGTCTCAGTTTTTGGACGTGTTTCAGGGTTAGAGTTTTAGAGACTATAGAACGTGTGTTATCAAAAACATTACAAAAAGCTGTTACCCATACAGTCACAAAATGAACATTCAGGGACAATTATGGAAACTCAGGAGTTACATTCCTTAACCTGTGCATCTCTGAATTATTTTGGGCTTTGTCTCCAAATACAGTTTCAGATCCTGAGGAGTGTGAAATTATTTTCCCCACCTCTGGGGTTCCACAGTTATTTACATAAATAAATAGCAATTATTTGTTAAGTATTTCCTGGCCAATTCCTTTAGTAAAAACATCTGATTCTGGGACTGAAGAAGGACAGGGTTCAGGGCAAAAATCGAGTTAAAGACACCCTTGTAACTGCTACTTATTAACTTTGAGCTTTAGAGTTTTGGCACTATGGCTTCATAATTGTGTAGGGCTGTTGGGATTAAAACTTGCCCCATATATTTCTTCCTACTTCAGTGAAATATAATTGTTCTATTGCACAGGAAGTTAAACATTCCAGAGACAGTCAAAAGAAATCTGTGATATATAAATACCAGATTTTGAAACATCCTGCTGCATCTCAAAAGTCTCCAGTTTAGGTGAAGAACACCAGCAGAACCAGTCATTCACGTGCTGCAGGCCCAGCAGCAGCCACTTCCCTGTTCTGCATCTGCACCTCACCTTTGTTTAATGCCAAGTGCTTCTTTCCACCAGAACATAAGAACAGTTGTCTCCAGAAACACAGGTCAGAATCAGAGAGCTAAATACATTTAGAGAGGTTAAATATATTTCATTCAGCAGAATCCAGTAATTCAGCTAGAGTGTTTTAAGAATCAACTAAAGGAATGTCTTTCTGATACTTCAAGGAAGACCAACGAAATCCCAAGGGATTTGTGAAATACAAATATAATACTTTAAAGTCAGAAGGTGCAACCTATAGACAAACTTACAGGTGAGATTATTTGACTGTGGCAGAAAATACTGCAGGAAAATACTGAGCAATGCTAAACAACTTTAGAGGAGCATACAAGATAACATGATGTTCAGAATGTGGTTTGTGAGAACACTCTCTCTCTGAACCCCCACCACCGCACTCCCCAGTAATTAAACTAATCCGTGTTTCCACGTTTCATTTCATATAAGGTGATTCTTAACCAAGAAGGGGGAAATATTTGATACCAGGCTTAAGTAAGTTTCCAATGCTGTTTATGCAACTGTGTTTTGGTGTTCAGAAAGTTACATCGTAGGAAGTAACCAGGTATGAAAATAAGAATAGTTAGAAAAGAACAGTTAAGCACTTGATCAAGGCTATCCAGAGATTCTGCAAAGCATCTCCAAAAAGAAGGTTTTAGCAAAAAAAAAAAAAAATATCAGGGTCGGCCTAAGATTACTTTAGGTCTTGCTTCCACATTTTTGGGAGGGGCTACGCCTCCTGAAATCTCTTTTGGTATCCATTTTCATGATACCACAATATCTCATAAACTAGTAGAATCCAGTTACTGAAGGAAAGATATGCAACTAGCTAACTATCAAGAATTAATCTTTGCCTGGAAGTCTGCCTGGGACCTTCCTGCAGACGACTCTACTATATTAGGTAATGTTATTTTCAGTATTCAAAGGATGATAGAGAAAACATAGTCACATAGCATTTGCCGTTGATTTGAAACTCAGAGCAAGCCCTTCAAGGATCAGAAATAAAACTCCAATTTATGAAAACAAAAAATAAAAATCCAAACTCAATCACACTGAATCCAGTGAGGAAAAAAATTCTACACTATTCAAAGGCAAATATCCCTTCAAAACATGTAAACATGTAATGCAGAAGTAGAAGGTTTAGAAACAGAAAGTATTTTTAATTAACCATTCATGTCATTTACAATCTCCTGGCAACAAGGTGGAAAAACAATCTAAACTAAATTCTGCATGGTTTCAGAAGAAATCGTCTTAAGGAAAAAGCAATCTTGCCACTGTAATCAACAGATGCCACTTGCCTGTAGCAAAACACTACAGAAGGAAAAAAAAGTCTGCTAGCATCTCTGGTTGGTAACTTAAATGGCTTTTTATTTGAATGAATCACATTTTTCAAATTGAACAAAGGTGTTCTTGAAAAATTATTTTCATTAAGTCATTTACCTCTAGCACTACCATATCGTTATGCCTCTCATTTGCCCACTGAAGTTGCCTCTTATCAGGTTTATTATCAGTAAATACTGATATTTAGTCTCAGAACATTATGTACTTGGAAGCCTCAACTGAAAGAGTAATTTTGCAATTTCTGGGAAGCAATTGATACAGTTTCCAAATTTATTAACATTCTAAATGACACTGAAAATGCTAAAGTACTAAATATAACTTCCAGTTAGAACATACTGAAACTCTACAGAAGCATTCAAGGTAATCTCTGAGATAATATAAGCACTTGCTATATCAGTCTTTTGAATAATTTTTTAAGATATAATTTCTCATTTTTCTATAAAAAGTCTTCCCATATATTGTTCAGAGGATTTTCTTCATTTGTACCCTGTTCTGGATGAGTAGAAGCCTTTCACAGTTTCATAACTTTTCCCAAAAAAATGGAGGTGTCTAAAAGAAGCAAACTTCAGTTCACCCAAGAGAGCCCTGCTTAACTTCAGCAGTTAATGAATGAATTAATAAAAAATACTTATTTCATATCAGAAGGGAACACGGTGTGGTTCAAGAGGAAAAGGGATAAAACAGAAAGAAGGAACAGTGTCAAACATTTCTTACCAAGAACACAAATACAGATAAACTAATATATTACCCCTTCTTTCAATTAACTAAAAATTGCTATCAAACATACAGGTAAAATACATTCCAAAATCCAAGCCTTTCTGATTTTAGTAGTTAGTAAAAAAAACCACAAGCAAGATTTTCTTCTTTTCTGAACTCAAGATTTTTGACACTAATCCAATAAAAAATGTACAAGGATATTTCTAAATGTTTTGTAAATTGATTTTAATACATACATTATTGTTATTAGTTCTATCAATAATCCCTTTGTCTTCAGCGAGGTTAAATCCCTTTTTAAACACAAATCAAGCCTCCAAGGCCTTGAACACTCAGTTTTTTGGATTCCATGCTTTTGAAGACAAAGCAGAATGCATCATAGTCATAGGCCAGATGAACAACATGTGTTTGTTATTTGCGAATTCCTATACCTCACGAAGGGTATTCAAGAGTCCTGATGATCAAAAAGCTGCTGATATTTCCATGGATCATGGTAGATTTTACTGAGTTACATTACATTTTAAAATCCATACAATTCAAAGCCCACAGATGACTAAAAAAGTGAAGCTGATTTTCTTTTACTGCATACATTTTGATTATTGTTGGAGAAGAACTTAGGACCTTGAGTAAATACACCTTCATATTCCCCAACTAATGTAAGTAGGAAATCCACAAAAAACCCCAAACCAAACCCATGAGAAGTGGAGAATTCAAATATTACATATGCAGTATATTTGTTTACTGTTAATGCACACAAACCTATCATCCAAGTCAACCTAAAAGCGAGACATATCTCAAAATCCTTTCATGGCAGTGGTGCAACAACAGACTGAAAATTGGCAGGAGAAAAAATATGAAAATTAAAATATGTTCGAGGACAGAAAAATCCCTTATCACCTAAACAGGTGTTAAAGAGCCAAGAAAACCAAAAATAAAAAACATGTCCACAAATCTGTAGCAGTGTTCATAGCAGTCTCTATAACATAGAGCTTGTTGAATCCCCAGCATTTCAGATGCTGAAGCACACAGGCATATGAGGTATGCCAGGATCCCATATCATTCTTCAAAATACTATTTTAAGGAGATATAAATTTCAGGAAGCTTTTCAAATTTGGTCCACTTCTTGCTTCTGTCTAATGTTACGTAGTTTCTGGTCATGCCCCTGTTGCTTCACAAAATCACACAGATTAAGGTATGAGTTACCACTGCTAAATAACGTAGTCTCAGTAAGTGTGCTGATACAATTTGTGTTAGCAATGCTAGGTTTCAAAGCAACAAGGCATAATAGCCAGCTAAATAACAGTTCCACAAATGAAATTTTGCAAAAAAATTAACTACACCAGCATTTATTAGCAACTGAAAACCCATCATTTTACTAAGCATCAGATTTTTCCTTTCTTGTCAACATTTCGCCTATACCTTAAATTGTCAGCAAATATTTTAGTTTAAAAAATAGTTTCATCTGAGGTCTATTCATGATTTATATTAATTTGTCATTCAGGCTAACTATTCACAAGTGAGTTTAAACAAGGATCAAATAATCAAATACTTAGAAACACAGTAAAACCCATATATTTCCTAAAAATCATCAATTGCAGGTTTTACATAGACATAATATTAAAAGCTCAATAGGTATTCAATGTTGTTTGACATTGATGAGGTAAATTTAGAGACTTGCTCTCTAATTATTATAAACACTGAAAGGGCTAGCATATGGGGATAAAAAGGATTGATTACACTTTAACAAAATATGCCAACAGCATAGGAAAACGCAAACAGGAAGCATGGCTACACTTTTATTAGCATGTTTTATGCCAATCACTGCATAAACTTGCAACCATTCCATAAAATATTTGTTTTACTGCATTCACTGGGAGTATTCTGAAAAGAAAGGGCCCAAATTTGGAGCCAGCACAAGTGATTTAATGTCTATGCTCCAAGTGAGCAAACTACCCCTTCTCCATTCATGACTCGTGGATTCTTAGCATGACAGGTTTGTTTGGTTTGCTTTGGGTTTGTTTGGGGTTTTTTTCAGCTTTTTTAAAGGACAAAGAACACCAAATTTGTTCTTTTCAAATTCAAATTTATTTTACCAGGGATTAAACTTGATCTCAATATCACCATTAAAGCCAAAGAAAAGTACTCTGAGCTCATATTCCTTGGTCATTAATGAGCTATCACAAAACATAACAGGATTGCAGCACACAGGAAAACTGTCAGATGTGTGCCCAGCCCACAGTTGCTGGGATAAGTAACTTCCAGGATGCAACTGTTAGAGGATTCCCAAGGGGAAAAAATAGCGTGCTTTTCTGTCACACACAGCAGGAAAGTGCAGATTCTGACTGAGGTGCACAGGCACTGTCACAATCTAAGTAACCAGGAGTTTTCATTCTGAAGAGTGTACATAGCAGACAAGTAAAGATTTAAAACCTATGGAGAACAAAGGAAGAAGAGAGTGGCAGGACAAGTCTAGATAAAGCAAATGGAATACACAATTTTAAGCAAATATTAAATAAGGTTCAATTCTTTTGAATGGCATCAGCATTCACAATGGAGCTGGCGGGAGCAGAGTATTTATAATACCAGTAACACCTGAACTTCAGTTACATGGACTAAGAGTAATGTGAGCCTCAGATCACAGTCTCCATCCTAGGCAGGAACTCGTGATGACCTGCAGAACCTAGCTGTCCCAGAGAAGTTTCCTCAATAAGTTCCTCTGGAAACCACATAAAATAATGTGCACTTCTTAAACAGATAGAGTCCTGTATCAGTTAATGTACTGGGTTTGCATGGCCAAGCTTTGGTAGTGGGAGGGCTGCAGGGGTGGCTTCTGTGAGGAGCTGCCAGAAGGATCTTCCATGTCCAGCAGAGCCAGCCCCTGCTAGCCCCAAAGATGGACATGCCACTGGCCAAGGCTGGACCAATTAGAAATGGTGGTTAACACCTCTGTGCTAACATATTTAGGAAGAAGAAGAGAAAAAAAATGTTATTGCACAGTTGTGATTGTGGCCAGAGAAGAGCAGAGTGAGAACACATGAGAACATATGAGAACAAATCTGCAGACACCAAGGTCAGTGCAGAAGAAGGAGTAGGAGGTGCTCCAGGAGCTGAGATTTCTCTGCAGACTGTGGTGATGACCAAGGTGAAGCAGCTGTACCCCTGCAGCTCCTGGAGGTCCACAGGGATGCAGGGATCCACCTGCAGCCTGTGGAGAAACCCCACACCAAAGCAGATGGATGCCTGGAGGAGACTGATCTGGTGGAAGGCCCAGTGGATAGAGGGGGCCCTTGCTTCCAGGCTGGAGCAGCCAGTCCCTGGAGAACTGCACCCCATGGAAGAGTGACCCACACGCAGCAGTTTGAGGATGACTGGTGCTCGTGGGATGGATTCAGGCTGCAGCAGTTCAGAGATGCTCGTGAGATAAAAGCTCTCAGTGAGCTGTCTCCTGTGGGAGGGACCCCACGGTGCAGCAGGTGTCTTCTGCTGCAGGCACTTCTCTCCCTGAGCAGCAGCAGAAAGAACAGGTGATCAACTGACCACAACCCCCATTCCCCGTGTCCTTGCACCACTGGGGGAGGAGACAGAGCTGGGAAGGAGGGACCAGGGCAGGGGGAGGAAGGTGTTTTTAAGGTCTCATTTTCCTGCTCTGATTTTGTTAGCAATAAATTCAACTAGTATCTCTACTTTCAGCCTGGTTTTCCCATGATGGTATTTGATGAGCAATCTCTCCTGCTCCTTATGTCAACTCATGGACACTTCATTATATTTTCTCTCTCCTGTCCAGCTGTGGAGTGAAGTGAGTGGCTTTGATGGGTACCTGGCATCCATCCAGCATCAACCCACTACAGCCAATTATAAAATTTCTCAGTAAACTAAAGGAAGAAGGAGAAAAAAATATCCCAAATGTAGTACAACATTCAAGGGTGAGTACATTGAAACCACAACCAATTTTCCATCATTATACCACAATTTCAAAAAATATTAAGTAGTTTCTGAAAGAAATGGTTTGGTTTTAAATCAGATGCTTACACGAAGTGGGGGAAGAAATAAAAGGAAAGAAATAAAAGGAAACCTGCAGAATTCATTGCAATTTAAAGTACCCAGAAGCTGTAAACAGTATGAAAAACCACAGAGATTACCTCACATTAAATGCACAGAAGTGTCTAAAATTCTGGCTGCATTCCACTTTCTTGAATTCTGTTCCATATTTCCAATGTCACAGTCCATCTAGCCTGCCAATTAGTCCTCAGGACAAAACGCTTGCTACGCAGCTGTGACAAACAGGGCTTGCTTAAGGTAAGGAGTCTCAGCAGGCAAAAACATTAATTGGTAAATCTTTTTTTTTCCCCCCCACTCACATTAAAGTTGCCAAAAGCAAAAAATGGCATCTGCTTATACTTATGAAAAATAATATCTCCTGCCAGTGATTAAAATTCAAGTTTAAATTGCAAATAATAGAAAAATTGAGAAACTACCGTATATGCAGGTGATAACATGAAGAGTAGGTGAGATTTGCAAAAACTTTATTGTAACTAGCACTGGTTTAATGCAAATAGTGTTCTAGAATGTATCTCTTTATGCATTTCAAAATGCTACACGTTTTCTTACACAAAGAAATAGCAGAAAACCTTCTCAATCTTACTCCTTGTTACATATTTCACTACTGGATTCTCCCAGAATATCTCACCCAGATACTGGCAATAATAAGAACAATCTGAAGAGTGATAAAGGTTTTCTAAAAAGCCATTTTTTCCACCTTATAAATTGGGATGCAGGCATAAAGAATTGGGTTTTTAGGGGAGAGTGCATCCAATGGACCTTTAGCAAAACTGCACAATGCTTATTTTTTGCTGCTTTGTTATGTAAGAACACAAACCCTCTCATAATTTGTTCTGGGACGCCTGATTCCAGGCTCACTGCAGTTCACAGGAACCTAGCCAGCTGATGTCATTAAGCTCTGATTCAGCTGCATCCTGAAAAACTGCTTGGAAAATAACATTAATTGGATTCATATTGCAATTTGTATCCAACTAGGCATATTTTGGAAGCAGTAGTTTGAATTCCTATTTGTAAGAGACTAGAAACTGAGTGAAATATTGTGGTTTCATCTTATGAAATGCACGAGCAACAAGCTTCCTGATAAGAAAGGTTTTTCAGTTGCTATCCTTATTCTTTTTTAATTTTCTCCACTCTCTCCTCATCATGTTGAGAAGAGCAGAAACCTCCACAGGATTCAGAATGCTGACAAACCATGGATTTCTGCAACACCACCCTGAAGTTCTGCTTTGCTCTGCACTCTCTTCCTAATGACTACTAGCATTTTATTTCCTCCCTTGACTGCTATTTAGCATTAAGTTGATGTTTTCACGACTACATCTGTAATGACAGATGGGTGTTTGTTGTTGTTAGACAGTAACTCATTGTGCAGCAAGGACCAACGTGGACACCATCATGTAATACATGAAGTGACGGAAGTAAAAAGATCCTGATTTTACCTGCCCTTTCTTTAACCAGTCAGACAATGTTTTAACATACCTCTGCCATTCCTCACAGTCAGCCATAGCCCTCTTCCCACAATAACTTGTCATTACACTACCCCCTTTCCCAGGTCATTTAAAAATATACTGAATAGTTCAGAATGTGGTCCAAACTCCTACAGGTCTTCTCTCCCTCCTCCCATCACCAAACCAAGCAATCTATTACTATCCTCAGTTTTCGGCTTTCCACTGATTTTTTGTCAAAGGAAAGATTTCCCACTTGGAACATTGTTTATGGAAACAATGCCTTGTTTCCATAAAATCATCTGGTTTATGAAACCAGATTTTGTTAATATATATGGGATGTCCAAGTACAGCACATCATTCAGGTCACCCTCATCAACAGTGAACCAAATCCTTCAGAGAACTCCAAACCAATGGTTATGCCAGACCACCTTTCAAAAAGCCATGCTAACACTTTCCAAGTATATCTACTGCATCTATACCATATTTATCCACTGATTTACAAAGTCTATTTTAAGTAACTTGTACTATATTATATAGAACAGATACCTATGGGCTTGCAGTTCTTCAGGTTTCACATTAATTCCTTTCTAAATACTGGCACTGTGTTAACCATCCTCTAATCCTAGGCATCAAGACAATTTTAAATGAAAAGCTGCACATCACCAGTAGTAATACAGCTATTTCCCCCTTGAATTCCTGTAGCACTCCTGAGCAAACACCATCTCTTCCAAGCAGTTTGTTATGAAGGCAGTAGGTGCTCTCCAGACAAATTGAAAGACTCCTCCTGTTCCATATTTTGAAGCAGCATAACTCTCAGATACAATTAAACATTTCAAATTAGCAATTCGATAAACTGAATTAATCAAATTCACCTCTGTATGTTATTTTTATTGTCTAACTTCTGACATCACCAGCATAAATTACCCAACTGACTTGTGATGCCAGAAACCCCCACTGACACATTGGCTATAGACAAAATTTATGGAGAACTCAATGTTTTATTTAATCAAGTAAATCTAAGAGTAATGAGGTTCACTGAGCTACAGAAATGCACAAACTTACACTTGCATTATTTCATAAAAAATACACAGAATCTAAATGTGCTGCTTATAGCAAATGCTTAGAAATTGGCATTCTTCTACAAAATAGAATCCTCCCTAACCTAACAAGTAAGCACAAGAAAATAAACAGTGAGTGTTAGGTAACAGTAACCCATATTTGCATATTTAAGATTCTCAGATGATCTCATGATATTATTTTGGCCTTTTATATAACAACAGCAAAACAAGAAACACAGGCATTGCTTGGAACACTATCCTTGTTAACTCTTCTCCACCCACAAATACATAGAAACGAGCACAGGCATTTTGACTGCGGGTGTGCATGGGCAGAAAAATTTCTAGGACAGATCCAAGCCATTCTGCTCCATAACAATATAAACCTGACTGAAAAATGAAATCCAAATATCTCCATTACCTGAACAACCATGTTTTATTGATTTGCCATTATGAAAGACACAGGGTTTTTTACTGTTCTGCTAGTCAAACAGCCATAATACATAATGCTCTTGCCTCAAGGTCCACATTTGCTATTCTGAAACAATTATTATCAGTCTTAAGTTAATATAGAGTGTTTTCAGAAAACTTGTTGAAACATCAAAATTGTAGCTGTTTTGTAAGACATAAAAATCATATTAGATATGTGATAACAAGTACTGTCAAAGTGATGTAAATTAATAAATCATAGGACTGCTTTACTATTTTTTCCTGGAATTTCCAAGTTATTTCTGCAAATTTTTCTTTTTATTCAGATTTCTGAGCTTCTTTATGTGTATGAATTTGCTTTCTCACATTTGGTATTTGAAAAAACATGTATATTACTCAGATACTATTGCTTTATTAGGGGGAGTTTTTCAAAAGAGTTGTGCATGAAATTGATATTCATGAGTACTTTATTCCAGTCTTTTTTTCTGAAAATCCAAATCTCAATCCCAATTTTTTGGGATTTTTTCTTTTTATGAAAAATTTCTCGTACAATTCCAGGAATAGTGTTCTATGTTTTAACTGTGAAATTCAAAATGTACCTGGCATCTCAAAATACCCATTAATTTAAAAGGGTACTTTCTAACACCTATTATCTCTGCAGAACAATGAGGACACAGAAGCAGGTCTTCTCCTGCCACAAGACTTCCTCCAAGACATTCTTCAAAATTCTCAACACAAAAGGCTGCAGGTGAAATAAAGAAATCCGTAGATGTAGGGCATATAATAGAGCTCAGGTGTTCACGCCATGAGATATTCAAAAATGAGATTTCTGCGTTGTGGAAAAGTGTGCCAGGTGTGTCTAACAGAGGACACCAGCACCCATAGTTTGCCAGATACAGGAAAGAAAGTTATGCCAGAGTTTCTGTCACAGAGTTGGCAGTCTGGAAGTCCCAGGAGCCTCAGCCTGCAATCAGGCATGCTTGGGAAGTCTAGTAAGGATTTTGGCACCCTACAGCAGAACTGTGACTCAGAACCTCAGGAACCCTTGGCTGCTATCTTGATAATGTCACTGAGCAACTGTAGCACACAGGGAGAATGCTAAAATTTAGAAACATTACATTTCAGTGTTTCTAGGAAAGAGAAAATAAGAATATCTGGATAGAAATTGATTAAAAATTGTATTAGCTATGAAATATCAAAGCCCATCCAAAATAACCAAAACCACAAACCTTCTAATGCATGAAAACCCCTACAACCTGAACTCACCAATATATTCAGGAATAAGAAACTTTCCTTTTCACACAGGCACAAAAATTAAGCGTTCCACTCTTTCAGAAGCTGATAACCCTGGTTAGTTGCAGATTGGTCCCAGAAGGTCTGTAACCTAAACTCATTGAACTCTTGTTGAGTAGTAGAAATATGCTGCAAGTAATAGAGCTCAGGTCTAGATTTTACAAAGAAAAAAAAAAATTTGGATAGTGGGAAGAGGGAGCAGTAACAAAGAAACCAGTAACAATACTTATAAGACAAATTTTTTAGAAAACACATACTAGACTTCATATTTTAAAGACAGATTTCAAATATTTGTAACATTATCCTTTTAGATGTCTGCTCTATGCATTCATTGCTGGTTTGAAAATCCTTCCATCACCTCCCTTCATTTCATTTTCAGACAGAAACTCAGAATCCCTTTTAATTTTACCTTATACTTGCACTAAGATTTAATTTTTGAAACTATCTTGTCCTACGCCTTGTAATACTTCATTATATCAGATAATCATTCGCATATCAGAAGACAGAAGCAAGCGCAGCCACTGCCTTTTCATTTTCCCTCAAAAGGCCACCACAAGATCCAAAATAGCTACAATCAATTGAGCAACTGTGCATTAAGATGAGAGTACGGTAAGGGAAAATGACACATACTAAATATACTTTTTAAATATCACCTCTAAGTTGCTTCCTAAGTCTCCTAAAATAAGCCATGCTGGTTTTGTACTGAAGACAGAGCTCTGAAACACTTTTGGTAGCCTTGTTTGAACTCTTTCTTTATTCTCCAGTTCCCTTTGTTTCTTGAAAAATGCATTATCCTGCCAGAACAAATGGCAAGTAAACACTGTTTTTTTACTGCCTAGGTCGAGGTGACAGAGGAACAACCATTTTATATCCTAATTACCTCAGCATGATTTAAAACAGTACAAAGCAGTGGAAGCATTTTTACACATCTGAGAGAAACTTCTCATGAAAGAAGATTAATAGCTGGAAGAAGTTAATGTGCAGAAGCTAAGAAAAACCACACCTGCTCTCCACCAAAACACCTTCACAACAGAAGGCTTTTTGCCTTCCTCCCATTCTTCAAACATGATCTATTTGAAAGGCAGGTGAATCTTTTACAGAAAACAAACAACCACAAAACAGACAGTTAAAAACCACCACAAATTATGGCCTCCCCAACCATACATTAATAGCCACCAACAGCTCTTTGGAACAGTCACCTTGCAGAGAGGCAGAGCTCAGAGAGCCATTCCTGGGTGACTAAGCTACACGAGGGAGCAAGAGGAGGACACAGCAATTACTCAGTGGAAGGAGCAAGAAAATAAAGCTTTACACTTGAGAAAAATACTTCGATTGCTCAGCAAAAGTGTTTGTAACTACAAAACTGTCTAAGCCTATGTAAGTTTTACATGCATCAATTCACAGTATTTAAGTCTGATGGAAAATTTTGAACTCTAGCTGACTGCTGCTCAAGCAACTATAGAACACACTGAGCCTCCAGTAAAGCAATTACAAAATAACTGATAGTAAATTTTAGAAAAATAGAGCAGCTCAGGTTAGAAGGGACTTCAAGAAATCCTCCAGGCCAAACTTTTGTAGGAAAGGGAACCTTAAAATGAGATAATTCATCACCCTGTCCAGTCACATCTTGAAAATCTCTAGTCACAGGAACTCCATCATGTTCCTGGGGAGATCATTCCAGCGAAAGTTTGTTCTTACTGTAAAAGTTTATTTCTTATATCAGAATGAAAATTGTCTTTGAAAAGACAATTTGCATTTGCAATTGCTCAAAGATAGCTTAAAGTGGGATAATAAAAAAGACATGTCAAAAAATGCAAAGACAACAGAAACTCAAACACTGTTTGAGAATCTTCTTGTCCAGTATCAACACTCATCACAAAAATTTGCAGAAATACATTGAATAAAGAACCTCTTGCAATTGTTAATTTAATAATTTAGTAAATTTATTTAGAGTTATTCAGAGTTTTTTATTCTATTTCAGAGAATAAATTTTCCTTAACAGATATGCTTAATATTTCAACATTCTCCAAAACGAAAACCATCTTTTATCCCAGAAAGCTTCTTATTAAGTATGGTTTTAAAAAGCTTCACACCTGGATGGAATCACACTTCAACAATTTCAAGTACTGTCATTAAGAAGCTGCCAGTGACTCAATCACTGGGAAATTGCATGATATGTACCGTGCCCAAGGCTTAGATATCTAGGGTGAGGTGCTTCTTGCTGGCGTTTCCTAACAGGATGATTGGCTTCCCTGAGAACTCCTCTACATTAGTGTGCCAGTTTAGATGACAAATCTACTTCCAAGGCAAGCTTTCCACCTAACTGTGGCTATCCCGCGTTATGAAACAGTCTCCTCACAGGACATCAGCTGAATTCTTTTCACACTAAGGTAAACACAAAAATATGCTCCTGATTATCCAATGTACCATGGGACCAGGCAAGAGGCTGGCTGAAATAACGTCCCTAAAGTGTGTGTGCTGGGGACCACAGCAATTATTTCGTTGCACAGGTCTCCTCTCATTACCCTGTACTGCCTTGTGTGCAGACTTTGGCACCCAAAGCTTTATATAATCCCTGACTGAGAGAAGCATTTTGTCTCATCAAAGCAAATTTCAGCTGCAGTCCACACGCACTCCTGGCAAGGACTCCCCACAGGGGGTTTCACCAAGGGACCAGTGCTGCCTGCCCCAGAAAACAAACCTTTCTGCCCAAGTCCTTCTCCAGACAGTATCCATCTAGTAACCACCTAAAAGTAACAACCAGGATAAAATTAATCCTTACAGAAGAAGGATTTACTCACACTCCAAAGCGATTTGATAGTCAAGAATTATTGTCACAGAAAAAAAATAGATGGTACTATAAACAAATAAATACTGTCAGAAGACTAGGTGACTGTCAAGACAGCACTCCAATAAAGATTGTTTCAAGTAAACAGCAAGTTATATGCAGCTTTTACTGGCAGTTCAAGAATCTTGAGGCTTCCTACTGTCACAATAGTGAGAATATGAGTATTGAGACTAAATGTGGTAGCTATAAAAAAGTGGTATCATTACTACCTGAAATGTTAGTTAAATAGGACTGCCTTACAAAAAAATGTCAATGATAGTGCTGCTATTTAGCTTTATAAAACCAACACAAGCATAAACAAAATGGTACAATTCTTGAGCACATGCAATCTCAAGGGATAACTATGACCCAGCAAATTTCACTAAAACAAGTTATCAAAAGGCAGGATTTGACTTTATCTAGTCATTAAAAAAATACTTTTGTCATAGGCAAAAAGAGTAAGATTGTGGTTTGAGGTGCTAAAGATGGTTTTCCTTTCAGGTCATGCATGTGAGTTAATAAGATATTCTTCTTCTCTACCTCCTTTATGGTTTTTTTCCACAATATATGTGGCATTACAGAGAAAGAATGATCTACAGGTGTTCAGAATCTAAGAGAGACCATTTTCTATTTCTGATATTTTGTGGCATAAAGTGTATTTTGAATTTAAAAAAAAAAAAGAAAAAAAAACCACAACCTGATAGTTTTATCTTCCAGTCACCAGAAAGTTCCCCAAAGCCCACAGTGCCACTCTGAAAATAACACCACGTCATCTGATACAACGATAACAAGTTACAAACACAGTAAGCACTGCATGAGCAGGCAGGCTGCCCATTATCTCCAGTTTTCACAGTACAACTGAGCTTCCCCTCAGTAGCATTTTAGATTTCATTTCATAAGCAAAAAAGAGATTCATGTATCTTGAAACCCTTAAAAAAACAAGCTCTTCAAGCAATTCTCGTATCTCGCTTTACAATCCCACAAAGAAAAACCCTGCCCTAAAGATGTTCTGCTTCCTTGAGGAGTTTCACCTACAAAGCAAACTCCATTTGAGATTTAGTCTCTATTTTGTTTCTTATCATGGAAAATCTCCAAAGATATTCAACATTTCTCAGAGATACAGGCAAAAGAATTCCAATCTTGATGTACTTCACCAGTTTTTATAGAGACTCGATGATTTGCTGTACAGATAAGTATCATTAACTTATGCTAACAATCATAAGTTAATGATGCCTGACAGAAATGTCCCTGACAAGGAGCCACAAGAAGAAAAAAAAGTGTTCCCTTGGCATCCTTCAACTTGCCAAACATTTCTTTTTAATATTTTTATATCACTTTGTTAAAAAACTGATTTAAGAACTGTAAAAGTCTGAATTCTCTTTCTGAGACACAGCCCACATAAGAAAGAAAGTGGCATGGTGTGATTATGCACTATGCCAGCAAGAGACAGGATAGATGATAAGAGCTTGAGGTGAGGGTCAGTATCAGCTCAGCCTAAACAAGTCAGCAAGCAATTCTGTGGATCTGCTGGTTGCTCTGATACTTTTTAGTTAGGAAAATGCTTTCATGCTACAATGCTTAATGAGCATTCCAGACCGACTTCTACTGCCATAAAAACACACCTTTAATACAGGATTTAAACAGATAATACTAATAATGACCTTTTCACTAGAAAAGACGCCTTTAATTTTAAGGTACCTTCTCTGAAGGAGGAAAATTAATGCACAAATCCAAATAAAATTTCTCTTGACAAGATGGAATTCCTTACAAAAAAACTACAGACAGGATAATCTACTACCACACAGTTAGTATCATCTTCCAGATACAAACCCATCTCACACATCTCTGTCCAACCAGAGACTGAAGGAAATGAACTATAGAAACTTCCTTTGCCAGCTACAAATTACCAAATTTGTAAGGTTTCAGAAGGAAACTAGAAAGGGTTCCAAAGGTTCAGAAGGAAACTAGAAAACACAAATCCTTTAAAACTTTTCTTGGGTAGCAATAGTAAACTACAGGCCCTTCTGCCAAACTCTTCCTCAATTAAAGCATGAGATAAGAAGAAACACTAAGGGAAATATGAACACTAATATCAGAAAAAGTCTCAATTGCATAAGATTCAGAGATCGGTGTATAAAATACACCCTCCATTCAAAAGGAAAATGGTGCAAATTGCATTTCTTAAAGTTGACAGAGCATGGCTTAGAGCCTTTAGAATGCTACTACTCTCAAATTAAACACAGCTGCCTCACATTTGGTTCAGAGCTCAGCCAATGTCACAGTTTATGCTATTTAAGCTATCTTTGTCACAGCCAGACACAGAGCAATGTTTTTCCGTGTAAATGACACAGAAAGCAGAGAGGTAGCACACACAGACACTGCACAGGGCCTTCCAGGTACAATCCTACCTCAAACATCCTTACACGTGATCTTGGGATTCACATCTTACCTGAGTTTCACTGACCTCACATTTTCCCTATTTCGCAGATTGATTTTCCAACCCCTGCCTTGCCAAAGCTTGGACAAGTTTTGTTCATCTACATTTAATTTCCCAAAATCATCAGTGGAGGTTATTTTAACCCTCTGTGCATTTTAACCATTTGTAATTTTAACCACAAACCTTTAAGTGAAGCAGGGTAGTGTGGCACTTTTCTAAGGGAGAGAAGGTCCTGTTGGGTTTTGTCAGCTCCTTTGACAACAGATTATACAGCTGTCAACAATGTGCTTTAAAAAGTTTACACCCTCTGATAGGATATAAAAATCTCCATTCTACATTTGGTTGGCATTTTATTAAATACAACCTTTTCTTCAACCTCTGCACTAAAATTCAGTTGGGAAATGGAGTTTTCATAAGAAGTAAATCACCCATTCCTTTCCAAAATCAAGACCAACTTAAAATCCTACTGTCTACAGTCTTATCACACTATTTAGTTTAACGCTTATTATTGCACAGGTCTGCAAAAAAAAAAAAAAAGGAACAACATTTTCAGCTGCCAAAGGAAAAAATCTATCCTTCCCATCATCAGCCTTGAGGTATTTTAGCAGCCCATTAACACTTTGAGGACTATCATGATGAAAGATTTTCTTTCTTTAGTTCTTTAAAAACACTTCTAGAAAACCAAGACAGCACTTCCTTCAGTCCTCTGCAAGGCTCCCATCTACACTGGAGTGCTTGAGTGAATTTGTTCACCCCTCTTTTTCCCTTTTTTCCCCCAATGCTTCTGTATTTCTGATACCATGTAACTAAAGCCTGAGGCATGTGGTTTATTTTATTCTGCAAACAGATTCTGTGAAGAACTTGTTCAGGAAGCTCCAGATTCTCTAAGCCTTGAAATACATCTCTCATATGAAAAACACTTTATTCTGATGACAGGCTTATTCTCTGGCTCCTCACACCAGGCTCTTATTGCACAGCCTCTTACCTCAAACAAGTTCAGCTACAGTAACAGGACAAAACTGGGTTTAGGCTGGACCTGGAAAATGCAGTGAGGGTACAAAGACGACAAAGCTTTCGGTCCTCTCTTATGAGGGAATACATTTATGTTAGACTTGCTGACATCTGAGTAAATTTTATCAGGCAATGCAGACATCTGACTGTAAGCCAATCCTTCTGAGCTCTCTTTTTAGCCCACCAATCTTCTCTAGGGTGTGATTTCCCTCTGCTAAAGAGAACATCTACATTTGGCTGGAAAAAAAATCAAATCCCACAAAGTATCTGTTTTTTCTCATTGACCGTAAAGAGAATCTGAAGGCACTAAATCAACCACACATCCATAGCAAACCAAGAGTCCCAGGCGTGGCTGCAGCTTTCCAGCAAATCCAGCATCATTCCACCCACTGAGTGCAGTCCAGCAGCTGGGTTGACTGAGTATATATAGTGGTTGGATCCCTAGTAAAACTTTTTTATATCGTGTGTACTCTCCAACTCTCCAACACATCCACCTGCATGTCTGTCTAAGTTTCCTCAGGCAAAAATCCAGTAGTCCTAAATTTATAACTCTGGAACATCTAACGTGCTCAAAAGAACATCTTGTTTCAGTCAGGGTTTCACACAGCCTTCATTTGGCTAAGGAGATGGGACACTAGACATGAAGACAGAAACAAGGAGAATCAGGTCCTTTTCATTCACACTGAAAGATCCCAGCTCCCATTCAAGTCTACATGCAAATCCCAACTCTTACATACACAATAAAATTAAACAGAAAACCAATCAGTTGCTGTAAGAGCTAAACCAAGACTTTTCCTGTCCGTGAAGCAAGAGACAAGATTTCAAACATATTTTCAGACCTAAAATGAAAGGAAAAAAACTTCACATTTCTGTTATGCAGAAATATAAAGGCAGTTTGGAGAAGGTCTAAAATATTTTGGGTTTGCTTACATCATTGTTCAGGTTCAAAGTCAGATAAAATCACTAAAAACTAGGCTGGATTATTCAACAATTTTGAACCATTTGAACAAGCTGAAATGAAACAATATTTCCTGCCATAATTTATATTTGATTATTAAAAGTTGAGGTACACTTAGGTCTTTGTTTGTGAGGCTGAGAAGGCTGTGTAGGAAAGGAGGAAGCAAGTCATGTTACAAACTGGCAAGAAATCACTGAACAAATGCGTATTTACCAATTAGTATGAAATTGAAAACAATATTCACAGAACACTAGAACAGTGATATTATCTTCAAGGCATTTTATTCCTCACTGCACCCTAATCATACCTAAAACAAGAGATGTTGAATTCTATGGCTTTTCTTCTTTCTCCTCACATAAAGGGTAACTCACATTTCCCAATATGCCAAGAGATTTGCAAAGCTGACAACAAGATGGGTACTTCAGACTGGTAAAAGTTTGCTTGCATTGCATCAAATATATAAAAAACAGAGGATTTATGGAGGAGAGATGAGAAAACAGATCTGAGTGATATGCTGCATTTTGCAAAAAATATAATCAGGGAAAGCCAAATTTTGAGAATTTCATTCAAAACAAAGCAAATGTATTTTAGGTTCCTTGAAATTTGGAAGGGACTCTATCTCCCACCGTCAGAATTGCTTTCACTTGGTGTGGATGTACAAATAGACCAAAGGCAGAGCAGAGTCTGAGAAAGATACATTTCAAGGAGTGGTCTTTTAAGCTTTCAAATCTTTTTCTGAAAAACACATCTGCTGTCCATATTAAGGTACAGAACTGTTTTGATTTTAGCAATAAATATGCTATATCATCTCCATAAGCAGAAAGTAAAACCTGATGAAATTTTGCTTAGGTACCAATGGACACCCGAGGAAGGTGCCAACTTCACCCCTCTAATTTCTCTCTGAACTGACACCTCATGAAGAACCTTATAAAGACAAATTGGAAGAAGAGTTCCAATATCAGATTAAAAATAGGAAAGAATTCAAAGCTTTAAAATTAGGAGAGCAGCAAAAAGACGGACAAAAATAAAGAAGCAGAGAATGGCATTAAAGAGCTGGAGGAGCAATAGAAGCAGCTGGGTGAAGGGGTGGAAAAAGAAGAATTGGTGCTTGAGAGTGAAGTCATAAAAGTATGGGGGAAGGTGTGGGAAAGAAGTGAGCAAGAACCTTAAGGAAGGAGAAAAATAAGGGAGAAAGGAGACAGCATATATTTGAAACTATTTAAACATTTGAAGAAGATTCACATTTTTACCATCTGGCAGCATATGCAGTTTATTATGAAGTGCTGGAATGTGTTTTGTGGTGAAGGGAGAACTGTTTCATGAGCTCATCAGAACTGGATAACTGGCCTGTAGTTATCTTCTGAAAAGTGGGACAAGACCCAGTGATGAGTTGGATGATCATGTCTAATCCCATCACCAGTAAAAATTAAAAATGGGTTCAAACCAGAGTCAAATATTAATGCTGATGTAAATGTCTCTGCTCAGCAAATTCTCCTACCTCTAAATAATGCATCACACAAGCATTTTGGCCAAACAACATTTTCCAGGAAGAGTGCTATCTGTTAGTCATCATAGTGTTGCATGGAGTGTACTCAGCCTGAAACAAAATGTCTGATTTATCTCTATTTCGGGGATGATTTCATGCAATAATTCTTCTACTTTTAAGTTCTCAGTGTTGTTAAAGATAAAATTCAAAACAGAAAAAAAAAATACCTATTCTTACAACTCAATTTTAGCTGTCTTTTTACAGCCAGACACACCTGGGAGTAATACTTGGGAGTAGAAGCTGTCTCAAACCTGAGCATACTTCACAGGTCTTCAAGGCCAGTTTCCCTTATCAAACTTGAACACATATTTTTATTTACTTTAACTCACCAGCACCAAAATACACACACAAATTTCAAGTCCTACAGGAAAACATATGGTGCTTTCTGTTCAGAGTTCTTGGAGCCATGTCACGGAACAAAACACTCTGATGAACAGATTCACCTGTTTCAAACATTCCTCTTTGATTACAGGCATTAATCTGTTGAAGATATGCTATGTCATATAATCAAAGGCATAAGAATGGTCTGACACAGGCAAAGTTATGCTAAAATTGTGTTCAGACTCCCAATTATCTCTCATGCTGTAAGCAGCCTTCATTTATCTGACTTAACAAAAGACAGTTACAAACTTTACGGGAGCACAGCATAAGAGAGGTAGAATTCACCCTGTGCAGCTAGACTACCTGTAGGCAGGGACAGAGCAGCTGAAAAAACTGGTATTAAAGCTAGAGAGGAGGAAAAAGACAGTTTGTTGTCTAACAAAACACGCTAAAAGAAATATGGATACTTTCCTGAAGGACGTATTCTAAATGTTTTATTGAAGAGCATAGGTACTTTACAGCTAGTAAAGTACCAGAATCAAATAACAAATCATACTAAATCCTGGGGTTTTTTTTAAATTCTGCAGCTGTAGAGTTTGCCACACTCTGTGTAGAAAATCAAGATTCTGTAGCATTAAAAAAATCTAATTCTAGTGTATATTTTGGTAGGAAATAAGACCTAAAATCATAAACTGCAATTAAGCTGTTGAAGTCATGTTTGCCTGAATTTGCATAAAGTCTGACATAAGAGCTCAGAACTACGAATTCTTCAGTTTCACTTCAGCATCAGCATTAACTGTCTCGTGGTTAATCAAATATGCTTTCAAGCAAACCAATCTCTCTCCATCTTCTTAGAATGAGAATGAGAATGTGAAGAATAAGCCTCAGTTATTTCTAACTTTTAGATACTATGATTTGCCTTTGAAAAACTACCAGCAGGAAGGACGTGACATCTCACTGCTCATTTTCATATTCAAAACTTTCAGTACAGAACTCAGTTTTACATTTTAATCTGAAATCAATGAAAGATTCCAGCCGCAGACCTTTCTGTCTTGCAAGGAATGCATAAGACCTAGTTCTCAGTATTCAACACAGCATGTTCTCACAATGTGTATTTTTTCAGATATGCTTCATTTTAAAAAAAGCTTTTTGTTTCCCAACAGCAACTTGAAATTTTTACAACTATAAAAAACATGCCATAATCCCTGACAAAAGGGTGCCAGCAGCCACTTAGCAGCCTTGGCCGAATTCAGAAGAGCCTTACCTACCCACTGCAATCTTAGCATGACTGCAGAACAAATATAATTTTGACTCTAAATCATGTTGGAGGTGGTGTAAAGAATGATTGGAGAACTGAGGCAAATTTGGCAAGAACTGGACGTTTGTACTCATTGCAAATCACTTTGAATTCAATCTTCAAACAAACACAAGCCTGAGTTTGAAGTGATCTGACCATCATTCTCCAGGGCTCTCAAGATAGATGAACACTATTTTTGCTCAAACGTCTCAGGGATGTCAAATACAAAAGTAATTTCTAAAAGGATTTTTTTTTAAATTCCAGAAAGTAGAACATATGCTTTAAATTCAGCTCTACATTAACAGGAACATTCATACCTCTCTGTTTACTTGGCTCTTGGTATAGAGGATAAATCTAAAGCAAAAAATCTTAGTCTCTGGATCTCACGCCAACAAGAGCTGTGGGAAGACAGAGATGCCAGTTTGTGTTCTCCTAGGCATTCTAAGGATTCAGGGCCAAATTTTGCATACTTTATGCATGCAAGTTACTTTATGCATGCAAAACTGAAGGAGAGTTCCATTGGAAAAAAATTAATTAGGGTAAAGACCAAAGGATTTACTCAAGCAGGGTACCTAATGCCTTCAACAAGTATAAAATCTAGAGGTCTCTTCAAATATATAGTCACAATCCATTTCTTTAGAAGAGATTTTGTTAACAAGTGCTGTAAGTAGACAATCTGAAGATATCAGAAAATCTAGAATGAAGTTACAAGTAGGCTACACATAATATAAAGTTCACATTATGGTCACGGAAGCTTAGAGCCAGTTTAATCCCTGAACCAATTCTACTGATTTTTCTGGAAGTCCACAGTCAATTAGATTCTACAGTATCTAACAAACTATCCTGAACCTCTAAGAGGCTCTAGGCTTTGACTTCTTGAACACAAACCTGAGCTCACAGGATTTTATGACAGGGTTAATTTGCTGTAGTATCAAATTAGGGACAAACAACTTCTGTATCTTCAACAGGAGATGGAAGTTTACCTTCCCTGGAGAAACAGATTAGCTTCAGGCCTACACCATTCACTCAGATATTATACAGAAACATTGTTTCTTAGAGATGAAAAAGTTGGATCACAGAAGAGCGCATCAAAGTGAAGAACGCAATTTTGGAGTGCAGTGACGGTGAGACTCAGATTAGCAGGAGTTTCTAAAATTTGGATGCCCCAGGGGAACCAAATAAGTGTAAATACATGTTATATGTGTAAGCAGAATGTGTTGATAACCAAATATAACAGTCTGACTTCAGATGTCAGCATGATGAAAGTCTAGAAACAGTATTAGGGAGCCTGAAGCAGGTCCAGAGGTCCTGAAGAGTTGCAGCTCATTAACAACAACATTGAAAGCCACAGTGATTTCTACTGATTTACATCCTTGTTATTAAGGCATTATTCCATTTTTATCAGGAATTTAATGCATTCTGACACATAAATGAAAATAATGTGTCTGCAAGAAGAGACGGGGAAGGAGTAGAGAAAGTAAGCAAAAAAGTATCATGGTATATCTAGAGTGTTTAGATCTGAGACAATACAATGCTGGAGATACACAGAATAGCTCTACATTTGTAAAGCAATATCCACATCAGTAAATTAGAAAAAATATAATTAAGATACCAAAAAATATCACCCCCAAGCATTGTTTGTACTTTTGTAAGTTGATATCTGCCTCTGTCCTACAGTAAAACTTGCCTAACAGAGTAGAGGACTGAGAACACCCCTTATCAAGTCTGCCAAGGTTATGAAAAAATTAATTTGTGATATTAACACAGTGGGGACAAAAGAAACTTCCACAAGCTTTGATGGTTCCCAAGAGATGAAACTTTATTTAGTAAAATGGGAAGAAGTCATTTCCATTCCGCCTAGCAGTGGACAGCACTCAGTGATAAAATCTGCCTAACAGAGCATGGGGTACAGCACTGCTTATTAAAATAGTCCAGTATTTCCCTTAATAGTTGTTTTTCTAATAATAGTTGTTTATGTTTATTGTTATTATGTTTTTCATAATAGTTGTTTTTCTAGTTGTTTATAAAATTATACTAAATAAACCAATTAACTAAAGGTGCCAAATGCCTGACAGGTGCTAAAGACTTTTATTTACAAATATTTTAGAAAAGCCAATAACTCCAAGAATCAAAAGAAAAAATTATTATGTTAATATTAAAACAACTCCTGCAATTTAGAACAGAAATCAGTCTGAAACCTGGCCAGTCACAGAGGCCATTCTGCCCTGAAATCCAATGGGCTGTATTGGGCATGCCTGTGCATAACCATCAATCTTTAGGAATCCAAACCAGAAATCTTCTCCTGAGCTAAGAAATAGCTCTTTTCATTTTTGCACTCTGCTGATTGGACCCATTTCTACCACAGATCTCTTTCAGGACAATCAAAACTTGAAATAGCACAGACACTAGAAAATTCGGTATTTGAATAAGGACGAGAATTCTCAAACCTCCTACCTGTCTGTACTTCCATGTTCATATGAACAAGAAATAAGTACAGAAATAATGAATGCTTATTCAGCAAGCACCTTTTCTTTGTCACATTACTGTTTCCTTCTATGAGGGGAAAAAAAATAAAGCTTAAAAAAACATTTTGAAATGCTACAAGAACTATTTCTTATTGCTATAGTAACAAAAGCATATCTCAAGACCTGCACTCTGAAGTTTGACTTTTAGGCACTCTTGAAAAACCAAACTGCAAACTCATTCAAAGTATGAAAATTAAGTTACAGTATCAATGTAATTATACAGAAAGTGCCACACTGACACCTTGTAATTTTCTAGCTGTTGGAGCAAGGATTGCTGGTGCTCTACCATGGCTGCCATTTTGCAATAATTACTACCTACTATGATTGTGGAAATCAGAGATGACAATACTGAACTATTTCTTATATGTTTGAATATTATGTATTAGGTCAAGGGAAACAAGGAGAGGGGACAAGAGGAAAAAGACAGGATAAGGACAACTGCCTAACTGTGCTTATTGAAATAAAGGTCATGTTTCTGACAATAAGTTGTAACAAGCAAAATTAAAATCCTTGAAAACATAATACAATTTAATGATAAAATCTCCAGATTTTTCAGATCGTTGAATCATTTAGGTTGGAATAGACCTTTGAGATCATCAAATCCAACCATTAACCCAGCACTACCTAGTTCCCCACTAAATCACATTCCTAAGTGCCTTCTAGCCACTTCTACATGTCTTTTAAGTACTTCCAGAGGTATTTAAACTTAGACTTAACTACTTCCCTGTGTAGCCTGTTCCAATGCTTGACAACGCCTTAGGAAGAAATTTTTCTTAATATTCAGTCTACACCTCCCCTGGTGCAACTGTAGACCTTTCCCTCTTCTCCTACTGCTTGTTACTTGGGAGAACCCAGTAACAACCTCCACCTTTCTACAAACTCTTTCAGGCAGTTGTAGAGAGCAACGAGGTCTCCCCTGAGCCTCCTTTTCTCCAGGNAGGTCATGTTTCTGACAATAAGTTGTAACAAGCAAAATTAAAATCCTTGAAAACATAATACAATTTAATGATAAAATCTCCAGATTTTTCAGATCGTTGGATCATTTAGGTTGGAATAGACCTCTGAGATCATCAAATCCAACCATTAACCCAGCACTACCTAGTTCCCCACTAAATCACATTCCTAAGTGCCTTCTAGCCACTTCTACATGTCTTTTAAGTACTTCCAGAGGTATTTAAACTTAGACTTAACTACTTCCCTGTGTAGCCTGTTCCAATGCTTGACAACGCCTTAGGAAGAAATTTTTCTTAATATTCAGTCTACACCTCCCCTGGTGCAACTGTAGACCTTTCCCTCTTCTCCTACTGCTTGTTACTTGGCAGAACCCAGTAACAACCTCCACCTTTCTACAAACTCTTTCAGGCAGTTGTAGAGAGCAACGAGGTCTCCCCTGAGCCTCCTTTTCTCCAGGATAACACCTTGGCTCTCTCAGATGGTCCTTGTGCTCTAGACCCTCTGCCAATCTTGTTTCCCTTGCATTTAATAGAATTTTAACATTATTCAATTAGAACAAAAAATGTCAGAATAAAAGAGCACTTACAGTTTAGATTGGAAAGTCACCGGGGCCATGGACACTAAATCAATTTTAGTTTCTTTTCCACTGCTTTGGAGATAATTATTTTCTTTTTTTAAATCACAATCACAGATGAAAGTAAGGACTTTTATAAATGTAGCAAATAATTTTAAGTATGTCCCCACTCTGCAACAAAGCAAGTCTGAACCATGTGATAAGAGGCATAATGTAGGCCAGATCATTTGACACTTGCAGTAGCCATCACACACTTAGAACTCTAATCACTCACTCCTTTTCTAGTCACAGAGATCATTTGGAGAAGCAGAGCATTGTTTAAAACAGGGTTCTCCCTCACCAAAAAAACCAGCCAAACAACCTAGTTTTTACACAAAGAAATATAGGGAAACATGCTTCCACCAGAATTAGCTCTTTCCTGCAAAGAGAAGCGTGCTATTTCTCACATCTCTCCTGATCAGGTAGCTCAAGTCAAGACTCTTCCAGTTTATGGCAGACAATGAAAAAGTGCAAGAGGTAGGAAAATTATTAGACTTACAAATCATGGTTAGAGTCCTGTTTAAATGAATTTAAGACTTAAATTCTTCTGAATGCAGGAAGATATGGACACATACTTTTTTTTTTTTGCTCACTTGTTCAGCCTTATCACCCTATTATTCTTCTGCATCAATTCCTCTATCTCCAGCTGTCTCATCTTCTTTACTCTTTGACTCTTCCTTTGGTTCACAAAACTTTCATTAAAGAAAAAGCAATTTAGGGATGAGGAATAGGAAAAAAGGAAGGAGGAGTGCTATTTTCTGTGTATTGTTTTGAGGCTCTAATTCAGCTTTCTGGTTGACCCAGAAATGTAACCATTTCATACATTTTCCTCCATTAAGAAGATGGTTGTTACACCAACACTTCTAATCTGACACAAAACGTTTCTTTCCATGAAAGGCAAATACAAGGAATATGTGAGACTGGTCCATGAAACTAACAATGTCAGTGGGGAAGAACAAAGACTATGCCCATGAGTCTAATGACAAGTGATATAGTTTCCTGTTTTCAGGGTGCTAGCCATTTCCATTCCCCTCCCTAATTTCACTAGAAGGCAGTGTTCATGTACTTTTTCAGGTCACTTTTAGACATTGTTTCATAAACAGCAAATATGAATTCTTTCAAAGTCAGCTATTTTACTTTTTAACAACCACTGTGTTCCACTCTTCACTGAAAAAAAAAAAGCCAACAATAATAAAATTCCTTACAGGTAAATTATCTTACAGGAAAGCAGATGTTTCTTCTGCTGCCATTTATTTTTCCTATAATATGAAATCCCTGTCTGCAAAGCCAAAGCAAGCTGCAGGAAGCTACAGTTTGCATATCTATAGAAAAAAAACCAAATAGATGTGGATAGAGGAAGATGATAAAAAGTGGTTTTGACAAGGTAAAAAAACATGAAGACTTACATAAGAATTTTTTAATCAATTAAAATATAAAGCAAACAGAATTACATGATTACATTCATTCTCACCCACAAACAAAACTGCCTATGGCAAGCTGCAGCTTGTTGAGCCCAGCTAAGCACAAATATATTTTCAATCTTAAATACACATTGAAATATAATTAGATTTTATACATAGGCTTGATTAAAGTTACAGTTTCTGTTACGAACAAAGTTTTAACTGGGTCATCTATAGCTTAAGCAAGAGTTTAATCACAGCTTCTCTCTGCTCTTAGAATAGACAGTAGGACATTCTGAAATGCATCATTTATCTTTAGATTTTTCTGCTTTCTTCACCATGTTCTGAAGAGAGCTTACAATTTCACTTGACCTCAACATACACATTACACATGATAAGCATGGAAATTCATATTTCATAAAAGGACAAAATTACTCCCTCATGGTACTACCTAAGAAAGTCTCATCCTTTTCCTTGCCTTTTCCCACCTCTTCCAAGAAAATGTGTGTTTTGGCATTTTGTGAAATTTTATTGAAATTGCAAGTCACCTTTTTTTCTTGTGTATGTTCTTAATGTGTAAAAGCAGCTCATAGACATTGAGAACTCTTTTTAAAAACCTGGTTTGATATTGAGTTTCATAATGCTGTACACTCTGGACTAGGTCAGACACCTTTCTTTTAATCAGTTAGTTCTTATGTGGGCTGCTGTGTGTATCCACAGGACAAACTGTTACCCACACTTGTCATGAGTGCAGAAACGTAATGCCGCATTTTTGGGCACTGAGGTTTGTACCCTGAAACTTACCCTAAACTTACTAATTATAAGGACACAGTGTGTCTATAACCTTAAATAAACAGATTAGAGAGGAAAAAGAAATCCTTGTCTCAGGACAAGAAAGCTAAATGGCACCAAGATTATTTGGTAAAATATTTAGCATTTACCCTATTTGTTCTGGTGTGCTGTGGCTTTGTTCCAATCTTCTGTCTCATAATGCTGCTCTGCCTTACAGCATTCAAGGATACATAATTCTCAAAAACCAACAGAAATGGCTGCCTTTGAAGTCAGCCAAATTCAACTTAAAAAGTTTATAAGAATGCTGATGCAAGTGGCCTTTTTGAATGTATGAAGTGTCCTAATTTTCAACACCCAAAATGTAAGCTTTTCTCAATAAAGAACATATGTTGTTAGCATTCAGTGACTTGTGCTGAACTATACACAACTGCAAAGCATATGACTTGAACTACACAATCTACAAATGAAAAAGAATTCTGGTTAGTAAGCTACCACCAACAAATTTCCACAAGAACTACTATCATCATCTTGATTGCATTTTTATTGCATTATTTTCTAAGGGAATTTTAGAGATACTTGAAATCTGTAAGATTATTTGATTACATAAAAAGGACACTAGCTGTGCCATGCTCAAAGGAATATATTCTTCTCAGCAACACACTTTTTGTCCTAACAAGCAGTACTGGACATTTTACAGTCTAAAACTCTGCAGTGGTCTCATTTACATAATTACATAATTATTGCAAAGCATACATGAGTCTTTTGGGATTGTTTTCTTTTTAAAATCCGTTTTAAAAAACATTAGAGACTGCACATATATTAAACTACTTCTCCATAAAAGCATGTCTTGCCATGTAGAAGTATTTAAAATGCTAGATCTATGACCCGGTCAAAAATTACCAGTTGCTGTTAAAGCCTATCTTTTAATCATTGCTTTTAATTTACTAAGAATTGTAACATCTCTTTCTTACATTCCTTCCTTCCATCAGCAGCAGAGAAAACTATTGCTCCTCTAAAGGCAATATTGACTGACCACCTAGATTCAGAGGCACAGCCCTAAATTTCTAAGTTGGACAAGTGAAAACAAACAGGTTTTATGAGACAGTGGCCAACTCCTAGCTCCATAGAGCTTCCCACATTGAAGGCACTAAATTTAAGACTGTGTGTCTTTGGTTTTCTGCAGGAACAGTAAAAAAAAAACATGCATTATAGCATTTATCAAGTTGTCCAAAAGCCTGCCATAACACCTGAAAATAGGGTAGCACAGCTATTTCCTAGAGCACAACTTTTATTTTGGAGCCCATTTAGCATGACTAAAAAAAAATCTTTCAATCTGTGCAACAAGTGTGGCAGCCTTTGAAATCTTCCTCAAAAGTAACCATAATGAATACTAGAAGCAAAACCAAAAAACTCTGAAAAGTATGATGGATTGTTACTATTACTTTATATGGGTCTCAAACTTTATAACTGGCTGAACTGAAAGAAGAATAAAATATATAGGTAATATCTTTAAAAGTAAACTTTGAGGGAAGGAAGGGTGAAGAGCGACCCTAAATATTACCACACCACGTTTTAAGGCTCCTTGCCAAGCAGAAAAAGTCAAGCTCTGCATAAGCAGGACAGTCAAAAGATTTGGTAATTCACAAGCTTTTAGGAAATTTTTATTTCTCAGGTTTTTTGGTCACAGTGTAAAATCTGGCATGTCAGATCAGAAGCTCCTTTGATATTAAGGTAAACTAACATCTAGGATGGCCCCTTATTCAACCCTAGTTGAGGTTCTAGCTCGACCAGTATTCTGTCACTGTCAATATGGTGTTAGCATTGAAATCTTATCTTTTCTCACAATTCCATTTTGGCCCTACAAGGAGAAAAGAAATAATAATGTCTACAGTAACAATGTACACATTTGTTTACAAATCAAGAACAAATCCCACTTCTGCTCGGGGTAGTACCAGTCCTAGGTACAACCTCAGCATGCCTCTCCAATCATGTATTGAGCACTTTTTCCAAGAGATTTATTGATGTTGATAATGGATTTTGAAAGTACTACCTATAAGCAAGCCAGTAAAGCCAGAGATAGTTAAAACCAGGCAGAGAAGGCAGATGGCAAAAGGCAAGAGTTTTTGAAGTCTGCAAGTTTACAGAAACAATTATTTGCATGCCGCATTTACTCCTGAGAGTCTGTTTTTATACAAACTGCTCTTTCAACTACATAGTCTAGAGCAAGTCTGTTCAAGACTAATGATTCACTGCCAAGAGCTGAGGACTTAGGATGTGACTCTTTGGTACAGCAGCACCCTGTCCTTCCATTCCCAACCAAAACCAGGTATCAAAACTTCCACCAAAGGCACCACATCCTACCAAGACTCTTCTAGGTTTGCCCTTTTCATTTGAGGTATAGTATAATAACAGATTGCACAGGGAAGCATTTGGGAATCTCTTATACATAGCAAACTAAAGGGAGTATAATTAGAGACTAATCAAGACTTAATTTTGCAAGTAGGCATCTGTATTTGCCATGCAATTTGAGCATTTTGATTAGCAAAACTGATAAAATATCATACTATATCTACTTCATTCAGCAATTCATTACCTCATAAGTAAGTGCTTGTGAATTGAAATAAATTAAGACATTTTGTCTTCTGTAAAGGCATGTCAGCTTTGTAGGTTGCCTCATTACTTTTACATAACAGAGTTTCTCAAACTGTAACAGTTTATATAGAAGTTTAGCAAATTTCAGGTACTCCTTAATTAAGTGAAAGTATGACTTGCTTTATTCTAGACTTAATAGAGATATTATTGAAACTCTGAGCTTGCTGTGTTTTTTTATGGCAAAACAAGTAATCATACAAGGAAAATTCTTTGTGGCAATAAAAGCCCTGAAATTTTTTAAGGCATATATTTGCTCCACCTCACTTTGGGGAAGTAGTTTGTACATACTGGTAGAAAAAACTACTTTATGAATGCATTTATTTTTCACTTGCATTTTCAGTTTAGCCTCATGGATAGACTGCTGTTTGTTGCAAATGACATCGCAGGCAAATGCATTTTTAAAATTCAAATCCTGCTTCAAATTCTCCAGTTAAAGCTGCACATCCTCCATTTGTGTTTTAATAGTTCTCTATTTTACATACTATAACACAGGACTAAGGATGTAATTTGTGGTTTTTCTGAGAGCATAAATTTGTGTTATCCTTGATTCTGAGTATGACAAGGTCAAGTAACATTGTTTTGTTAGATCAAATGTTCATAACTAGCTTTCTTGACAGCCAATGTGAATGCAGTGTTGTCACTGGTGGCATTTATTTCCAGAAACATGAGGGAGGGAGGGCAGGAAGGAAGGGAAGGAAGGGAAGGAAGGGAAGGNGAAGGAAGGAAGGAAGGAAGGGAGGAAACTTAATATATGGTATGGAATTTCCTAAAGCTGTTTGAATTAGGTGATTTTTAGTTTCCAGAATACACCTAAACCAGGAGATATTTGTCATATATACTTTGAGTTTCCACTTTAAGCCAAATTTAATTTCAAATCATCCCAATTTAATATCTGTAATTAAACTTCTAAAGAAAATCAGTTGGCTTTTTAAGTTGATTTTTATTCCAAGGCTTGTGAAACAGTGAAAACTTTCTTACTTTTAATTCTCATGGAGTCAAAATTACAACATACACTACTACTATTTAGGAAAAAGTTACAATCTCACCACAAAGTTTAAGGAGGAATACAAGCCCAGTCCTTTCAGCCACTCATTCTCTTTAGTCTATATATAAAACCACTCCTGCAAATCAAGTGAACGTGGCAATGCTTGGGCTTCAACTTTGAAAGCAGGTGTCAGGGTACAAGGTTAGAAGTCCTACAACACTTTCAAAAGCAATGTCAGAATGTTTCAAAAAGCAGTATACTGATATATTCTTCATTTGAAAAAAATAAACCAAAAAGCTTTTTTTCCCAAAGATTTCAGCCTTATTTTGTAAGCAAAATCATAAAATGCCTTTGCACTTAATCATTTGATCATATTGAGATCTTGTTCCTACACAACAGCAAATTACATTCTGCAAGAACTAAAAAAATTACTTAAGGCCCTACACTAGATAGCTTGGGCCTTTCTTTCCCTTTTATTATATTGCTAACTGTGCCTGTCATAACAGATCATCTGGTTTCTAGCAAAGAGATGCATAATGAACTGCTTTGTGGGTGGGCTACAAAAATGCTGACAAACTTGACCATTTTAAATTACTTTTCTGTAAATCTCCTGACTGGAGTGCTCTGCATGTAAATTCCAGCAGCAGCAGCAGCAGTTGCTGCCATGGCAACAGAGTTATTTAGGAAATAATTTAAAGTAAGTACCACATCATATTCAGCCTCTCATGAAAGAAAGCAGACTTGGCAGGAGGATGGGAAGTGGAAGGAGACACATAAGGTCTAGTGCTTTTGACTGACAAATGAGTTTGTATGTTTCCGATGTTTACTAATGTATAGGAAATGGTATAAATCAATGCTTACCTCTGCATAGTGCTTAGAACTTTCATTACATTTTTGTTATAAAATCAACCAGCACTCAGGAACAACTTTACAGCTACAGCTACATGAGGTCCTTTGCCAGCCCATTTCTCCAGCCAGCTGAGGTCCCTTTAGATGGCAGCACAACCTCCTGGCACATCAGCCACTTCTCCTGGTTTTATGCTATCAGCAGATTTGCTGAGGAGGTACTCTGCCCCACCATTCAGATCATTAATGAAGACATTAAACTTAGGACTCATTAAAAATCTCCCTGGTGCACCACCAGTTAGTGGCCTCCAGCCAGGTTTTGTACTACTGATCAACACCCTCTGGTTCTGGCCATTCAATGAGACAGTCAACCTCACTGTGTGCTCACCCTACGTCAGCTTCTCTATGAGGATCTTATGGGAGACACCATCAGAAGCATTACTGAAGTCAAGGTGAACAATACCACTGCTCCACCCTAGTCCAGGAACCCAGTCAACTCAGTGTAGAAGTTCATAAAGTTGGTCAAGCAGGACTTCTCCTTGCTGAATCCACGTTGACTACTCCTTGCCTTCCTTGTGCCTGGAAAGGCTTTCCAGTATCAGATTTCTTTCACATTTTCAGAGTTCAAGGTTGACTTGCCTGTAGTCCCCTGAGTCTCCCTTATTTCATTTGAAGATAGCAGTGACATTTGTTTTCTTGCAGTTTTCTAGTGTCTTTTCCAGTCACCACAATAATCCAAAGATAATTGAGTGGCCTCACACTCAATTACATCTCAACAACACCAACCAGCTCCCTGAGCACTTGAAGGTGCCTCCCATCTCAGGATCCACAGACTCGTGTATGCTCAGTTTGCTGAAACTTGATCATCTTTCACCAAGGGCACCTTTTCCTTGTTCCAGATTTTCCCCCTGGTCTCTGGGGGCTGGGTTTCCTGAAGGACAGTCTTTTCTAGAAGACTGAGGCAAAGAAGAAATTGAGTATTTCAGCCTTTCCTACCTTGCCCCGCTCAGCAGCAGGTCCATACTTTCACTACTGGTCTGTCACTTTTATACTTACAGAAGTCCATCTCATTACCTTTGGAATTTGGCTTTCCTAACTCCACGTCTGCATGTTCAAACAGTGTCTCTGTGTTCCCCCCAGGACGCCTATCCCTGCTTTCACCTTCCATACACTTTGGTTTTGTGAGTCAGTTTTGACAGGAACTCCATGTAGACCTCCTGGCATTTTTTACTGACTTCCTAATCTTTAAGAAGGACTGCTCTTGAGCTTGGACAAGGTGATACTTACATATTAATCAGCTTTCTTGGGTCCCCCTTTGCTTCAGGGCCTTATCCTGTGGGACTCTACCACGCAGATCTCTGAAGTCAGAGAGTCAAAGTCTGCTCTCCTAAAGTGACATCACTGTGATCTTGCTTTTTGCCCTGCTCCCTCATCTCAGAATCCTGAACTCTATCATCTCATAGTCACTGTAGCCACTCACATTCTCAATGAGCCCTTACTTGAATGTAGCAGGTCCAGCAGAGCATTTTTCACTGTCTCCTCAATCATTGAGCTTTGGAAGTTGCTACTTGCTAAGATTCTCATTCATTCATACACTCCTTTTAAGAAGTTTACACAATTGCACAGACACTAACTTCCAGAGGGAAAAGGTGATGATTATTTAATTCATTTACAACCTTCCTAGCTTGTTAACTAACAAACAGCAAGAAAGAAAAATACATTTCTAAATAAAATGTGAATATTAAGGTCAAATCAAGAACATGACAGAAAACAAAATGGGCAAACTACAGTATGTCCATATAAACAAATAATATCTCTATGAAGCATAAATCCATTTGACTCACCACAGAATGCAGAACAGATACACAAAGATTTCTACTTTACAGCCTTCAAAGACAAAACATTTATACTTGAAGTGGAGACCAAAATAAGTATTCCAATTATCATTAGAAAAGAGAGGAAATTTTCTTGGAGTTTTTTGAAGACAAAAACTTTTGTGTGAAGTGAGCACTTTTTCAATAGCTGCAAGCCCCACTGAGCTCCAGGAGGTTGTATAGGTTGGAATGAAATCCCATCAGAAGAGTCTGGCTGCAATCTCTCTAGATTCTACAGCTAGCTTACAGCTTAAAGCTTTTCTTTCTTTTCCCCTCACACATAAAATATAGCCTCATTCATGGAACCCTCACTGGAAATGAGAATTACAGGAAGGATGAGAAATGTGCTATTGTAAGTACAAATACTTCAACAGTGAACACCGAGTAAATTTAACAAATTATCACAAGCAATGTCAGCTACAGCATACCATAATTCTAAATTCTTCCTTATTTGCTACACTGATAGGAACTGAATTTCCACATGCAATCCTCCATTGCTTTTATTCCATCCCCTGTACTGCACGTAGATAAATGAGTAACAGAACTTGTTCCTAGACATGATTATGGCAGCTACATCCACGCAAGTCAATAGGGACTTATTTGCCTGCTCACCATCATGTTTTCTGTAAAAGATATTCTGCATTTCTCTCGAGGCATGTTCACAATAATAATAAGTGTTCTCATATCTATTATTACATCACTCAGCCTTTTATATATATTTTAAAGTAATATTTGCATTTTTACACGACTCCAAAACCAGCCATATCAGTGTGTGCCCACCTGCTGTAGAACTGGTGTAAACATACACTATTGAAAAATATCCTATTGTCCAGGATAGTCTTGACAATAGTCTCCTGGGTAAGGTAGAAATGCAATGAAAGAGTTAGCCACATGTCTCACCTTTCCATCTTAACAAGTAATGAACTGTATAAACTCATTCTTAAAAATACTGTGGAAGCCAAACCCATCTTTCAAGGCAAAATTCTATTCTTTCACATACTGCAGACTATTCTATATCAACTCTATCGTACACTGAAGGATGTTCTGAAAGGACACACACATCATACACTTCTTTCTGTTTGCTCATTGATCTTTGTAAGAAATTTGTATCCTGAACTTGTAAAAAGATGAGTTCATAACAGAGATATTGCTGTACATTAGAATGTTCCATGGGCAGCTGATAGGCAACTCAAAAGCCACAGTGTGCAATAAGTATTCTCTGCCTTGCAGACACAGGTGTTGGCATGCAATATCACGAAGACCAGTTTATCATAATCAGATAGGGATCTGTGCCTTAACGATAGAACTCTCACATGGACCATTTTCCAAAGGGTATTTATGCTGAAAACTACACTGCAGTGCTTTTGAGGATAGCTGCTACTCCACTAAAACTCAAAGTAAACATACTGGAAATTTATTGTCCCATTGAGTATCTGAGAGAGGAACTGGTTACCTCCAACCCTTGTTTTCCATCTTGATTAAATTGTCCAAGGACCCACTGTTTCTACAAGAAGCATTGCCATTGGTCAGTGATCTTATTAAAACATGTGTTAGGGATAAGTTAACTTCTCCTGTTATAACTTCTCTTGTATAGTAACAAAATTTACTACAAATCCCTGCCCTTACCTAAAAGGAAAAAAGAAAAAAAAAACCACCAACAAACAAAACAAGCCTTTTGTCCAACCAATTAGTTGCACTTCTGTTCAAAAGAACATTCTCCAAGTAATGCAGTCAAAATTTGCAGTTATATACTAGTATCAAAGATGAAGGAGAATTTTTGCTTCACATCATGAGGTATCATTGCCTTCTGATTCACAGAAATAACTTAGTTTACAGTTTTAGTAACAAAATTATTTGATTGACCAAGGTTTTAGTAACAGAACTATTTGATTGTCTACAGATTGCAATACATATTGTCCATTTTTATTGCTTTCTACAGCTCTAAAGCATTTTCTCCCTATCTGTACCATTACGAGCTATAAAGATAAGGGAGTTAATTTACCCTGTTATAGACCAGAACTCCATGTTTTATTGTTATTTCACACTGAGATTTCCCAGTATTTTCTTCTTTTCCACCACAGCAGCTAAGCTGTCTTTGGCATTCTAGCATTGTTTGGTTTGGAATATTCAAGGAGAGGAACGCAAAAAGAAGGAAAATACTTTCCACAAATCAACAGATGTTGCAAAATAATTTGCTTCAGACACATTTGTTACCTTCTCTGTATTGATATGTCTTTAGAAAGTAATTTAACTTTGCTGTCAATAAATAAATGTAGAAGTTTCTGCTCAAGTTCCACCAACCGCAGCTTCACCTACATTGCATTCTTATTCTCTAGAAATGACACATAAATTCAAATATCACATAATTTAAGAGTACAGAACATGTGCAGTGATAACATCAACTCTAATAAAAAGGCTACTTATTCATTATGATTTCCTTCTACAGTTCATATTCTTTTTAAAAAAATCTGCTTTTGGTTAGAACTTCCATTACAACTCTGATTCAAAATTGAATATCAGTAGTTTCTCTCTTCTGTGAACACCAGTTATTCATATGAACATCTAGTAAATAACTAGAATCAGGAGATAAGGTTTAATAATTACATATCAAATTTCCATTTGATCTGTTGAAAGGCACTGCAAACAAATTTTAACTAAAGCATCACAGTTTAGTATTTCTAGGTTAATCCATGGGCAAAATTGGAACATTTCCAACAAAGTATTACCACACATCATTCCTGAATGGCCTGGCAGTAAGAATGGGACAAATAGAATTGACAGGAAAAGAAGAAAAAAAAACATACAGAGAAGATGAAAACACTCGAAAGAAGGTAAGAGAAACATCAAATCAGAAAGCAATTGTTTAGGAGGATTAAAAAAAAGACATCATTAGACCATATTTAGATTCAAGGACCAATTTTAACCTCAAAATACAAAATATACATAGAGAAACATTAACTGTATAGCAAGCTCATTGCTTAATCTATGTTTAACTAATTTGGTTTACCTTTTTTTTTTTTTTTGACAAAATGTAAACATATTATTCCTGGGAGAATTTTAAAAAAGGAGGGGGGAGATTATTAGGATAAATATTTAAAATGGTTGTCAATGTTGAAAAATTAGACTGGATGATACCTGTGACAAAATATTCAACCACCAGCTCAGGAGAAACAGAGAAACATTTGCATAAGGGAAAAAAAGTCTTTTTTCATTCACTTTGAAGGAGACCATAGATGCACACAAAACTTTCCCCATCAGCAAGGATCCAGGTGAATAGGTGGATATTAATTTTTTTCAGTCAGAGTTAGTTTACAGCATATTTTGTTGATTTAAAAAAATTACAAGGGCAACCAGCAGTGGAAAGTAGATAAGTACCCCTTTACCCAAAGTTTGGGGTACAATAGCCAGTGACAAGCACACAGCCACCAGCTAAAGCTGATTATCACTGAGCTTTAGAACAATGCTAGAATCCACCACAGATTGAGATCTCTTGGACCATGTCTCAAAGTGACACTTGCAGGCACATACAGCCCCAGAGAGGGAAAAGAAAGGACTTTCAGAAAATAATAACTTCTGTTTAACAAATAAATAAATATAAGAATAAAAATTAGGGTATTTTACTGGCAAAGCTGCCAAGTAATTCTGAAACAAAAGTAACTTCCTCTAGCTTACGTAACCTAGATCTTAGAAATTCATAAGAAAGTGTAATTTGCTTTGACTGTCTTGGTTTTGTCTGCGATAGATTTCACTTTCTTCCTAGTAGCTGGTGCAGTGCTGTGGTTTGCATTTAGCATGAGAACACTGCTGGTGAGACACCGATGCTTTCAGTGCTGTGGAGCAGGTCTTACCCTAAGGGAAGGATTTTCCAGTTTCCCATATTCTGCTGGGGAGCAGGTGCACAAGAAGCTGAGGCAGCATCCTGAGGACAGCTGAGCTGAGCTGGCCAAAGGGATATTCCATAGCACAGAACACCATGCTCAGTACAGAAACTGGGGGAGTTGGTCAAGAGGAGCTGATGGCTGTTCAGGGGGCTGAGCATTGGTCAGTGAGTGGTGAGCAATTGCATTGTGCATCACCTGTCTGTCTTGAGTTTTATCCCTCCCTTTCTCTCTCCTCTTCATTACTATTATTACTACTATTATTGTTGTTGTTTTCATTGTTATCATTAGTATATTTTTGTTTGGTTCAATGACTAAACTGTTCTTATCTCTACCCACAAATTTTACTTTTTGTTATTCAGATTCTCTTCCCCACCCAGAAGGCAAAGGAGCAAGCAAGCAGCTGTCTGCTATTTAGTTGCTAGCCAGGGTTAAACTGTGACTCTGTTTTAATACAAAGCTTCAAGAGACCATTATGGCAATCTAATCTGACCTTGCATATAAAAAAGTACAAAAGAACTTCCTCTAATTAATCCTGCAGCAAGCCTAGGACTTCTAAATGGCTCGTAAAGGAAAAAAACAAACCTCTTGCATCCACCCTGTCTTCACAAACATTTCTCTTCTCCAGGGAATCTTATCTTTTAACATACAGTAGCACTGTTATGAGCCCTTTCAGTGTACAATATGAATTAATTCAAAAACACCTAAAAGTTCCTCTTCAGGAGAAGGTGAGCAATATACTTCTCTCTAGCACTCTCAGGTTACAATTATAACATTGGTTCACAGGTTTCCATGTTGGAGTCAGAGTGTTTTAACTGATTTCACTAAAGAGACTAACTCCATACCTTCTGTACTTTTACCTTCTCTATTTTATGCAAACAGAAGAGTATCAAGAGGCATCTTGCCAATGTATGTTTCCTAACATGAGCAGAGATAAAGGCTTCTCCAGTTACCTAGATCAGTTAAGTCATGTGCCACTATGAATGTGCATTTAGGGAAGAAATTGTTCAGGAGTATTTAGGTCACAAATCCTTTCCATCAGGGGCATCTGGTACTAGAATTATGGGCATCTGCCATTTAATGTTTGTTCTAAAAGTAGAAACAGCTTATCCTTAATAAGTATTTAGTGTACTGCATATGACTTGGCCAAGAGATTAAATTTCAGAGCTGTTTATAGAATCTCATTTGGATTTTTTAAAAAATTCAGTGCTCCATGCCATATCTATATAAATTCAGAAAACTATGGTTTTATCTTACCAACTAATAAGAGCATTCATTATCAACTTAGAACAGTGACTGTACCTATAAAGCAAAGGTGCCATGGTGATAGGAGAACTCCAATTACAAAAAGCTTCAATTTAAAAAGTGCCTACTATGGGGTGTTTTGTGAGGCAGAGTACCTTTACTGAATAAGGGGAAAACACAGGTTGTGTTGCAAGTGAAGATTTTTAGCATCACATCCCCACAGCCTCCCTAAGCAGACCATAGATTAAAAAGTGATGTGCCCACCTTAGGCCTGAATTCTACAGAGGGCTCCTAATGGCAATGCTGGAAGCTAACTCATCAGTTAGAAAGAAGCATGGGACACCACAGAAACCTCATACTTCTCTGTACAAAACAGGGAATACAGCAGAAAACTTCTCAGCCTATGAAAGAGCTGGCATTATTTTGCCCAAATATCATTTCACCAATATAAAACACCCAGGGAGTCAGCCAACCAAAATTTTCCATCATTTAGTGCAAAGTAGAAAATGTATCAAAAAGATAAACAACAATGAACAATCTGCATTATAGAGAGTGCTGCAGCACTCTTTAAAGTGTATTCAACAGGATGGGTACCAGGAACAGTTCTGTCAGCTGGAGCAGACACAAATGGGCTCCACAAGACAAAGATAATAATGAGATATTCTGCAAGAGAGCATTAACTAATCAAACAGACAATAAATTAATGTTTGCCTTCTTTAAGAGAAGATTGATTAGGAGAGTTATCTACAGAATGGTTTTATTTTATAAGAAAATAACTGGTCACAGCTTTTCCTATCATCTTGGCATGTTTTGGATATAATGTATATTCAGAGAGAGAGTGTGGGAGGTCTGTTACTTCAATACACTTGAAAACAGCTTAATATTTTAGAAAAGAGAAGGTTCTCTACAAGAAATCTTTTGTTATGACAGTGGACAAACAATTACTGTGAAGCCCTGGAAGACTTTTTCTTGTGTTAACCAGGAACTGGTGAGGAAAGAGCTGGTAAAAGAAACTGTTCTTAATCTTCCACCGGTTTAGGCAGATTCAACCCTGTTGACTGAAAACGAACTTTGGCTGGAGCGTCTCACTTCACCAAGCAGACAAGACTGTTACACATTTATTTGAACACAAAATTTGCAGGGCACAAATGCTTAACCAGTCACTTCATCCACTGTCATGAGTAACCTGAAAAATGAAGCTGTTAAACACAGCCTGTTTGAGAGAATGCTAAGCAGGGAAAGAAAGAGCCATCAAATTTGTACTAATTCAGGGTTATGTGGAGACACACACAGACACACAAAATCTGCAAGAGTAACTAAAATTAGCCTCTTTGTGGCTGCAGCCACTTTCACTTTTAAAAAGGTGATCTGTTTCCCAGTTCTGCAAATGCACACAAGGAGAGAATATAGTCCTGATGAAAAGCTACTTCCAAAAGCTTTAGAGTATGTTATTTTTGCATAACAGTCTATTTAGAAGGACCTCACTCACATACTAAGAAATTCAGACACAGTTTACCTATTTGGAATATGGCAAGATGGAGCAAGATAAAAAAAGAAGAAAATTAAGCACCAGGAAGAAGCATAACAGAACCAACAACAAGATCATTAAGTGTTGGATGTTAAGATGCACCAAGATTAGAGTGGTGTTATGGGCTTTACATTCCACGGAAGGTGATGAGATGACAAAAATTTAGCCACTTACCACTACACAAAACTTTTTCAGTAGCACCACAAAAATTTGAGCTGTAAGTTATCTCTGGGCCTGCTCATTAAATCATCCAATTAAAAAGTATTTTACGCTCTTCTTTCCTCCTGGTGCAATGCAGGCTGAAGAACAGTTTCCAAAATTGCAAAACAATACCATCAGTCCTCCAGCAATAAAACACACACCTCATAGCTGTGGAACCCATGGGCACCACCATACACCAAACGACAATTCAAAGCAGCCAGCATGGAGCTATGTTTTAGATTTGTAGTGATAACAACGCTGATAACACAGGGAGGTTTTATTTATTGCCAAGCAGCACAAGCACAGCATCAAGGCCTTTACTGCTTCTCACCCCAGCCCGCCAATAAGTGTGCTGGGAGTGCACAAGAAATTGGGAGGGGACAGAGCCAGGACAGCTGATCCACAGGATAGTTTAGACCCTACAGCATCATGCTCAGCATATAAAGCTGAGGAAAAGGAGCAGGGGATATTCAGAGTGATGCCATTTGTCTTCCCAAGTCACCATCACACATAATGGAGCCCTGCTTTCCTGGGAATGGTTGAACACCTGCCTGCCCATGGGAAGTGGTGAATAAATTACTTGGTTTGCTTTGCTTGTGCACACAGCTTTTGCTCTCCCTGTTAAACTGTCTTTATATCAACCCACTAGTTTTCTCAGTTTTTGATTCTCTCCCCCGTTTTTTCATTCTTTCCCCAGTCCCATAAGGGAGAAGAGAGAGTGAGCAGCTGTGTGGAGCTTAGGTGCCAACTCAGAATAAAGAACAACAGTCCTTTTTATAAAAATCAATGATAAAACTTATCATCTGGATAATCTTCCTGCTGTGTGTTTAAATGACTTGAAAAGTACTCTGTGTCCTTGGAATAAATTGACTCAAGTACAAGAGTACAAAACGCAAGATAAGAACAGAGATCAATACAGTAATGTGCAGGTAAGTAGGTGAGCCAATAGATACTTATCAGTGGTAAAGCAGGTAGTAAAATATAAATACAACACAGCCTAAGATGAGAACACTGATAAATTACAATGATATCAACCACTAATTTAATGTCAGTTAGTACACCTGCAAGAAAGTAATCAAACAACAAATGGTTCCATATGCAAAGCAACATTAATGAAACTCATTATCAACAAAATTGGATTTATGTCCAATAAACAAAGCACCACTTAATTAAAATTCCTTTTAAAAGCCAATTTTAAAATACTAGTACAGTTAAAATGTGTATCACCTACTTTATAAAACACAGACAATTAACATTTGGGGAAAACAGGAAAAGATTTTATTATAGTTAGGCGGTTGGATGATGGACCCTCCACAGGGAAACAACCAAAACAAACAAACAAACAAAAAAAGAACTCTGCCTCTCCTTGAAAATAGAAATTGTTTCAGAAGGAAACTAAGGAACCTCCAAATTCATACCTCTATCTGTTGTACCCACCAGCATAAAGGTTTGCATTCTTCAATTAGAAAACCTTGACAAGTGTTTTGCTTCTAAGCCAAACATTCTGCAGTGCAAGGGGTGGTATAAAACCAGATCATGCTGAAAGTCAGCTCAGCAGCATGGTAAATTGCATCTGTTAGTTGTTGTGTCAAAGGCAAATCACTCTGTTTGCCTTAATTGAACTACAGGAAGGTTCTAAAAATACATAGCCATGTAGTCCTGCTAATGAATGGATCTGCCTTACCATTTTGGCAACGTAAATGCTCAGCACCAGTCTGTCTCCTGCTAAGACCTAGAAAACCAGTGTTGACACTAAAAAACAGCAAAAAACCCAAACAAACCAGAAAAAATAACCAACCAAAAAAAAAACCACACTGAAAAAACACCACTTCAACCCCCTTACAAGAAACCCACCTTTAGATGACTTCATGAAGTACAAGAATAGCTTATGTTGGAAGGGACATTTAAAGGTCCCTAACTTACTCTGACCTATTCAATGTTATTCATATTTGTCAAATTTCAGATAGTCATGGGTATGCAGTCATAAAAATGTTTTATTATTTTCTACTAACTGTGGTTAATAGAAAAGTATAGGGCCATTTTCTGGCAGTTTTAAAATTTGACCACTCAATCAGGATGTTATAGTTTATGCTGCCATTACTAATTGTTCTTTTTTTAATTCAGCAACTGAGATACTAAAATAGTAGATCTCTTTCAAAAGCATATACCAGCCTGTGCATTAAGTGATCAGTCACCAACAGAGTTACAGGAATACTTGTTACAACAAGTATCTACAGGTAATATTTCAGCATTTCAAAATTTATGATGATCAAGGATTGATCCTGGTGACTGCAAGTGGTCATACAGAGACACAGGAGACAGAATAAAAGCTTAAACTTAAGAGCCTCAAACAGAATAACAGTCAAGATCTGTACAGCAACAGAAAAAAAAGAATAACAATGTCATACCTTGGATCAATCAAATCAGAGTAAAAAAAGCCAGTGCTCTTTTGGCAATTTATTTTCCTAAACATGTCCTTCTCCAAGCACATTAATTCTATGTAATAAAATGAGATCATAATATTACCCAGTATTTTTTTTTCATGCTGTTTATCAAATTAATCCAATTAGTGCTTGTAAAAATCATATGATTATTTAGGACACCTGCACTGATAAGAGTATGTATTTCCAAGCAAAATCACAACTATACACCTTAGTTTTCAATTACCCAATCATTCCTCTAAAATAAAAATGTTTGAAAAATGATCTAATGTAAGAGCAACAATTTCAAAACTTTGTGCAACCTTGGAACTTCATTTTAAAACTGGAATTCAAAGTATTTCAAAATTGAAAGAAAATAAATGCACCTCCTTTGAGGGAGTATGGTTGAAGTTAGTCATTAAATAATGTATAGAACACTCTCCTCACCTTTTTGTGTATTAAAAAAGTCTAATTTCTTTCAAAGAGGCTCCAAAAAAGGCAAAATTCAGAAACTGCAAATTCCATTTAAGGAACAGTAAATGGAAATATATCTAGGACGTTACTGGAGCACTTTTAAGCTGTAAGATCCAACAGTACCCTGCAGGAAAAAATCAATTTGTCAGGCTGTGAGATAAAAGGCATTTTTCTCTTGCCATATTAGTGAAGCACTGACAATCAAAGACTCTGTTCATCTGAACTACAACGTCTGGTGAGCACTTCAAGATAGGAAAAAATATGAACAGCCAAAACTGAAAAAGGCCCTTGCAGACTATTATTAAAATAAGCTCAGAGAGATTTTCTTGCTTAAAAAGTAACAAACAGAAGTCATTGGCTGCAGTGGTTAAGAAGACATATGGTTCCAATAGAGCTTCTATAAATATCACTTGCAATTGTTAGTTGATTTACCGAGTTGTAGCTTTCACAACAATATTTCTTGATTAATATTAAAAAAATACATATTTTTGTACCCTCACAATGGAAATTGAACTCATAGCCTTTCTTTAAAATAATCAATGATGACAGAGTGCACTTGGAAACAAGGAAAGTTATTTGCAAATAAACTGCCTTTCATGTATATCAAATTCAAGAGCATAAACATTGTCAGCTGAGATGCTTCAATTATCCTGGGCATCAACAACTCTGATTTTCAGAGTCTCTGATTAATACTGTAAATGTCATTAATCCGAGAAGATGTTCAAATTACGTCCAAAATCATTCTGCTTCAGCTTTTTATTTAATAAAGTCTTTCTCCTGCACTCATTTAAGATGATTGCAAAGTTGAAACTGCTGCAAAGTCAGGCATGAGTTATAAGACGTGAGTGGAAACAGGAGTAATAATCACTTGTTTAATAAAGGTCATGGTTTTTAATAAGGCCTCTTAGATTACACTCACTGAGAGTCTAAGTCTACACGAACAACTATTTTTGGACAACAGCCATGGATTTGACCTATTATATTTACCTCTGTTTTACTGGTAATGTGTAAAGGGTGTGTTCTGGTCCACAGATTGTAGACTACATAAAATTTAGAAGACAAATCCTGTGGCTCTCTCCTTACTTTAGAAAAGGCAAAATTTTAGAAGCTTTAAAGACCATTGTATTTATAATCAGACTAATTTGTCTTATTTTGTGGAAACTGCTATAGGGGACTTTTGGTAACATACCAACAAAATTAACAGTGAGCAATTACCAAAGATTATATCTACATGTATCAGTAAATACACAAATTTTCTTTTGGATCATTGTTTTTGTACAGTAAACAATTCAGTCCCCTAAATACAAGGGGATAACAAGGACGTCCTAATAAATTATTGCTTGTGTTAAAGAAGCGTGAATGTTGTTAAAGAAATGTAGGGGTCTTTTTACAGAAATCCCCACAATTTCAAGCAGCAAATGATAGCAGACATTTTTGCTGGTACTGGAATAAGCTGACACCTGGGCTCCAGGGCTAAAAATACAAATCTTATATTGTCAAATTCCTGATGAAGGAATGCAGACTTACTAGCTGGGTAAAACAAGACCTATACAGTAAAACTCAGATATAAAATAGAACTTGGGAAGCAACAATTGAAGCAGTATGATCACGTTAGCAAACACAAAACAAGAAATACAAGCGGATGCAAGAGCTATGAGGAGGAAATATTTAACATCGAACTTACACTATTTCTATCAGGACATAGACCCTTCACCATCCTTCTAGAAGACAACTTGGCATTACTGACCCTAGAGTCCTAAAGAGCCTAACATCAGAGAAAAAAATGGATACTAAACTGCTCAAGTTTGAGTTTTAGCTCTAAAACATTTGGAAATAGAAAATAATAGGATAATTAGGGATAGAGATTTGAGTCTGTCTGTGTGAAATATTATAATGGGACAAATAAAAACTCTGATTAGGATGCTAATACTTTACACCAAACAATAAATCTTGTCTCTGTATATAAGCTGCATTTCTCTAGTCCACATCAACTGTATGTGGTGTTTAATTTGGTCCCTTGCTCAGGGAACATGGTTTAAATTTCATTGCAATAAAATCATGCAAATTAAAGGATTTATTAGATTTCCATACTGAACTGAAGCACTGAAAATAGAACTAAAGTTACAAAAATAGATGTCCGATGGCTCATAAAAGTTTTTGTGATTGCAGAGGGAAAATCTTGGTTAGTCTCAAACTGGAATTTGTCATGTACGTCTCCCAGACACAGCCAGAAACTGCACTAAACCCAACATAGCATCAGACTCAAAATCATGCAGTGTCTAGGACCATGACTCAACCTCATTAGCATGCAGCAACATTCTAAAAAACAATTTAAAGGGATTTTGATTTTAGTGTTATGGCTATAAGTTGCCACTTATAATCAAAAGACCCATAGCTTCTGAGAGGTAAAGATGTTTTTGACAAATGTATTGGTTTAGCATCATGGATCTTAGAAGTGACATAGTAAGGTGTTAATGCTATTTTATAAAAGTTTATGAAAAGTGAAAAATAAACTGGACACTAATGCAAAGTGAGGAAAATATTTTACATCATTGGCAAAGCTAATCATTGCAGAGCACAACTTAGGCAAAACTAGAATACCAGAATACCCTACATGGGTACACATGCACACACACAGTTTGGGGAATTGCATCCTGCTGGCAATGACACAGAAGTCAATAATATGAACCTTAGTGAAAACAAACAAGCAAACAAAAATACACACCAAAAAACCACAAACCAACCACAACTGCCCAGTAAAAGAAACAAACAAGCCACTTGATTTGCAGGTATAATTATGTTTCATGGGAATACTGTATATGAAGATGCACAGGTTCATTCAAATATCACTATCCATATTAGACTCACTCTTCCCTATGACTGTAAATTGAAAGCCTGCTTCAGCATCATGAATGTTAGGATATACTGCTGAAAGATACAATTAAAGTATATGTTACAAAAATTAAACTTTGGGGTAAATAGAGCATGGATTAGTGCTCCTTGAGTCACTCACCATGACACCTATTCAGTGTTCTGACTAGCTTTAAATTCCTGAAAAGCAAAATCTCACAAATACAGCTCCACACATCAGTTACAGTAATCCTCTGGGGTTTTAGTAGCACGAATTTAGAAAAAAAAAAAAAAAAAACAAAAAACCACCCACAAACAAAAAACTCCAACACCCATGTGTTTGACTTCCATAGAAACACAAGCACTTGAACACAGCACTTACAGGCATTACAGAGTGAGATTAGGATGCAGTGGTTATAAAGCATAAAATGCCATTCTGTCAATAAAGGTCAGCACTTCCATCATTCCTGCTTCTTTCAGCACATGAGTTTCCCCTAGACAATTTACAGGAAATGGAAGGGAAAATAACCAAATAATTGGAAAATTTGTTAAATATGCCATCTGGTCTTCCCAGATGGGTCTGTACTGTAGGTCATGTACATCTCCTTTCCTCTGTCATCACTTACTGAAAAATTAGAAGCAGGTAAAGGAACAGAAGCAATGACTCTAGAAAGTATATTATCAGCACACCGTGTGGAGATTTAGCCACTCTGTCTCCATTTACACTCCACTGGGAGACAAAGTTTTCCAGGCTGATGGAACCTTACTCAAAAGGGAAACAAAATCACTTCATCAAAGCCAAAGTTTTGATCAGGAATGAATCACAGCGATGTTATGAAAAACAACTGGGAAAAGGTGTGCCAAAAAACAAGGAAATAATGGTTATTGCAAAAACTGCCATCACTATACTATACAATGTTCAAAAACACAATCTTATCATCAGTGTGCCTTCATAATCCACCTGAATTATCTCCAAATTGAAAATGGGAAAGAGAGGCAGAGAATAACCAGCATATTTTTTCAAATATGAAAGAAGAATAATTATTCATTCCATGTTTCCACTACCCAATTTTTAAACTAACTCCTTGCTCTTAAGCAAACAGCATTCTGGTAGCATTACAAGAATTCTGCAGCCATGAAGAGTTTATGCTATTTAAAGCACTGCACAAATCAAGATTTTCTGTTGTTCCAATCTTTCTTCTTAGAGAAGTGGAAAGGGCTAATTTATTTTAAGGTAAATGCTGTTTCACATATTATTTAAACTAATACCCACCTTTTTCTTATCTGTATCCAGAGTTAAGCACAAAGTGTCTATATGTCTTTAAGCCCACTTGACATGGAGTGGTTTATTCAAAATCACTCAGCAGCACAACCCAGACAACTTCTCTCACTTTCAGTCTCTCCCTGGATGATCACTTTCAGCCCTGTAGGGAGGCAATCAGCTGAGATCTGACATGAGGACAGTGATGTAACAGAGCATTGATCACAAATCATCACAGCCTGGGCAGAGAGTATGGGTGCTGCTGAATTCTAGTATAATACACTCTCTGCCACTGTTCTGCCACTGTGGTCTAATGCAGATTATGTCCTCAAGACACTATCCATCTCCAGGAAAAAGGTGCTATGCTGACTACTGACTATTATGGCCTTTATTCTCACTTGTCAGTTATCATTCACTGCATTAGTTGTCCATGTTACAATCAATATATCAATTGTAAAAACTTATTTAGCCTGGAGAAGGACCAAGTCATTCAAAAGTCATAATTGAATTTATTTTCTTTGAAGGTAAAATGGAAAACATATTTTTTAATACTTTATCTAATTCATTCTACAATGTAGCCTACTACAGCAGAAAACAAGAAAAGCTGGAAGTCACACCTCTAGTACACCACCAACAGAGCCCCAGCGTGCAACAACTTCTGTAGTAGCACCTCACTAACACAGAAAGCTTGTGGTACTACTTTTTAAGGAATTAACCTTAATAACTTTAGTAAGAACAGCAGTTACTCTGCACTTAGGGCCACATAAATAAGACAAAATTGCACCTCTACTTCTACAAGGTAAATAGGAAAGAGTTTCTCTTTTCTTTTTTTTTAACCTAGCTTAAAAAAAAAAAAGAAAAGGAAAAAAACCAACAAAAACAGAGGAGGCACCTTTACCCTCAATTGCATCTACTACAGGTTTGAGACATTCAAAGATGTCCCCAGGATAAGTAACAATGCATCTCCAGTAACATTCTGAAGTCTAAGTGGCTAATACATAGGCACAGACACAGTCCATCTTGTAAATACTAATCAAGATAGCTTGGAAAAAGAATAGGACAAAAATATATCAATGCAACCAACCATAGGGCTATAACTTAAACTGATGCTAAATATATTCATACCAGCCATGGCCTACTCAGCTAAAATACATTTACCATGTCTATATGGATTATATGCAAAAGTCAAAAAGGAGGGATATGGGAGAAAAGTGAGAACACACAGAAACATTTTTTCTTCTTGCTAAGACCTGCCAAGGTAAAAAGTAAAATCACTGGCATTTGGACCAAATCATGTGAACGACTAAATTTGACTAAATGTGAATGACAAGTAAATTTCAGTTCTATTTTGGTGATCCTCAAATAATGTTTTGAAGGTGACCCAAAGACCATGCCATGCAGTGAGGGGAAAAATTGAAATTATCTAGTCCCAGGCTTTCCTGACTGGTCTCCTCAAATCATTTTGACACCTCTTATTTTATATTTAGATTGAATATCTTATGCACAACAATTATTCTTTCAGTTTGCCAACAGAATGCTAAGCCCAGCAGCCTCTCGTGTGTAACATGAGTGCAGACAATTAACAGCAGTGTTTAGACTGACTGAGAAACACATGGTGACAGTGGAGACTTTCCACCCTGGAAACTGCACAACAGGCATCAATGAATCAAAACCACTGTAAAAAGACTTGATCAACAATTTGAACGGGGCAGTGGCACCAAGATCAACATCTAGCATGGAAGACCTCTTTACGAGACCAGCATCCACTGTTTCCTCAAGAGAATCCCTCTCAGCGTCCCTGTGGGATGTGTGTTCCCTGCCCAGGAGGAAGAGCACCACCTAGTGAAGCTCCAGCACCGTTTCTTGAAGCACCTGCAGAACTCTGGGGGTCTCGGTCATCCCTGATTGTCTCACCATATTCACCAGCCGGAGCAATTGCTGGTATAGCTCACATGAATACAGTGTATTGCAAGTGACAGAATTAAGCAATGTTAAAATTTTTCTCTCTGTGCCTCACACTCAGCATTTTGTCCTTGACCCTACTCCATATCCCTTAATACTGCCAAGAGCGACCAAGAATAAACCCCATAAAATGATCTATTGACATAAACTATTTCACAGAACACAAAGGTAGAATTCCTGTTTGAAGGGGAAGGAAGAAGTATAAATCTTCAATACATTCAAATTAAATTTATATAGATATTATATAAAGATGGCAAGTGAAAGCCCTGAGCTTTGCCCTGCATAACAGCATGTCTTATTTTCTGTAATTTGTAGTTGAGAGTTCCTAAACTTTGGAATACGGAACTAGAAATGATTGTCAAGTCCAGTATCTTGGAACCAAAGTTAGCCCTCAATTTCTGGAGCAAAACAAATGAGAAGCAAAAGAATCCCAAAGACAACAAGTGCTGGCTATGGCTTGCGTCACCAGCTGTGCACCACAGTGTCTGCTAAAAGGCTGATGGCATGACAACCACAGATACATCACAGATAAATTCAAATATAGGCATATAAATAGAATATTTCTACAGGCTTTTCTTCTGAATCTACCTCAAAACAAGATAGAAACACTACCTCAATATAAGAACAGGACAGTGTGTTCAATAAACTGCTGAACACGAACATCAACATCCAAAAATAACGCTACAGAAGTGGAGTTGATGGTAAAGAGAAAGCAAGATCAGAACTATTTTTTTCCATTCCAAACAAACTTAAGTGCTTCAGGGCACAATTGTCTGTAGAGTAACACATTGCTCAAACTCTGAAAAATATTTTCCTGTAGCAGAGGTACTATTCTTGCGGTACAGATTTTTAAGAAATGAGCACAGATAAAACACTGTATCAGCTATTCATCTTTTAAACAAACCAAAGGTATTTCTTCTTACTTTTGGAAACCAAACCATTGCATTACCTTTCCTGGGCATTAGTATGGCTCCTGTACTGTGATGGACACTGAAATGCCCTCCAGATCACAGCAGCCAGAATCTCAACATTTCAGACAGGTAGTGTGATGACTCCACCAAGACACAGACATGATTTATGAAAGGGCACTAAAAACCTTTAGCTCCTAGTGACTTGAATGAGAATTTTTGTTGCTTAGTAACTCTTAAAAAAACTGAGACATTTGAAAACTAATAATGCTGTGAGCAGCTGAAAGAACTCTTCTTTATAGTATTCTGGTTGTCTAAAACTGCACACCTATAACTGTAGCACTTTACCCTCTAATGTAGTACTTTGATGAACTAAGGTACTCTGCACAGATCTTCACAGAATTTCACTAAGATTTGTTTAATTTTACCACAGACCACCTATTTTACAGATGACACAGCTAAAACAAATCACTCTATACATACAGAAACTTTAGTATAGCCCTATACAATAGCATTCATTAGTCATACATTAAGTTTTGCATAGGCTACTTAGAAATCACCCTGTTTCACAATTTTGAATTTATGTCTGCAGCACTAAATATGCTAATATCAGGGGGTTTGCAGTACAGCCACAAAATGTTCTGTATTTTCTCCTCCATACAGACAGAAGTATACAATATAAAGAGAATTCTTACTGTAAAATACTTGACTAAAGTTTTTGTCATTTTGAGGGTTATTATTAAGCTTTGTCATTCTTCTTTTTGATATTGATTCTACATCAAATGCAATTTTATGGCTCCTGCTGATATCAAGAGATGCCATGAATCTGCATCTGAGGGCAGAATCTAGCTCACAGAAGATTAATACTTCTTGCAGTTTCTAGTTCAGAGAAGTGTAGGTGTTAAGAAGCATTAATGTGTCTTTCAAAAGGCATTCAGTAAACTGCTTATTCATCCTGAAACAAAAAGGAAATCAGAAAAACTGTAGTTTTCCATCCAAATTAAGGGTGCTTTTAAACAGCTAATTGAAATATTTCAGTGCAATTCATTTTCATAATATGGAAGACAAAGTACAATAGTGTTACATCACACACATGAGACATTGTAAAAAAAGCTATTACATATTTAAATACAAATACTATTTTTAATACAACCATCTGGTCATCTCTATTAAATTATGAATCAATAAATAGGTCTTAGGGCAGCAAGACTCTGCATGGCTGGGAGGATATGCATACACACACATGTACACTCATATTATACAGCCATCTTCATTAAGAATAAGTGGAAGAGAAAAAAAAATTCCTTTGATGTTACAGGGAACAGTTTTCACTTTCAGCTAGATAATCCTTGTACATGCAAACTGCACTGTGAAGAGATCCTCTGTGCTTACTACTTCTTTCTGTGTGGCACAATCTCCCTAGAACTTCACACTCCTTTAGCCAACAGGATTCAGCACAGGTCAGAGAAAGAAAGCAAACACACAACTGCAGCAGAAGTGATGCAGGAGAGCTAATACAGCTTCAAAATTCCTATTTAACTCAGTTTCAGTAAAAACAGTACATGAATGCCAGGAGAATGATCATTTCACTGCAATGGATAAATTTCCATCCAGATGGTTCTTGGTGCTTATTTGGCTCTTGATTGAGGTTTTTCAGATTCAAACCAGCACATGTTTGATATGAATACTACATGATAAATTCTTAGAGCCTGCCCCAAAAGGATTTCTTGTTGGAATGACACCATGGATCTAATAGACTTCAGTTTCATTTAACAGCTATTGAGATGTCCTCAACTGAGTAAAAATAGTAGAACTATAAAAATCTTGAAAAATAGGCCTCTTCATTGAAAAAATATGGACAAAATATACATTACAGTATCATTTTCCAGTTTCTAATCATCAGCAATAAACTTTTAGCCAGAAGTATATTTGAGGGAATAACAATAAGAAGGTAATAACAGTGAGAGAAAGCAAGAGTGATGTCTCTGGGTTTTGATGCCCTGACCACCTTCACAGACAAGGCAGCTTCTCTGAAACTAAGCCCATAAAACTATCTTCTGAAAGACATGCTGAGCATTACAAACTGAGAAAGATCCACAGGAGCATCTGAAAAAGGAAGGTTTCAAACACAGATAAATACACACACACGCACAAAATCAGATCCAAATTTTTGGAGGCTAAAGAGTCCAAATGCCACAGTCCCATTCCTGTCAGTTAAGAATTCCATAAGTTATCTAGTAAAAGCTTCCCCTGACAGTTGCAACGAATTTATGAGCTGCTCCTACACCTGTTCCTACAGCTCTGTTTCTTGGCTAGCCTGCTCTCCTGCACTAACCCAGGCTGTTCTCAGGTGCTGAATGAAACTGCAGTTCCCAACTCTGCTTCTCAGACAGCTCTGCTCCAATGTCCCCTGTGGCTTCCCAGCCAGCCTCATTCCCACTGTATCTATTCCATATCTTATTCCATTCTATATCTTATAACCAACACGTATTTTAAAAACTAGCTCAACCTTTCTCACCTTCAGCTTTTAGTTGTAGCTGGTGGCAATCTCTTGCCAAGAATCAAAATTCTCAGCTGATCCCTTCACCATGGGAAATTGCACGTGTACTTTTTGTATCATCATCTCAAAGTTTCAGCTGAAGATTTTCTCTGAAGTGGTCCATCTCTACCAGTACTAAGCCCACCCTCAAAGTTTTCTTCCCTTATGCATTTTGGTAAGGTTCACATTAACACTATTAAAATCCAGAATTTTCTTGCCCTACTACTGAAATCTGTTTCCATAAAAAGAAAAAGGAAAAAAAATTAAAAACTTAAAAAAAAAAAAAAAAAAAACAACAACCACAGAAGGGGAAAAAAAGCAGGAATAATGGATGCCATTCCAGGTAGTATTTTGCACTCTTAGTCCTATGCTCCCTCTTTTGTAGAAAATAGTTTGCTCCCTTTTTTTACCAAAAACAAAAGGATTTTTAGCTCTTCCTTTGCTCTGACATGTCACTATTGTATCTCAGTTTACCCATCTGTAACACAAAGAATAATTCTATGCATCTCTTTCACAAAAGCTTTACTTTTTAGAGTCAGAGTTGAAAACCAGCTCTTGTTCACACTCTATATTATGATATACCTGCACTATTTACCTTTCCATGACCCTGTGAGAAAAGCTTTAAAGCATGTTTTAAAAAATAAATGTATTTGACGGTTTACTTTGTTCTTTCTAGGCTGGACCTGGGATTTTTTAAACTTTTTTTTAATAGTTAGTGGCAATCAAGACCAAAAAGTCAAAATTCTCAGCTGAGCATTTTACTGTGGAAATTAAGCCAAAAGTCTTCTCTTTTAGCAGCTTTTACAAACTGATTTGAAGAAGTGGGTGTAGTGAGTCCTACACTAAAAGTTGCAACTGTGCTTCAATTGGTTTGAGATTCTTGAATTGGGAAAATAGCGTATTTTAAAAAGTTGTATGTACATGGAAATATTTTATTGTATTTATCAGTATAGTTCGTACCAGCTTTGGCGGGGACTTGTCAAATGTTATGACACAATAGAGATTACTATAAAGATTCCTGCAGTCCACAAAGAACGTTTTAAGCCTGAACTGAAAGAAAACAAAACTCCAAAACAAACAATTTCTGCCTCGATATTGCACGTCACTCTCAATAGCATCATTGTTTCCATAGCTACAAATGTAGACTGCTTCAAAGGAAAGAAGCTGAGAAACTGAAAATGACAACGCACAATCAAAACAGGCACATACATTTTTCAGATGGCACATGTGGGATGGAGAAAGGAATTAACATGGTGGCACAGAATGCTGTGGGGTTTTTGCATTTGACAGTAATGCCAATGATGCAAGCATATCGAGCTCAGAATGGCAAGCAGCAGTAAACCTCTCATTGCAGTATCACTTGATATATCTCTACACCTAGTGGAAGGAAGAGGAGAATGGATGGAAAATACCAGCAGGAATCACTGAAAACAGGGCAAGTGCCCCTCTCGCTGATCTAGCCACCTGCAGACTCAGATGTATTTTTTTTAATCGAGTTTCCTTGGAATTTTCAGTCATTCTATACAGTTGTGAAGACAATCAAATCCTTTATACTGCTTTTATCACAAATGATGACAAAATTTAGATACATGCTACACCTAGTACTAACTATAACCATTCCAGGAGAGGAAACAGAAAAGTGAATTTGCACAGAGGACGGACGCAAAACATGAGGGTGAGACCATACAGGAAAACAAAAAACACTCCACAGCATCTAGAAACTATTCTGTCCATCTCTATTAAGTTCCTGCTCCCTAAATTTCCCTGTGCAGAAACTTACTTCACTATCAACCAGCTACTCCAGGACTACAATTTCTTCATAACCTATTGAACAGAAAGATAAATTCTTTTCTTCCTACAGCAGGAATTCCCAAGCCTCACAAATGTAGACCCTACCCCATCAATTCTATAATGATGAGTGTTGGAATAACATCAAGACCATCAACCAGACTCACACCAGTGCCACTCTTCTTCTCAGAAGAAGAAACAGCATAATCCAGAGGTATAGTGTAATTAAAAATTTTTTTAAATGTATAAAAGCACTAGGAAAAACCACACACACACAAAAAAACCCCACACAATTTATCTCTAGTACCTTAGAGCACCCTGGCTTTTCCAATGTAGTAGCAAACAAGATGCCTTCATAGAATGTCATGGCATATTCAGAAACATGTAGTATCAGAGTGATTCTTCCCTTCTCAAAGTGAGTGATGGCACTTAGAAAAATCCACCTAAAATATCCCTCCTCAGTCTCACAGGCTCTAAGAAGCACAGTTATCCATGATACCATTTTCTTCCAACAATCTTTCTAGGGAGCAGTTGATAAAGGCCACATGAGAACACAGTCCACAGTCTACACTGGAAGCCATCTCTGGTGGAAGCAGAGATGGAGAATGGTTGTTAGAAAATGGTGTCACTGTTTCCTCAGATGTTGTCCCTGCAGCTACTGCTCCTTTATGACAACATTGGAAAGTATCGCGCTTTGGGCGCGTGGTTTCTGTGGGAGTATCAGATCAGGATAAAATAAGGAGTTTGAGATTACAAATTCAGCCCTTGTTATACATGAGTACTGACATACATGACCTTCCACCATTGTCACAGAAACAGAACAAACACCTCATTATCTTTATGAGATAATTAAAGCCCCACTGTCAGTGATTTTAATCAGACTTGGCAAAAGCTATTTTTATACTTGGGGCAGTGAGGAAGGTAGAGAGCCAAAATTTCAGTCACAAGAATATTACATTTCAAACAAGGATAATCTTATTGCTAGAAAATAAAGCTATCAGCTCTCAAATGAAATTAGTTCAGGCAGCAATACAATAACCATTAAACTTGCAAATCAGAACTCCTAATAGTTGCAGCATATGTTTGACTGAAAAAGCAAGCAAAGCACAGACCAGAAAGATAAAGAAAGGTTTAGCAAGACCAGCAGTAGGTCTAAAATAGAAACTCAGAAAAACTTCACAGTATGGGCCTTCTACTACACTACTACATCTCAAGTTTCTTTCCTAAGACCTAGCTTGCAGCAGCAAGTTAGTGTTGCCAAAACATGAGATTTCTGCATGAGCAATTTGTGATGTTAAAATACTATGAATTTCAGTCTCTTATCTCTTTTAATTGCAGACTGGAAGGGACTGTATCAGAGAAGAAATGAAAGGAGGGGTTTTACATTTTTCATATTTGCCTCAGGCTACCAGCAGAAAAATTCAGGACTTTTTCTAAGGTATGTCAGTGCCAATGATGTGTCACATGTCATTACTTTATAATTAGGCTGATAGACAAAAAGAATAATGCAGCTAACATTCTATTAAAATAAAAATTATTCCCCAAGGCATAAAAACACTGACACGAGCATCTTACAAGGCAGAGTAAAAATTATATAGGGAACTATTTATCTGTGCTGCTGTCTTTTCCAGATTCAAATAAGTTATTCTTAGTTATGTATGTATTGAATATTGAATTATCCTGTGCTGATTTTTTTAATTCTTTTTTGAAAGCAAAATGTAATGAAACCATTGTTCAGCTAGGAATAAAAGCTACTATGAGAATAAGAGACTATCTACACTCTATATTACTTGAGATTACAATTTGATTATCAATTGTTCAGTTCTTCAAATAAGCAACTAATCAAAAAACAAATACATTTAAATAAATAGAAAACCAGCCTTTTTTGTCAAGAGTTTGAAACAATTAAGCCTTAAAAACCAAATTTGAAAACACTAGGACATTGTTCTGTATAAAATTTTTCATAAGATACTCCTGACAGAACCAGGATTTAGGGAATACAGAGCTGTAACTCCATGTAACTCCATGTAACTCCATGTAACTTCAGAACATATTTAGTTCAGATTGTGTCTTGTGTCTGGAAGTTAGACAGACCAGAAGAATTACCAGATTACAAAACTGTGGTTTATACCCAAAATAACAGCCTTCACAGCACAGCCAGATTTTAACTCTCCATTAACATAAGTTAGAGATGTCCCATCTACTCTTTTCCAGTACAGATATCACAAAATGTGTGCTTTTCCATCTGTTGATGTATCAACTACTGGAAAAAAGCACTTCCACCTTTGTGCATTTCAGCAACATTATTCAAAACATAAGACTTCAATTTCAGTTCGGACTGAACCCAGACAGTAGCATGTTTATATTTGTTTTCTAAAAACTGTTAATACATTTCCAGTTGGCCAAAAAAGAGAGTCCTTCACAAAGCTGTCAGATCTAGTTCTTTGTTCATACAGTGCATTCATTCCCAACACAATGACAGACAGAGAAGTATTGTGTTTCCAAATGTATTACAAGGAATCCTGTGATTTTGTTTTTCCTATTAAAGAATAATACTCACAGACGATGTGCTCTAAAGTGACATGATTTCCACTTAACTATGCTCCTTTTATGTTCCAGACTCAGAATTTAAAACATGTTTGCTTACATCAATATCCTATTTCAAGAAAAGGCAGATGACTTCTTGAAAAGTTATCTATTATTTTGTTGCCTGTTCCTTGAGTACTGCCAAAGGAAGGGCTACTTAGTTTTCTCTCTGTACTCTAACACAGTGTGCATAATCTGAAATTATCTTTAATTCACTATGCTACAAAAATAAGTAGGCAAAAAAAACCACCCACGAATAGGGCAGGTAATGCTGTAGAAGGTCAGTATTTTTCGAATTTTAATACTCAGAGCACAACTTGTTTAGTGACAACAAGGGAAGGACCACTGCTGCACTGAAGGACATAAATTCATATCATCCCTTTACAGAGGTACCACAGAGAACAAAAGAGGTGTTTGATGTCTTGATTTGCTGAGCATGCACCTGAAGTGGTGCATCCTATTCCCACTTCTCATTTTCAAATCTCCCATGCATCGCCAGGACTCCCGTCACTTGCCTCAGATGTTCCATTCAATCTGGATGCTGCTCAGAGGGAATGCTGCTCAGATGCCATGATAAACTTTGGCACCAGGTCATACTAAATACCATAGGTCACAAATTTTACCAAATTTACCAAAGGAAGAGAGAAACAGTTTCTCTGTGTTGTCCCTCTGTGTCCTAAATAAGCTGAGAAAAGACCTTTTTGCCAGCATTGAAGTAAACAGCAAATGTGGAAAGATTCTGTTTAGGAAGATCAAAAACCTATAATGAACAATATAAAATCTGGTATATTGCTTTTCATATATGCAGCATATTTTCATGTATGCAATTGCCTTTTGAAACACACTTGTGGTGTTAATGGCAAGGCAAGCTGTATTTTTCTAGATGTGCATTTGTAGAAGGATAACCACAGTTAGGTTCATAAATTCATTCACTTATGTAAAAGGAGCCTAATTTCACAAAATAGCAGATACAACAAACTAAGTGAAATCAGCAACGTATCTGAAAACAGGAAGAGAAAAAAAGCATGCATCAGACTTCAATTTGAGACTATTTTTTAATTTCTGGGAAAAGAACACTTACCAGAGTTACTGTTTATACTTCAGTTCACCTCAAAGACTAAACTAATTATATATCAGGTGTTTTCTATTACAGTTAACTTGTAAGGGGAAAAGTCAATGACTCTAACAAAGTAAAGTATTGATTTTTTCCACCTGGTAAAAGCAACCACAAACAAGTTAAGAAACACTGTGTTCTGAGAATAAACAAGCAGTTGTATAATTACTTATTTCAGTTTGCAACAGCAAAATTATTTTTTTCTCCATTATTATTTGAATTTATATCATTCTTTTTTATAGATACAATTAAGGCTTTTTTTTAAAAAAATGTATAAAGGCATCTCAAAATCTCCAAGCATTTACTCTCACTTAAATTGAAGCCTAATCACCAAATAAGCCTCACTATTAGAGTTTAATACCTGGAAATTTTGTGTATTGATGTTGTAAGAATAACTACACCAGAAGTCTTCCCAGAGAAAAATTCTAAAGTGTATGTTTTTGGGGGGGTTTTGACTTGTGGTAATTATAGATAAGTGAGATCTTTAATCAGCTTTCCCCCTCATAAGCAATAATTTAATGATTCCGGCTTCTCTGCACAAGACAGAAATATTGTATTGTACAGTTGATATTTAGCTTTAATACATATGAAATAATTTTTCAAATAAACTTTAAAAGTGAACACTTTAAAAGTGAAACTTTAAAAGTTTTGACCTCAAAACATGGTCCAGTCTCTGGCATGTCACCACCATCACGTATCATATGTATCAATGCAGAAAGTGACTGAAATACATCAAGTATCTCAAATTGAAAACCAGCTGCTTCTGAGCAAGATGCAAAGTTGACCTGTGCATATTTTACCATTTCAAACCATTAAACAGATACAGTTATTTCTCTATTCAAGAAATTGGAGAGAAACAGCAAAAATAATGGCTTCACTTGCTAGGCAAAGAAGTCCAGGATTTCACCTTCCTCAGCTTCTGAAAAATACAAAGGCTTACCTTTCTGTACACCAGCATGTTTGGGGATTCATCAGCCACCCCATTGCTGCTTTGCCCATAATTATTTCCTTGTGCCATGTCCCACAAATTTGATCCGCTTTTAGATGTTGCACTGTAAAAGGTAAAAGTGGTTTCAATAGGGCATCACCTCAGGTCTCCTCGCTTCCCTGATGATTAATGGACCTGACTTTCTACCAACATGTTATCAAAATCAGTGTATGCTCTCACTCCAACAGATATTTACATTGGAGCGAAGCCGCTAATTCGCCATTTACCGTCATTACTCTCTCTTGCCGGCAAATTATAGATGTAACGTGTTGATCTAATTGAAACGTTAATGAATTGTCACTCGGAACAGCTCCCTGACACACCGCTAACCACCACCTCACACAGACACCTCCTCACAAAGCGCTTCTTCCTCCCCTGCGCGGGGTTCGCCAAGGGACGCGCTGCACCTTCCGGGCCAGTTTTGGTCGGACTGACTCGGCCCGTGGTGTGTATTCAGCAGTGCCCTCCGCTCACGGCTCGGCTCGTAGCAACTTTCACAACATTCGAACGCACAAAAATCAAGCCAGACGCTCTGAACCTCCCTGTAATTCACCAGCACTATCTGTGCTCGTACATACGCCGGGGCAGGGGAGCAGGTGACGAGGGAAAATGAAGAAACAAGCCAGAACACTGTTCCGGTTGCTTTCACCTACTTTCACCGCATTTTACCGCCAAACACCGGCTCCCTGCCAGCCCCGTCTCCTCCCCGCCCTCCCCCGGGTCACACGGGAGCTGCACTAAGCAAGAGCTCGGATCATGCCGTAGCTCCGGCTTTGCACGCAGGTGTAAGAATGTGCTCCATCTACAGACCACACCGGCGGATGCAGAGATCCCGGAGAGCCGNAGGCGCGGGGCAGGGGCGCGGAAGGGTGCGGAGCCCGCCCGCTCCGTTACCTCCTGGGCCAAGGTCACTGCGCGCTGGCCGAGGCTCCTCGCCTGCTCCTGCTGCTCCTGGCGCGCCCCGCGCGGTGGGTGTCAGCCGGCAGCGGGCGGAGGGACGCGGCGATCGCTCATCACACACACGCACACACACGCACTGCGGGCGGAGGCGCTGCTGCCGCTGCCGCCGCCGAGGCTGCGGCTCTCCCCTGCTCTGCCGGAGCGGCGGCAGCTCAGCTCCCTCCCCGCAATGGAGCGGCCGTCACGTGGGGGACGGGCACGTCAAAGGTGCTGCCGCTGCCGCCGCTCCGCCACACAGCAGCAGCCTTCCTCCTCCTCCTCCTCTTCCTCGGTGCTCTAGGCTCCTCACCGAAAACAGCGGCCAAGAAACTGCAGCTGCCAGCAGATCTGGCAGCAGCCCCTGTAAATGAGATTAGGCATCACTGGTGGGCTGGGCAGGAAGAGAATGTGGGCTAATGGGATGGGGAAGGAAAAGAGGAGTTGTTGGGGAAACTGTGTCGCCTCCTTCATATTTCTTTACCGATAGCAACACGGAATCTGCCTCTTCCTCTGTCTTATGCTGGACACCTCATGCATTTTTTTCAGCGAAAACTACGGAGAGACTCTGCTCTGTTGGCACTGCAGACTTCCCTGAGCAGTGGAACAGAGAGAGCAGAGAGTGAATCTGTTTCAGTCAGATAGGAAGAAACCCTGAGGACACCTCAAGACACCCTGGGGACTGTTTTGCCATGCCCTAGGCAACTACCTAATTTGTGAAGACCTCACATCGGCTACGATACAAGAAAAAGATCAGGTCTGTCACTCTTACTTCCCCATCACATGCAGACAAGAATACCTTTGCAATACCACTTTTGCAAGGGGGTTGAAATGCCCAGAACTCAACATCCACAAGAACACGAGATACTTAAGTGGTTAAGCTTTGGTATATTTCATTTTTAAAGTGTCTTTTCTGACAACAGTAGCTCTTATTACAAGAATGATCTTGCAAAAGAATCCTCTACTGCGCACTGCACCTTGTGGAGTGTGTGCTGGTAAATCAATGCAATTCAAGCAGAGGTTTCCATTCATGCTGGGTCACCTTCACCCTTACTCATTCTACCTTTCTCACATTTCAGAGAGCCTCAAACCAATGCCATTCTACAAGAAGTTTGTTATTATCATCTACTGCAACTACTCTTAACTACTCTTCCAAACTTTGCAGATGCCTTGAGATACTTTAACAGAGGATGTGGTAAATTTGCTCAGGCAATGATAGGGAGCCCCAGTGGCAACAACAAAACAAATGAAAAAGGACAAAACTGATCTGAATTTCTTGGAGAGCTGAGGAAAGGAAGACATAAGTTTGATAATGGTCCTAGAATGAACACCAGAGTAAAGAAAGATGATCTCCATCACAAATAGGAATGTTTTTCAGCGACATAAGTTGTAAAAGGTGAAATGACACAATAAGAACTACCAACTCTGTTCAGTGAGATACATTGGCAGCAAAGAAAAGGAGCTCTGTAGCTGACAGACATTGTGTTTATCAACTTTGATAGAGGAGAATAATTCAGCATGTCACAAGGAAAAGGAAATGTGAAAACAAACGGTGTTAGAAAAGTGAGAACTCTGGAGTTTTGAGGTGGAAGAGAACAACGGAAAGAATTCACCAGCACAAGCATAAAGTGAAAAAGTATCAGTCTTGAAAGCAGTTGGCAGAGGAATTTATTAAGCCAAGGATTAAACAGAGAACTCTACCTGTTTCCCACTAAAATTCACTGCACATACAATAGCATCTCGTTGAGGCTAATAAAGTCAGGATCAAAATATTAATCTTCCAACAGATTCTCTGATTCAGCCCAGTCCACTGTCGAGAAATGGGAACCAGCAATAAAGATCTCAGTCTATAATTTCCCTGGCTTTCACCCAGACATCCCAGACGAGCAGCACTGCAGTGTTCAGGGCTCAGTGATTTGAGTTTGCTTTGATGACAGGTGCACTGCAAGACAAGGGAAATGCCTCCCAAGATCTGCTAAGAACACGAGTGACACTCTTGAGTTTATTTTGATGCCATAAAACCACAAATCTTATTTATCAGACTGGTGTTTAAATTTATTTTTCAGAGTAAAAATGGGAACTGCACAAAATATAATTCAAATATAATTTTACCCTTAAAGAGGGATAGGAAGAAAATCTTTTAAAATATTGATAAGACACATATTCTTTCCACTTGTTCTGCCAGCCACTAAACATAGTAATTGTGTTAAAGAGCATAAAAATCAAACATTAGCAAGTTTCCAATGAGATCAAATATTTGTTTTCTTACTCTGCCTCATTTTGTTGGTAATGTAAATGGAGAAAAAAAACCCCACATAAAATTAAACTGTTTTGTACTACAGTTCTTGGACTACCTACACAAAGTTACTTAAAAGCTGACTTCAAAGTACCTGCTTTCTGTAAGGTATTCTGCAAATAGATTTTGGTAGCAGTTATGTGGTTTTGGAAAGCTCCGCAACAAAGCTGACTAATTTAGGCAGCAACATTTTCCAAGCTTTTATTTTCCAAGAATGTCCTTAAAACTAAGGGCAGATCATTCCCAACTGAGTTAGATTTTGGCTATGCTGCCTCCAATTTTGCCTTTGCTTTAACTTTGTTTTCACCATTCTGATTATTTTACAAGTAAAGTAAAATAGAAAATCCTACACTAATAGGCAAGGTTTATATTTTTTCTTTGAAAATTAACAAATTTTAATAACATAAATGCACTTCTAAAGCAGAGCAATTACTTGGGCCCATGGAAGTTTATAGGTATTTCTCCAGTAACATCAAAAGGAACTGTATTCCAGTTTTTAATCTTGTCTTCAGAGCCAGAAGAATACCTTAAACATCTCAGTCATGTATCTCACAACTACAAACCTGCTACACTGAAGCACACCAACATTTTTTCACCAGCATGTCCACTGCCTAAACGAAGTAGAACTCTAAACTCTAATGGGGTTAAACAGAAGACCAGAAACAAGCCAACAGAATTAGCTTTTTGCCATCACTTTGTGATGAAAGAGACCCTCCTAGGCTGGACTACTTTCATAAATGCAATTAGAAAGAAAGTAATTTATTTTAAAAATATGTAACAGGACAGTCTCATTCTATTGTATTTGGGTTGTGTTTGTACAATAGCCTACAAAAAGGTTCAATTTATAAATTACTTACACATCTTTCCCATGTTCAAAGTCATCACTTATCTCATATACAACCAGCATTAGCCTCCCCAGAAAGCATGGTCTGCCAGAAGAGGAAAGGCCTTTTCAAAATGCAAGGCAAAACTACTCATTAATAAAACAAAGATGATGGGGAAAGGCTGCCAAGGGGAAGCTTTATTTAACAAGGCAATAAAGTACACATGATTGAGCAAGGTGGTGACTACATTTTCTGTGTTTAGCTTTCACTGTCAGTACAACTCAAGTATTCCAGTAACATCACGTGCACGTGGCATTTTTAAGTAAAAATATTATGTCAGGATGTGTACAACAATCTGTATGGATATGATCAGAAATTTTGGTGTCTGTCCTGCTGGCCAATGCTGTAGCATTATGTCAGGATGTATCCCATATCCATCAATTTATCTAGTCTTATGCCTAGACTAAATGTTCCTTGGAGTAAAAACATGCTGTGCAAGCTCTTAGCACACCATGATCTTGTTCTATGACCAAGTTTTTAAAGCTTTAGAGCATTATAAACAACCATATTCAAATTTACTAAAATAATGTAAACCTGCTAACTGAACTCTAAACACTGACATAAGTTAATACCGTGCTACCTTAAAGTGTAAGATCCAGATTTTTTTTCACCAGCCGGTTAAGCACAGAGACAATCTGCCTCCTTTAATCAAACTCATGTATTTGTGACCCTACCAAACCACAAGTGTTTCACTGCCAGGCTCTGAGCAGGTACCTAGTGATTCCAGGCCCAGCCTTTGGCCTTTTTGATGAGATCTGAACACCTGCTCCTTCAGGAGTGAATTGCAATCAATCTGTTTAATGTAGGTCTTCAAATGTCATTGCGATGATTACAGGTCACAGTATGTATTTTCTAGAACTGAACCCAGGACTGACTTGGAAACTTCACCACTTTCTTCATGGCGTTTTTTGATGCTCTAGGAATTTGGTTTGTCACCCACCTTACAACCCTATTAAAATATTAATTACCTTTCTCAATTTATGATGTTGATGATCAAAGCTATTGGTATTCTGTCAGTTAGGGAAGGAGTCAAAAAACAACAAAAATATATTTTTAGAACATAAAAGAAGGAGGTAACCAAAAAGAAATCTGGATTTAACAAAAAGAATTTTGATCTGATAAGAAAAAAAATGAGTTGTGGACACACAATTTCACAGGAATGCAAAATTATTAGAAATAAGGAAAGCCCGTATTTCTATATTCCCTTTTTAAGTATGAGATAGATAGATAGATACACACCCCCACAGAGAACACAGTACAATTTGCATATATTTGAAACCTTAATGCAACAAATTTTATCCCTTACAGTTATAGTAACAGAAAATGCACAGCTACATAGAATTTTATATCAATATAGTGGCCCACCAAAGCTATCCATGGAAATTGAAGAGATTCTCCCGAAAAAGCAGAACAACCTCAAGCAGTTCCACTGCAGTCCTGACAATTTGTCCAGTTGTAACTTTACCCAGAAGAGGGCAGGCTTTCTCAGGCAAAGAGAGAGAGGCTACCATAGCTGGCTGACACACTACTAGGATTTTTTTTTCCTCCTAAAAGAGTTACCACAACTGGCTATATACCATCATTTCATCAAAAAGTGAGTGTTTACAGAAATGAAACTTCACACCACGTTCCTTTGAAACTGCCTGGAAGACCTGTGATTAATAAGCCCTGATCGTACAATAAGTTACAAGCTGGAGAAATCAATCAAGCATGGAGGGATAGAACGAATCTGCAGGGAAGACAAAAAAAAAAAAAAAANNNNAAAAAAAAAAGACGGAGGTTTGAGCGAAATTTGGATCTCATAATACTAACAGCCTTGACCCAAGCACAGTTCTCAATCCTGGTCTCCCAACTTCCAAAATAGCTCTTGGGGATGTTTTCCATTTTGTGTAAAAAAATATTATTGGCACAGAACAAACTCTGAGTTTACAAAATGGGACATTTTGTCTCTGCTTCAGATAAAATAATTAAAATAAGGATGTGTTGCTCTCAGCATCTCTTATCACTTGGTATTTACAACACTGTCCCCAGAGGCAAAGATGAGCAGTCTATAGATTCATATCTGCATCTTCAGATGCCACATACTTTACATAGGAGTGTCCAATTACTGAGCAACTTCATACAAAGGAAAGAAAACACAGTGATTGTGGTTTTGTAAATTTAGCTACAATGCTTTTAGCCCAAGCTATTAGCTTAATTCAATCTGACAGTAGTCTCCAGTTAAAAAAAAATACCCATAGTATTTTTTTTGTGATTGAATCAGTAAAAAACTCCAATGAACCAAGGAACAAACAGGCTCTTCCCCTTCATTCCTCCAGAAAATCTCTCAGGCAGGCCTGATTGATAGGACAGCACTTGCTCAGATCAAAATAGAATAAGCCACTTATTAAGGATGAGTTAGGAAGACATTGATTTAGAATCCTTTGGCATGAAAGGACCAGAGAAAGGAGGACTCAGAAGCCCTATAAAGGGAGGGAGGGAGGGAGGAAAGAGCACCATGTGTGAGAATGCCATGGTTACAGACCAGAACAGACTAATTGTCAAAAGACCTCCTAACAGAATTAACAGGAAACACTGAGAACTAGCTGGAGGAATAATTTGTGCGGCAAAGAACTGAGCTGATAAATAAGAATAATGCAGCAGAAGAAAACAAGGAGAAAACAAAATCCAGAAACCCTCACACTGGTCACAGTTAGTAGGGCAAGGTTCTTGCAAGCTATTGAAATGGCTCTGGGAGAAGATATCTCAAAAGTTTTCGTAAGGAGAGATGAGGGAACAACTGAGAAATTTTGAAAAGTAAAAGCTGTCCCTTACTGTAGCTGATTTCATCCTCTATACAGAGACAGAACTTCTAGAAACTCCTGTTAAATAGGCAAATGCCAAAAGTACTGGATACTGGCTGACTTCTGCAGGTTTTTGTCAGTTCTCACAGGTGTTTAATCTTACTAAGGCACAACTTTTCTACAGCATATTTTTTAGACTGCAAGAAAAGCTTACACATACCACAAAAATAGTAAAAACTGTGGCAGCTATCAAGTCAGGAAATAGCTTCAAATGTTAGCAGCACACCATCATAGGTAGCTTGCAAAGTACCAAACTTGCCTATGCAAGCTACTACTGAAATTGCTCACTTTGCTCATTCCCTCCAGCAATCAGAGTTGATGTGACTTAATCTCATTAATTCACTGAGCTGAATGCACTGGAGAAAAAGAGAGCTCAGCAGTTTAACAGGCTTCGTTCATTATTTTTCTTTCCTTCCCCCATCTTTCGTTTTGAAATTCCCTCGATCATTCATGAATTCCCTGCCTCATATCCACAGACAATAGAATAAAATAGCTATCCCCCCCCAAGGTTGCTTTGTTTTTCTAAAGGCTTAAATCAGCCAGAATCAATTTGCTGATTGTGCATCACAAACTGAACCAATCTACATTCCTTTATATCCAAGTACACACAATAAATATAGTCATTCTCTCACAGGAAATGAATGGAGTTTTCAGCCTTTTAAACTCTACATAGCATTCAGGCTAAAAGGAGAGCTTTACTTTTTAAACCATAGTCTCCAGAAACTCAAAGGACTGAAAATTACAAAAAGGAAATAAGCAGGTGTATATGATGGCTAAATAGTCCCATTTAACAAAAAATAAAACAAAAAAGTAATAGAACCACAAAATAGGGATGTGGGTTTGCTGGGGTTTTTTCAAAACACAGTATAAACTCAAGTCATGCACTCCTTACCACAAGATTGTTTTACTTCAGCCTACAAGATTACCAGCAAACATTCAGCTTCTATACAATTTTTCCAATATTAAAGGAAACTTCCTTAAATTCCAAAGTATAGATGCATTGTTCAAAATAGTTGGCTGAGAAAACAAATTATATTTATTTTTAGAAAAGTGCCAAACCCTTGGCTGTATTATCTAAAATCTTAACAAGGTATTTATTTTTGAAAAACAGTATATCTAAACTAGCTATAGATTTAGTAGTCCAAAGTAGTCAGTCAGCATAGTTTAGACAGTCAAGAAAAGTCTCACAAAAACCCTGTATCACAATACTTGCCTCATCTTTCAATATTTGAGAGTCAGTGAGTAAAAAAATGCATCTTTAATAAACTATACTATAATATAACATCAAGCCACTTTGCAAGCAAGGAAAATGAAGCAGCCTTGACCTCGCAGCCTGAAATACCCAGGCAGTGAGGAAAAACAAGAACGAAATTAAAAGATGCAAGACGTACAAAAAGAAATCTTATTTTGTGTACTCTCTTTCCAAAATGTCTGAATTTGGTACTGTGCACAGTATCACTCCCTAGTTAAAGAACTGCTTAACACAAGGATATATGCATTTGGCTTTGTCACTAGGTTTTACTTCAAGCACAAGAAGCAGACACTGAAGCCTGATGAGGTATGTGACACATGAAATGCTTAGCATGAAAGAATTACTTTCCCACCAATACAGCAATGGTTTAACCTTTATTTTTTGCAGGAGAACGGAGACAGACACAAGCAGGAAAATAATCTGGTACTAAAGAAAGAAGAGCTTTGCTGTGCTAGATTGGGATCTTAAATTTTATGCCACCCTATCAGGTGTCCAGCATGAGATTTTTACAGTGTAAAGGCTTGTCTTGTACAGGAGGAAAGAAAGATATTTAGCCATGGGCAGATATTTAGCCTGTGAATAACAGAAGAGAGAGAGATAGGGGAAAATTAATAAAGAGGTCATAATAGTGAAGGCAGGAAGGTAGCGTGAACACATCCAGACTGGAAAATGATCCACAGTGGGGAAGGACAGTACTACTTATTTAATAAGGAAGCAGAGTGAAATCAGATTTCACTATCTCAATGACTATGCCAAATGAAACTTATCCAGTCGTAAAGTAAGAGAATGGATTAAGATAAAAGAGAGGAAGCAAGGAAGACAATTCAGAAAGCAAGCATTAATCCCACTTTCTCTGCAAATTGGTTAAATTTTCAGGATAAAATTCACTAAATTAAAACTAAAACTAAATCCAAGAATACCGAAAAAAAATTTGAATGCTATAGAAAGGAAGAATGCACCTGGCTATTCACCTCAACAAAGAAAAGAGAATGAAGGTAAGACTCAGGGAATCATAGGAAACCAAAATACTTGGAGATTGGACAAAAAAAGAAAACAAAGAGCAATATAGGTACAGAGTAGAAAGAGTCCACTGTTACTTGACAAGGACAATCAGTATTTAAATTTAATTGATAACATCTACTTCCTGACTACAAATAATAAGGGAACAAGTTCTGAGCAACTTTCAGATGAGGACAGCATGGCTTTGTATCTAGGAATAAGTTTAGCTAGTAAGGAACAAAACTGGTTGCAAAATATGAAAAGCTAATTTATTAGTCTAAGCCACAAGAGATTTCAGGGAGCTCTCTAAAGGCAGAAAAAGCCACAATAGGGTGGCTAAAAACCTGAGTAAACGGCTTTTATGTATCAGAGGGAACTGAAATTTACAGTCACAAAATCAAAGCACTGTTCATAGCTCTTCCACGCTCCCTCTCTAACACAGCATCTTGTCACTTGATAGTGCTACAGGACGGCAATGGAAAGGTTCTGCCCTGTAAGTTTGACCTCATGATATTATTTGTTCTACATTCACCAATCTGGATACATAGTATTGTAATAGATGCCATTTGATGTCATTATAATGCACTTATGTCTAGCATAAATTCATCACAGAAAGTGGTGTCATATTTGATAGTGGAAGAATAAACAGAAGTGAAATCTGGCTTCAGCTCAGTTCACCTCAGACCAAAAGCTCACCAAGCACAAAGCAGCAATCAAGGTACTTCCTGGTGTGCAGCAGGGGGGCCAATAATTAGGTCCACAGACTCAGCCACAGCTCTTCCCAGATGATTTCATGTTTCCTTTCTGAGTTGTTTGAGATTATTTCCATGGCCATATTACCATTTCAGTTCTCATAATCAGAAATATTTTTCATTCTCCTAAAACATCAAAATTTGCAAACATATAAGAGGAAGGACCTTGAAATATGGAATCAACCCTACAATTTGGACTGACAATACCTTGCAAAGCAGCAATCACTTTCCACAATCACTTTCACAGCAAGCTTCATCACACATGAAACTCACGTTCAGGAAGCAAACAGCAAATATAGAAATGTAAGTACACACGCCAACCTAACCACATTTTTAGTCAACTAAATATCATTTTGATTTGGAGAAGCATGTTCCAGTATATTGTTCATGATGTTCTAAATATTGCAACAGTGCTTTGCCAGTCACAACCAGCTATTGATTGTCCTCCCCAGCCTCATCCGCAAGGCTAAACACAATATCCCAATAATTTGTATGCAGGCATCTGTGACAATGGAAGGTCAGTATTTGTTTATTAGAGTAGGAAGAAAATAAAGTCATGAACTCAAACAGATGAAGATCAACAGTAATGTGAAAATGTTTCAATTCTAAATATCACCAGATAGTAATGGCATCATCACAGGGTACATCTGGCTGCATCCAGCTCCACCCTCTTCACTCTGGCCTCTCTTCATTTCACTACCCAGCACTTGGGCAATGCTACGTGGATAAGCTCTCCAGGCCAGCAATTCAGAGGGAAATGAACAGGACAGAAGTCACACTTCCTTCTCCTCCTCCTCCTCCTCCTCCACAGTGCTGATTCCTGACTCCTGCAGTCTGCAAAAAAAGCAAGGAATTGCTACTCTACAGTTAGCAGGGCAGTCTGTGGATGCAGAGAGGAGAGTGCTTTGAGGTGATGACTGCATGTCTAAGCAGCCAAACTTACACTGCAGTTTTCATCTCGGACAAAAATCCTCTATGAGTAAGTCCTACAACTCCAGAGAAATGAGATGGTTTATTCAGCCTTTGCTACAAACTGTAACAGAGGCATCCCCATCTCACATGCCCTTCCTTCCTTCTCAAACCCCTATTTGTTCTCCTTCCTAAAAGTGAAAATGCTGTCACAGTTTTTACTGATACCAAATATTCATAGCTTCATCCATGGGCACAGGGAGGTGAGGAGTTTTGCAATTTCAACATAGTAACTTTTTTGCAGTATTCCAAGATCCTTCTTTGCCCAGCTCTCTTGCCAAAAAAAGACATTATCATTCTCACGGTAGAAGCCAAATAGTTCTGAAACCTGTTTAAAGCAGACTAGCAGAATTCACGTCTAGGAAAAAAAAAGCATTATGATTAAGAGACAAGAAATCAGATTTGACCTTCAAAAGCTCCATTAGGTCATTTAAAAGGTGGTATCTCCTCCTTTAAAAAGAAATAATCACTTAAACAAATGCAACACGGATGTCTGAGCCAAATAAAGCATCCCTACCAACAAAGAAACCTGTCCCAATGGTAAAGTTCAACTGGCTTCACTGAACATTGACAAAATATTTTCAAAGATTTTCTTGGAACAGTATCTAGAACATTACAATTAAGCATGTGAAGGAGCAAAAAAGAAAATGGAAAAGAGAGTTTTCTAGGGCATCAAAAGTGGGATACAATGTATGATTAATTTTTTTCAGACCTTAAACTTTTTAAAAAATGTGTTTAATTAAAAGATACTCTTAATTAAAAGAGTATTTGCACTACTCATGCAGATTAATGTAGCTCAGGTCACCAAACACTTTGTGACTTGTAATTATTAACAGTTTTAACTGCCTTTGAAAATTAAATTAGAGGGCTTGAGAAAAAAAAAAAAAAGAACCTTCACCATCCACTTTGTAAGCAAACATTATTTACTGCATCCACCTTTAGCTACCAATTTACATAGTTCTTACTACCTATAGCAGTGGGATGTAATACAAAGGTTTGGGTCCAGAGTCTTGTTTGGCTGTCTCTTGTTCTAAATAAAGAATTTCACTTTCTGCAAATTAAATTATATCCAGGACAAGCATATAAACTGTAAAATCTTCCCAATTTATTTCTCAAAGAGATGTGGAAGAGATTGGAAGTATGATTATCAGAGAAATATCTCCATTACAGACCTTTGGAGGGCTCTAACTCCTAGTTATGCTGTGGGCAGCATAAGTCAGTTATGGGTTGCTGAGAAACTACCTTCTTCCTTTCCTGTGTTGTTTCCCTTGTTAAGAACACACTGACTTCACAAAGCGAGTGCTAACTGACCTGAAAAACTCATTTCTTGTGTAGGGAACTCAAAGTCCAACTTGCTTACTGGGGCCTGAATTTCACCCTTCAGCTACAGCGCTGAGATTGAGTGACTGGTGCTGAGACAGCAACCATCCCCTTTCCTTCCTCTGTCCAGTTTTTTTTCTCTCAGTCCTGAATTTTTTATTTTTTTAGTACTTTCTGTACTGGTATACTGACTTTTCAGCCTACCAAGGCAGGCAGGAGCTCAGGAGCACTCAGAGTATCAGCATAGGGCTCCAAGCATGGCACACCTTCCCAAAGTGCAGAAAAATCCAGAAGTGTTTCTCAGGACAGTCACAGCTTCCCGACTTGGACAGCAAGACCCCCTAGGTGAGGACAGGCTTAGTAATCCCACAGCTTTCAAAATCCCATTTCATGGCAATTACCTGAGAAACCACAGCTCCCTGAGGTACAGTAAGGAAAGGGGCCTTGGTCTGCAGACCCTGTGGAATCCCACCTGAGAAGGCTTCTTTGAAACCTCATTCCAGCAGCATCCTAAGGAGCCAGTGAGCTTGTTTCTGACACATAACACAACAGAGATGTTTAATATGAATACAGGAGATAACTATGGGAGAGAAAAAAGCGCAATTACACCAGCTCACAAATGGGAGAAGGTGACTTAAAATGTGCTACTTGGCAAACAGCACTAAGACAGCCACTCTGGCACAGGGACCAAAATAAAACTGAAAAATTTGCAGGTATGAAGGAAGAGATCAACAAGGAGAGACAAATTTAGGGCCATGAATTTAAAGGAAAGAGACAACAGTACAAAACCTTTCTGGCCCATAGTAGGTCAAGTACAGTTAGATAAAAACAGATAAAAGGACATAAAAAACAGATAAAATTACATTTTTAGCATGCAGACAGGCATTTGTCCCTGAAGAAATTAATCTTTCAAAAAAGCTACATGTGGTATTCCCAGGATCAGTATGTTTTGCTTGAGGGAAAAAGACTAGAAAGAATGACTTGTAAAAGACCAAAAATACAGGAAAGCCTGAGCAACTTCAAGGAGAAGATGCATTATTTTGGAAGCAAAAAATTGCATTTGCTTTGTATTTTGAGACATGTAGCATGTAAGGCAAGGAGTTTCATACATTCCACAAATTATGCAGACCTGGATTTGCTGTAGGCTTTTAAGAAAATATTGTTTCTACAGGAAAATAATTCTAGCTTTTCAAAAATCAGTGTTCAATACAAATCTTATCATAAAATTTGTGAGCACAGTGTCAGTAAAAGGAGAGTGCTTACGAAAAGGATGCTTGGTATTTTAATCTAACAAATACCTTCATAATTTAATTTTGGATTTAAGTAAGATTGAAAGGTAGATCCTGATGCTCTGACTAAATTCAAGTGCAGACAATTAGTATACTTTGTGGAGAAAACTAGAAGGCTAAGGAATCAGTTATTTTCTGTTAGTTCTGAACAATGATCAGTACTTGAATATCAGTGCTAAGTGAAAGTGATTTTATACCTACAGCTGCTTTTCAAGTTGTTTCAGCAACTTCAGGCAAAATTTCCTGAATTTGCTGAGGTTTCTCAGTTCAAAACCTACAGACAACACTCCATTCTCTATTTGCAGATGGTTTAGCTTTTATTCATAAAATAAAATTAAAATTTCCAATTTCTTTTTAAAAACACAGACATTATTATTCTTGGAGAACTCAAACTTTAACCACATTCGTTACCTTCAACATTTGCATACTGCTACAGATCCAAGTTAACAGCCATCTCCTCTAAGATACTTCTGTTTCTTCTACTACTTCAATTACTGAAAATAACTCAAATTCTTTTCATAATTGCATCTTTTAAGACCTTGGTTTTATCACCAAGTCCTTGTCTTACTGGGCTGTGGAACTGCATTTCTAAGGGAAATGGAAATGCTACTCTCCATTCACTTATTTTGGGAAGTGTGGCACAACAGTTTGCATCCATATGGCTAATCTGTACCCCCTCAAACCAAGGGGGGTTTCTTCCTTATTGCAAATGGTTGCTAGTCCATGATATCCATCACAAGGTATAGTCGGGGGGGGGAAAAAAAAAAAAAAAAAGAAATGCCTCAGGGGAAAAACAAACCAGGAAATTCACTGAATATATGGGGCAGTGCTGAAACAATCCCTGGTCCTGCTAAGTTTCCTAACAGAGACAGTCTTAAGGCCCAAAGTGATTATTTCTCCCTCACCCATCCATATTTCTGTTAGTGCACAAGAAGAAATACTATTGCATCATGCAGATTGCCAAACAATTGGCTGGTGCAGCTGTAATCAAGGGCTTTTTAAAAAGACTGCGCTCTCAAATTTTTCTGAGAGTGATATCATGTTTGTGATGGTGCAGTGCAAAAGTAACAAGGTTTAAGATAACAGCTCCTTATTCATCACAGTTACTGTGAGTATTATATTCAGAATTATTTTCAGACTATCACATTAAAGATGCAATAAAGATGTGTGACTCCATCCCACTCTTTCAAAAAAAGATGGGAGGGGAGAGAGATAGAAAGAAGCTGAACAAGAACAGTTTGTGAAAATAACACAGTTATGGTGAAACTGTTTTCACAGTTTCTGTGAAAAAAAAAAAAAAAACCATGAAGGCAACAGCCACATCCTTAAAAGAACCTTTTCAGTTTAATACAGATACTCTTTCTCATTTCCGAATCTAAGCAGGTATCCCTCCTACCGATTTTATGACAAGTGCTGTCATGTTGAGCAGTCCTTGGCTCTCTAGAAATGTACATGCTCAACATCTTCTAAAAATAGTTTTTGGTTGTTCTTGCTCCAAGAATTATTTGTTTCAGACTATAATTTCTCCATTCCATCAACCAAGGCTGTTCTGTTTCAAATGAATTTTAATGTGTGAGCAAAGTTCCTGACTTTTACAGCATGATGTAATTGTGCTGACAAGATTCACTTGCCAAGCGAAAACACGCAACGGTAAGGGAATGAATAAGCAAGCATACAAAAGGCTGGTCATATCATTAAGTCACCTATTAAAGCTGTCTAGCACTTCTCCTAAAAGTGCTGAAATTTCTTAGAAATCTACCAAAAACTGTTGGGCTAAATTTATTCCCACAAAAGGTGTTGGTCCTTTTGTTGGTAGCCTGAATTTTCCTGAAGACTTCGCAAAGATAGTGAAGGCTGCAGTGATTGGGCATTTCCTTGTCCTTGCTGTTTTGGATTGTTATCAGCCAAGCTGGAGGTTAGAGATCTTACATTGTCAACCAATACTCTTTAGGGTATTGTTGTGTATTTCATATGACGGTTCCACAAGAAATTCAGAGGAATAGATTTGGATGAAGAGCAAAGAAGAATTTTCCTCCTGGAAAGGCCACGTCAAAAATTCAAGGAGAAAGCAATACTGGTTCTAACAAAAGGACATGAACTGAGAATACAAGATACTGGAACAAGGAAAGAAGCTAGAAGCGAGAGCTGGTGCGTAGGCAGAGACAGATTGTACAGGAATCTGAAGGAGGACAGATACTGCTTTACACTGCTGAGTAATCCTGGAGTCACTTGTCCACAAAGGTACCTTTCTCAGCTGTACAATCAATTTAGGCATATGGACAAAATATGACAAGTCTAAGAACAAGGAAGATTGAGGGGTGATTTTTACATGCCCAGACCTTCTGGGTTAAGAAGGGAACTCATCAACATGTTGCAGATTCCCATTCCTCTTCTAGGGTATTTTGGTGAAAGATAGTATCTCACATTTCCCAGCAAGCTCTCAGCTCACAAGCTGAAGAGGACAGGAGATGAAAAAAAATGTAATCTAAGAAAATTAGCAGAACCATTTATCTGAAGAAGAAATACTTTCTTCCTCAAAGCAAAAGGCAAAATCTAAAGGTTGTCTTCCCTCTTTGGACAGGAAGAGCTGCTTTATTATATAACACAGATCAACTGAAGCAAAAATTTAAGACTCACAAAAGTCTTAGAGCTACTTATGTGGACAATCAAATAATATCACATAGACATTGCTGTGAACTAATAACAAATTATTTACCAGTTAGTGTTCCTTTATATCTCTTCTATATATATATTCAGAATTGGCCACATGTGGAAAAAAAAATTGACTGGGACTATGGGGGAAAAAGTATGGGGTTTTATTTGTGTATTGGCAGTCTGAACTAGAATAGAATAAACTTTATTACTACATAAAACAACACTTTTTCCTCTTTAAGTACAGCCTTCTAATGCAGACCCTTCAGTCAGCAAAAATTTGAAGCAGAAGGTAATAGTATACTAACCTTGTGTTAAGATCTATTTTTTCCCCTTTTAAACCTTCATTTTTACTAATTATAAATGAGTAAATTTAGCTTATTACATTATCTCATATTTTCACACCTCATGTTTAAACCTTCATTTTTACTAATTATAAATGAGTAAATTTAGCTTATTACATTATCTCATATTTTCACACCTTATGTTTACTGCAAAAATATATGAAAGCATATATATGAAATATATGAAATATATGAAATATATGAAAGCATTTATCTTGTCTACCTTTCTCTGTAAATCATTTTGGCAGACTCACCTGCTCCAGCTCTCTGGGGGTATCTACTTCTTTCCATTAATCATAGAGAAAAGGTAGAGACCTACCACAGGCTAGACATTGAACTTTCAGGCTGGAAAGACTCTGTAACATAACCCTAGGTTACTTCCATTCAGTTCTATACTACACAGAGTTTCTAACAACTTCCTAAAGTCACTCAGTTCTTAAAACCTTTTAAGGTCAACTAGTACAGTTCTGCACTGTTGACTTGGACACTGCTACAGACCATACACATGCACAAAAACTTGATATACTGCATTAACTCATTCAAAGAAAATAATAGAAGAATTACTGACGTGAATTGTATTTTGTGATGATGAACCAAAGTCTGGGTTTACTGTTTCTTTATTATATATATTCAAACTTTTAAACAGGTTGAAAGAATGAAGGCTTAAGTTTACATGGGAACAGACTTAAGTAGTTCACAAAATTCAATACTTCATAAAAATCTTCATTACAAATTGATCTCTAAAAGGTAGTAACTCAAGCCTGTAATGCCTTAGAGTTAACCTTTCCATATTCCCTTCTCTATTGCTATTAATCTTTAATTCAGTACACCTCCAAAAAGATTCATCTAGACCCTGGGGAACAGAAGCTGGAGACAGTCTTCAGTGACATTCAAATCAAACTGACTGTCACATGGAATAGTTAATTCAAAGCCAAAGTCTTTTAATGAGAACTTGAAAAAAAAAGTAAGACTTCTAATTTTACTGTTTTATTTATCTTCTTCCCAGTAATGTTTTTGGAAACAATTCAAACTTGCAATAGTCTGCCAAGTTTAATTTGATTACCTTCAATTTTCTATGCCCCTCCATTTAAGCAAAAAGCAATACAGAAAAAAATGAATAATTCTTGCAATAATTGTTCATTGGATTGCCAGAGAATTACAGTAGCAATATCACCACATATGGTGATATGTAATGAAAGATAAATTATGATGTACCTGGAGTAGATTTAAAACAAAAAAAAATCAATGCAATCAGAACTCACTGGGAAGATTGATAATCAAGAGCCTTGAACTGTTACACATATGTGTTTCCTAGATAATAATGTTTTTTTCTCCTTCCCCCATGCACAACAATATACCTACCTTTAGAAAACAAGAAACTCTTCAGAGCAGCATTATTGGCTGTACTTTCATCGTACAATAGGAGCATGCTCCACTGTAAAAGTAAATATTATCTCAAAGTAAACACGTCACACAAATGTACTGACTGTGCACTTCTGCTTTATGATTTGTTCCAAGCATGCAGGCCCATTTGCTGCCACCTCTACAAGGATTATGCTGCAATCAAAGCCAGACATCACTTGCCACCTCTAACCTGCCAGTAAACTTCTTCATATCCAAAAAATCAAAAGTGGACAAGAAAACTACAGGGAGTAAATCTATCACATGAATATCTCATATTTGGCTTAATTTTAATTTATTTATTTATTTCAAGAAACAGAATATGCTTCTGTTCTGAACTTAATTTCCCATTTTATAGGAAATGCCTTATTCTGTCACCTTCTCCACTGCTTTTCAGTAACCCCAAAAGCAGCACCCTGAAGACCAAGTGAGAAGATACATATCAACCTGTTCCTGAGGCTATTACAGATGCTACCAGAAGCCTACTCCCATTTCCATACATAGTGTGATGGTTTTTCTTATGTAACCTGACAAATCCATATGGTGTCTGATCCTCTTGGTACCGAGCATGAAACATACACCCGGAAAACACTTGACTTCATCAGCACACCACCTGCAGGAAGCTCTTCTCAGTAGTCATATTTCTTATCCACCTGACCTTCAGTGCCCTTTCCAACTTAAATGGTTCTGTGGTTACACCATCCCTACCATGTCAAGTATGAATGTTCTGAGCAGAGCAGAAGAGTGCTGAAAGCACTCTAGGTTCCTGTTTACCCACTGGTTTCATAACTCCCAGACTGATGGCAGTATCTGAAGTTTTTCAAATATCTCCACAGAAGTAAAGGTTTTGGTGACAGGGTTTTGTTCAACCCACAGAAAATGCAGCAAAGATTACAACACAAATAGATGTTTCCTGGTTTCAAGAATATCAAGAAAACTTGCTTTGTTTTTCCCCTCTCCAAACAGAGTGGCAGAAAATTTATTTTATTTTTAAAATAGTTCTCCAATATTGGAGAGTCATGGCAAGAGACTCTAAAGATCCACAAAATAAAACTGCCAAATTACTCTGGTAATAAAAATGTTTTATACCATTTGTTTCATCAATGTTTGTTTGTAAGTTGTTAGGGTTGGAGAAACAGTACAGAGAATGTGTTAACATTTGCCTAAAAATCAAAACAAACAATCTAGGTTAGAATTATCTATGACAACTTTCCCCACTTTATGTGAAAACTTTCTTAGTTTTCTTTTTAAATCCATTCAAACAAAAATGTGTGATGCCCCTGTGATTACTATGGTCACATGAAAAGCCACAATCATGACAAGTCTGTGAGGTGCAAGGAAAAACAGATGCAACATTTTAGACTTAGGCTTAGAGATAAACTCCCATTATGAACTTTTTTGGTTTTTAAAAATTCTCCAAGGAATGAGGTAGATATGTTCATGTTTTTTCAAATGAGAAATATACACCAAGTTTTGCACTAGGACATCAAAGGATATAAGGAACTCAAATCTCAATACGGTGTCAATTTCTGCTCAAGATACTCTTACTTCACTGAAGTCTGAACTCTAGAGGAAAATCAAGAGGGATACTGAATAAATGAATCTTTCTGGTGTTGATGGTGCTAAGGGAGGAGTGTAGCAATATTCCCTTGGGCAAGTTCTGCTCAATTTTTTTCCTATGCAGTTCTATAAATAGCCTGGCTCTCAGAAAGGAAAATTATCTTTATACATCAACTCAATCAAAATAACAAAAAAACTATTTTTCTAGTCATTTTCTACAAAGAACCATTCCATCTTTTAAAAATTTTAATGATTTCAAGAATTAAAAGACAGAGCAGTCCTTCTGAAGCACCCCACAGGTTCACTGATGCAGAAATTTCACTTTTCAACTATCTCTGGATTATCCTAGCTAAAAATTACTACAGCAGGATTTTTACTGGAAGTACAAAATGTATCTTTTAATCTAATTTTCAGGAATAACACAGTTACCCCAGAAAGCACTCAAGTAGTAAGATTCATTGTAAGTAATTTATGCATTCTGTAGAAGCACGACATATAGCTCAACATAACGTTAATTTTGCATTATTCCAGTCTTGGCTGTTCAAGGAACTCTGACAATTTATATCACCCTTAAATAGCATGACTTCTTGGTAAGTATCAAGTTCTGACTAATCTGTTCTTTTTACAGAAACAACTACCTTACAATTAGTACCAATATACAGTAATCAAAATAAGGAAAAACTATGGTTACTTTTCATTGTATCGGTATTCAACCCAAAATACATCTTATCCAGGGGATATTTTCATACTGTATTTTTTGCCACAATCAACTCTTTGAAAGATGCATCAAATAAATACGAGATATAGCTGTCCTCTTTCTGTCAAAACACACCCTCTCCTAATCTTCTACTACACACAATCAAAGCAGGATCTACTGTGACACAGAATAACCACTGGTTGAATCTCTACCTAAATATATGCAAAGTTTCTGTCAGCAGAATCAAATTCTGGCAACAATCAGTCAAACTCAGCAATGTGGCAGTCAGCAAGGACAAATATTGAAATTCAACAGTAACCAGAATGAAGAAAGACAAGCAATACTGAAACAAGTGACATGTCTGTTGCCAGTTGCACTACAGTTACAGAACACCATGTATGAATTGTCCCAAGCCTGCAAACATGGCTTGCCTGAGCCCTCTTCCTTGGGTTTTCCCTCCTGTGATACGAGTTCTGCCACTGAAGCCACGAGTTCTCACACCAGTGGAGTCTGACTCCAACTTCTGATGCAGGTGCAGCAAACCTGCAGAGCACAAAGGGCTAGAAAGCATTCCTGAGCCTGTGTGTGAAGCAGAGCATCTCCAACACACCAAATGGGGGAAAAACTGACAAACAGATTGATGGCACAGCTGTCACTGTGAATCAGCAGAGAATGAATAAGCTCTGAAGTCTGAGTTAAGAGACACATGTACATAAGGTTAGGGGACAGTATCATTCGATATTCTAAGGGGCTGAAAGAAGAAGGGACAGAACTGTGACTGCCAAAGACAGGATGAACTTTGCTACCAGGTAATTATACTCTGCAGAAGCACCAGCACCTGCAATCATTAACACAGCAAGAGGCAGAGCTCAGACAGACACTGCAGAAGGAACTGATCTGGCCAAGCAACAGCCAGAGATTGAATGAAGAGCAGCTAAATATTTAGGAGATAAAAAAACACTAGGTACTGGGAAGAAAAAAGGTGAATTTCCACCTAGCTAGTGAAGGATACATCCTGTACATCCTGAGTCTCTATGACATCTCTCTTTAGCTTATGATTCTGTAGTGCAAAGTACAATGGCATCTTAACCACTATGCAGAATACAACAGGATACTGCAAAAGGAATAATAACGTAGAATTATTACTCACGGACACTTTTCAAGATGATTTCTCTGACAAGCTGCCAAAAAGAGGAAGGCAATGGCATTAAAGAGACAGATCCTCATTTTCCCATAAATGCACTTAAAAGGTTTTAGAAAAATTAAGGATTCTTTCCCAAAAAAGTTTTAGAAGACCATGCCATCCCCTAGAAAACAGTGAAGGGGAAAAGTTTAACAAAAGTAAGAGTTCAAAAGATTATTTAAATCGTTATTTAACCAGTTGTAAATAATTCATGAGAAGAGAGGGAAGCCCTTTATTGATTAAGGCCAAAAGCACTAAAGCCAGCTAAAAGAATTTTCCTTCCCCTTCCAGAGGGAGTATTTGAACCTTAATGTAGCAGAGAAGAACTGGGTTTTTCAAGACTTTTGGAGGATGCAGAAATCCAGATAATCTTCATTCTCATTTTTCCACACACACTGTTTACCTGCTAGCAGTACCAACCATTACTCAGAGCACTCTTTCTTGAGAAAAGATAACGTGGTTTTTAGTTTTGATTGTTGTGGGGCTTTTTGTTGTTCTTTTTTTTAAATCCAGACATCTATTTAGGTAGCTAGATCTTAAACACACTTGCAAACAAAAGGCAAAATCAGCTTTGCATAGACCAAAGGACTACTCATGTCTCTACAGACTAGAGCCCTCCAACAGCTGCTCCTCTCTCCTACAGGATGTTCCTTCATTCCACCCAAGGGAGATAGTGCAGGTGGGGTTTTCCTCCTTCTAGACATCTCCAGTCAAGAATAGGAAACTAAACAACAGCAAGCCCTCTTCTCTTCCACCACTCCCACAGGAGGAGTCCCAGGGTCTCTATACACACACAGGTGCTGTAGCTCCTCAAAAACAGCATCTTTGGAGCCCTTCTAGCACAGTCAGCCCTAGCAGGTGAGCTCTGCCTTTTCTAACAACTGCTTCTAAACTGCTACACAGCCACTGCTGGAAAAATAGTTAGGCTGAACCATATTATCAAGAAGTAAAAGAAATAATAATCCAAAAGGCATCTACTTTTATTTCTATTTATTGTTCAATACACCACTTGCAGGTCTGAATCTCTCACAGCATACTGCTTCAGTCTTCTGTCTGTGTGAACAGCTAAGGTATTCCGTCAGCACAAATAAAGCACGTGGTAGAACAACAATCCCTTGCCTTGTGAGAATTCCCCAATGAAAGTGAAAATCAGCCAATGGGAAGCATGTGCTCCCACTGATCCCCACACCCACTTTCAACTATATCCCTATCCAACTATCTTTCCTTTCTTTTCATTGTGACCAGATCAAAATGCCATCAAGAAGTGAGAAAGTTAAGAGACCTTTTCTTTATGATTTTCAATGCATCTGGTATTCAAAGTACATGCAACACTGTCACCAGGATCACAGTCAGAAGAAACAGTAAGATGTTTATTGGGAGAAGGAAAGGCAGCACTTCATAAGTTTTTTTTTTGGTCACGAAGTATAAAAGAAATTAAGATATTAACTTCTCTGATCAATTGATCAGTTTTGACCACAAAGTCAAAAGCAGGAAACTGCATCATTGATTTTATTACACAGATTTATAAACCTTTTAGTGCTATATAAAATTAAATAACTGCTCCATCTGTGCTAAAGACTTGGAACCCATATTTCTATCTATTGTAAATAAAGCACCCTGGGAATCCATCTGATACACAAAAGCATAAGAAATGGAGGTGATGAGAATAGTACCTAGTGTTCCTATCAGCCAACTCTGCAAGATTTAGTCTGAGACTTTATCTGCAATTACAGTTACTTGTTCTTATCTCAGTAAGCAACTGCAAACACAACACAGCCTGAGAACAGCAAAGTTACATTTCAAGTTTTGTCTCTTTTCCCCTTCCAAATAATTGGAAAAAATTTAAGCAGTTATAAACTAAAAATGCACAAAATGTTTCCCTTACACATTCAAACACTGGAAAGAAGTGATGCTTAACACAATTAGATTAAGCCTTTCACCAGTGCTTTCTGGAGGTGTCACTGGATTCTGCACAATGGTCAGAAACCAGCGGTCTGGTGCCAGGAACCCTCAGCCTCCTAAATCCATGATTTGTCATTTGGCTCCAGTTTCTCTTTTGCCTGGGTTCATCAATTCTCTCTCTGAATTCTTTTATTAGCAGAAGTGAATAGGAAAAAAAAAAAATGGAAATTCAACACAATCCTCAGTTGCTCCCACTTCTGGAGTCCTAACCCACCGGGCTGCCTGCACTATTAGCTAAAGGTATAGAAGCAGTGTACAAGGGGGGAAAGTGCTTCATTTTGGTATTGCAAGTCAGGCAGTAAGAGTCAGGCACTGTCCATCCTAGATGCAGGCAACTCCTGTTTACCATATCACACCTCAGATTCACCACGGACTTAAAGCAAAACAGGCCATATTTTTGCAACTGCCCCCTAGGCTAGCATTATACTTCAGTGGACTTATTCTTGCCACCACATGTGTTTTCTCAGACATAATATTTTCCTTTTTTTCCTAATGGTAAATTTAACAGGTTACCCTACAGACTAATTTTTATCCAGTACTTATCTTCCCTGAAGGGCTAGAATTGTACCTAATACACTGACATACAACCAGCATAACCACTGCAAGCAGAACTCTGCCAACACCACTTGAAAGCACACTGTGCAAAATCACAATGTGGGGAAAAAAAAGAATTCCTTTACAACTCCAATCACACTCTCCAAATAGCTACATTTATAGCACAGTGTGTGAATAAGGGTATAGATTTATCAGACAGTTTTAAGAAAACACATTAACAGAAAAAGCTTAAAGGAGAGTGGTGGCCTTTTATTTATAACGGTGATTTTCTTCTGTGAAGTTCAGCTAATTTTTGCAAACCCTCCTGTATTACTCATTCCAGTATTAAAACAGAAACGAACACTTCCTTACATAATCTTACATAATCTTAATTATATTTCTCTTTTGCTAATAATATATAAAATGCAACATACTACAAATATTTGAAAGGCATCAATCCTATTTGCAAAGCATATTTATCATGCTCAAATTATCTAAGAAAAGTGCTAGTCACTTTTTCTACAGAATTTCAAGTGCTGCAAGAAACAGATTGTACTTATCATATTATCAAAAACTTACTGTCAGTTTACAAATATATTAGGCAGGAGTATTTCTCATGTAAGGAAACATTCTGAGCTCAAAACCCAAGAGAGTTAAAAGGGAACTCTAATTCATTACAGCATAGCAGTCTCCCCTTTTGGAAATCTGAAGGCCAAATACCAGCTATTGCCCAGTATCTTCCTTACTTCCTTAAATACTCAACTTTCCTACCACATTTTATACATATGGACTTGTGTCACAGCATGCATACAGTATGACAACATACAGAAAAACATACATAGATTTTATCTCATAACAACAAAGTCTAAAAGTATAGCTAGCCATTAACAATTAGATTATGAGAGGAGACTTGCATGAGAAATGCCTCCCCCTGAGATCTCTGTAGAATGACCTAAAATACAGCACATGGAAGTATCCTCCAACTGCCTTTCTCCCATAATTTTTCAGATATTCCAGCTTGTCTAGCCCTCTAAGCCACCTGAATCTTAGTAAGGTTCTCACCACCAGAACTCAGCACCTGTTCTTTTTTACCTTGCACTGCTACAAGTCATAACATCTCCCTTACGTTACTCCAACAGAATCATATTCTAATTGTCAACCTTCACTAGCCTCTTTACTCTCCTCAAAGTTCTCAGATTTAATCTGTTAGTCCCTCCAACACTTAGCCCTACAGTACCCATCAGACCTAGGTTTCAGCCATATGTTCATCATTGTTGATGGCAGTAGCCACAGCTTAACCTTTCTCAAAACTTTCCACCTTAGTGTGGATAGTAAACCCCTGAAAGGCAAGAACCTGACCAAACGTGAGGATTGCCCCTGGCTGAGCAGGAACCAGCATGGCACTGTCCCTTTCACTCCAGCTGCCACCCTCTGGTTGTACCTTGGTTTTCAGATCCTTAAAACTTCCATTAGGCTTTAGAACACTTGTCATAACAAGGCCCCGAGTCCATTGTCCTTTTAATGCTACCACTGCCATGTAAACCTGAAGTAGTGGCAGCTCACATGAGATAGTTTATGGAATATATGTCCTGGTGCTGCTCAACTAGTCTCTATTACAGAAGGTGAAGTGAGAAGTTAATATTTGAGTTCCCCCATCACAAGTAGGCAATAGAAGCACATCTGGAAGTGACCTCAGTTTATAAGATGGTCCCTCTTTGAGATCATGTAAACAAAATGCCTGGCAGGCAGTGAAATAAAGCCTTTATGCCCACGTGAATATACATGTTTATATGTATTCCTATTTATGTTATGGCAACTCCACACTTTTCTTCATGCTGTTGGTAACTTCACGTGCACTGGAATCAATCAGCTTCAGTCCCAGCAGTTCTACTAGCTTTTATCTCCCAGCATTTTCTAAAAGTGGCTCCTGGTGACTGATATAAATAAAAGCAGCTTTTTACAGGAACAACAGATTTATAACTTTAATAAGACTGCCCTCCTTCCTGCATTAAAGTCTACAGTACATGACAAATCAGGTTAAGCAAGCTGGTATCAAATCTGAAGCCAAATGCATTTTTGAGCCAAATCTTAATTTTCTGAAGAGCTTCGAGCAGATTTTGAAGATGTTAAATTATTGATAAGGAAAATCAATTCTTTTCCAGCTCAGGCAATGTCATACACTCCCATTATATGCAGTAGCTAAGGCAGATCTTCTGTTTTATTTACTTCATGACCCTTCAGAATTAAATTACCTACTTTTTCCCTCTTTAGAATCCTGATAAACAGTCACTACCGACAGCTTAACAACTTCTGTTAACTTCAGATAAGAATAAAAGATTTGTCTGAACACAGACTGTCAGAAAGAGACAAGAAAACCATGAGACACCAGTATACTTTTAAGCTTACTTATTAAACTCACATTATTCCACCAGTATCATTAAACCTGGACACTTCAGCAAATAAACTGCAATGTGTTCTGTTCTGACCATGAACAGCTTCCTCAAAGGGTCTGAAATAATAAACCATGTTCCATCCAGGAAGGCAACAAAATGGCAAACAATCCTGGGAGAAAGCTGGCAGATAGCAAGGATAGTTCTTTGCAAACTTTTCCAAACTAAAAAATTAGTAGTATCTACACATATCTACTTCCAAGTTATTTCAGTCCCAGTGATTTTATTCAGTATCTACCTCCTAGCTTTTCCAGAGAAAAGCTTGAGTACAACAACGGATATGGTGATGGAAGCATTTTTAAAAGTACCCTAACCATTATAGTAGAAGATACATAAAAGAGGGAAGAAAATAAAATGTTACCAATCTTTCCTGTTCTAAAGTAGAACAGAAGTAGAGAGTAAGCAATTATTTACCAAGGATTAACAATGACCCTCATTCCCTTTCCCAGAAACACCCTAACAATTAGTTTTAGGACTTCATGATATCATATGGTGAGTTGATGGAGAATTCCCTTGAGATTTTCTATTGAAGATGTCCAGTTTAGTAAAAAATATTGCAAGTATCTGACAGAGGAAAAAATTACTCTCCGGATTAGTTAGTTACTACGCTTCTCCCACTGGATACCTCAGACTATACCCCATTGTACTGTTATACACAGAACAACAGCTTTAACAGATAAAAATTAGTAACTGCGTGCACACAAACAAAAATATCTTTTGTCCCCTGAATATCCCACCAGTTAGGCCACCCTCCAAGATGACTCTGCCAAATGCAAAAGATCTGTTCCCAGTTCTTTGATGGGTATCCCCAGTACTGAGAAAAAGCAAATTATTTTCTGTAAATGATGTGAGCCATCAATGCTACAGCTCCCAAAATATTCCCAAATGAAACTATTCAGCAAAAAGAGTGAGGTTGCCATTAACTACTAAACAAGCAAGTTCATATTTTTGATGAATAAAGCATCTCTTAAGAAAATCCCTTCTAAATTCTAATATGAAACCCACAACAGTGATAAGTAATAAATGCCTGTTTTTCAATCAGCCACAATTCAAACGTGTGATGGCAAATATCCAAACAGGAAAACTATCTGAAAAACATACATAAGAGGCCCTCAAAATAGAGCAGAATTAATTCCTTTGTTGTAAGTGACTCTCTAAGCTCCGATTTTCACGATACTGTTTCTGATCTAATTAAATGAGAAATCTGCTGCGGCAGGAAGCTCACCTAAGCGCTCTAGAGTGAGCTCATACGTCTAGGCAAAACACAGCCACTTGCGAAACGTAAATAACAGATGTTGTTTTTTCTCCTCCTTCTTACTTAACTACTACTGCAGCTGCCGCCTCTCTCCCTGAGGAGCCCGACAGCTCTCGTCAGAGTGAGGCGGGCAATGGAAGCGGCGGTGCCAGCGGCAGCGCGGGTGGCGGTGCCCCGCAGCTCCCCCCGAACCACGGCACCAAACCGCGCCAGGCTCCCAGCCCGCAGCAGAGCCACTGCCGCCCACCGCCCCCCACAGGCCCCTCCTCGCAGCGCCCCGCCCCAGCGGCGCCGCGGGCCCCGGGCCCGGCCCCTCTCCCTGCCGGGCCGGAGACACCCCGGGGCCGCCCCGCCCGGGCTCGGCTCCGGCGCGCAGGCGCGGCGCCGCCTCTTCCCCGCGCACTCCGGCGGAAGCCGCCCTGAGCGCGGCCGCCCGCGCCCCCTCCGCCGGGAGCGCCCGAGTCCCGCGTGTCCCCGCTCCCGCACTGCCCCCNTGGTGCTGTACGGGCTGCACCAGGACCGCACCATGCGGGTGCGCTACACCGACGTCGACTACCGGGTGTTCACGGACGCGGCGCGGCTGGTGACCGAGGGGCGCTCGCCCTACCGGCGGGCCACGTACCGCTACACGCCGCTGCTGGCCTGGCTGCTGACGCCCAACGTGTTTCTCGCCGAGGCCTTCGGGAAGCTGCTCTTCGTGGCCGGGGACCTGGCGACTGCTGTCGTCGCTTACCGGGCCCTGCGGCGCCGGGGAGTCGCCGCCGGCCGCGCCTGTGGGTGCTGCGCCGCCGCCTGGCTCCTCAACCCCTTGCCCATGGCCGTGTCCAGCCGGGGCAACGCCGAGGCGCTGGTGGCGCTGCTGGTGCTCGCCACGCTGTACTGGGTGGAGGCGGGCAGCGTGGGCAAGGCCGCCGTGTGCTACGGGCTGGCCGTGCACATGAAAATATATCCCCTGACCTACGCGCTGCCCATAGCGCTCTGCCTGCGCACCAGGCCGGGCCGCGGGGAAGGGGCGCTGGATGCGCGGGGTGACAAAGCGGCAAAATTCGCGTTTATGGCGCGCCTCTGGCACCTTTTTGTAAGGATGTTGAACCGCGACGTGCTACTCTTCGGAACAGTTGCCGGATCGGTGCTGGCTGCCTTGACTGTGTTATTTTATCACCTCTATGGCTGGGAGTTTTTGGAGCATGCCTACCTCTATCACCTGACTAGGAGGGATATCCGTCATAACTTCTCTCCCTATTTCTACATGTTGTACTTGACAGCAGAGAGCAAATGGAGTTTTGCCCTTGGGCTCGCAGCTTTCCTGCCCCAGCTGCTTTTGCTCCTGGTTGTTTCCATAGCGTTTTACAGAGACCTTGCCTTCAGTTGTTTCCTACACACCGCTATTTTTGTGACTTTTAACAAAGTATGCACATCCCAGTACTTTGTCTGGTATCTCTGCCTTTTGCCCCTCGTAATGCCTAGTATTAAGATGTCCTGGCGTCGGGGCGTGCTGCTTCTCATTCTGTGGTTCATCGGGCAGGGCTTGTGGCTTACTCCTGCATACTTTCTGGAGTTCAAAGGATATAACACTTTCTTATTTGTATGGTTGGCAGGCTTGCTTTTCCTTTTAATTAATAGCCTTATAATTGTTCAGATTATTTCACATTATCAAAGAGAAGCACATGTTGCAAAAAAACTGAAACAACGGTAATAAACTAACCAAAATCCAGAAACAGCCCTACTGTCCCTGGTAAGGCATCACATATCACCAGCACTTCATCTAACAAAAGTGCACCTAAGTTGTACTAAATCACGTTGTGTGTAAATGTTGCTTTTTCAGCACCACGATGTGGTTTCCACAGCCTGGTCAGAGAGTGAGAAAACTTAAGTTTTCCCAGGATCAGGTTGTGAGACTCTAAGCAGTCCTAGACTAAACAATGATAACTTATTATTACGAACAACCTGCAGGTGCTGATTTTCCTAACTTCTGGTTTTTTGTCTCCCTAAGATAGTTTACAAGAAGGGTGTTGAGGTGGCCGGCCAACCAGGTGAAAAGTATTGATTAAATGACCAGTCCGATCCAGCTGGATCAGAACTGTATAAAAGGAGAAGAATTTGTAGTAAAGGTAGAATTTTCTGAAAACCCAGCCTTGGAGTCTGTGTGGTTTTCTTACGATTACAGTGACACCATGAGAGCACTGATTGGCCTCAGTCACCCTGAGCAGCCCCAGTCCTGCCCTGAGCAGTGTCAGCAGGTGTACCTGTCTCCTGTGTGGGTCTTGAAACTGCATTGCAACCCTCCCTCCAGCACTGCCTCCAGCTCTGTCCTCCCACTCTTGACTAGAATCCCTGGAAGTACCCCGGACCAGTTCATCACTTAACCATGTTTGGGGCTCTGGTGAATGGGCTCTACCCATCCCACTGACTGTCCTCACCTGCTGCCTGCAGAGACAGTGGGGCTGTGCCCTGCTCTTTGAGCCCTGTGTGGCCGCCCCCGGTTCCTGCTCATACTCCCTCCTGCAGCAGCCCTGGCGCCTTTTTTCTCATTCTCAGTGTTACTCTGTTGAGGAATTTGGCCTTTGTCTAGAATAACACAGAAGATAATAAAGGTGGAATTTGGTTAGAAGAGTGGAGTTTGATAGTTTTGTACATTCCAGTAGGTCAGTAGGGTGTTTGGCAAGGCAATCGTTCAACATTTTCAGTGAGGTTTATTTTTTCTTTTGTTTCCACAGTAACATTTTAGCTATGCACTGTTTGTGGCCTGTACCAGGTCTTTATGTCATTAACTCTTTGAGACTTTTAATTTATTTCAGAATTCAGATACGCCACTCTTTCACTTATTTTTGTGTATTCTGTTCTGTTTGAAATTTTGAGTAGATTTATTCCCCTTGCCATGGAGGAAGATTTTCCCATATACCTGTCTTGGATCACAGAGATATATAAAGCTTATGTATTTGTTTCTTCCTGCCAGGTTCTAGAAAAGAGGCTGCTGCCTTAAATTTCAGTTAATATATGGTTATTGTGGGTGTTAACAGTAGCAAATGAAGAGTCAAAATATACTTAGAATGGCACCTGTGTCCCAAAAGGACTAGAGTTTATACCAAAACAGTAATTGGAAGTGTTGTTTCTCAGTGGTTCTGTTTCTCTGCTATTAAAAAGAAAGGAAAAAATGAAAGGAGTTGAGGAAAATGAGCAGTTCTGGAAGAAAAGGGAAGTTTTGAAATAGGAAGCCCTACAACTTTTCAAAACACATTTATTCCCATAGGACATACAGGAAGATTTGAAATTGAGTGCCAGGTGATAATGAGAGGAGAGCAAAGCCATTTTGGAATCAATACTCTCAAGAACATGCCATAAGAGATCTGATGTATACAGCTTTTGACAGAGGTGGAAACTGACAATGTATTTTAGTCAAATCTAGTTTAAATAGACATATGCCAAATAGAAGAATTTTCGTATTTGCCTTCCATTTTAGTTACATTCAATGTGAAAGTGAAACCCCTAGTGTGTAACCTAGAGCAGGGCTTCAAGGCAAGGTAGCTTCAACCACTTGGTAGAATTCACAGTGATGCCTCTGGGAAAGGGTGTGGCCAAGTGGATTTGCCATGCTGCCTCTGAGCCCTGGTGGTCTCCTGAGGCAGCCCTCTTCCACAGGACTGCTGTGACTTCCAGCTACCTCATGTACAGGATTTCCTTTCCTGGTTCTAGTGCTATCTTGTGAGATGGAATTACAGTATTTTAATCTGTGAACTTTTCCATTGCTCCTCAGCCCCACTGAAGTGGTTACATGAAAGGAGAGGAAACCCCTGAGCTAAATTTTTTCAGCAATTCTGCATCATCTTTCAGAATACAAATTTTGAAGTAGCAACAGGACCTGAAGGGCACCTTCCCTTTGCAGATCAGTACCAGTCCTGCAGTGATGATTTGAGAAAGCCATGCATAAGCAAGTTATAGAAAGGCTTTTAAAAAAACCTAGATTTACAGTCATCATTTTAATAATCTAGGATGAATCCCTCTTTTTACAGTTTTCTAAATCTCCCAAAGGTGTTTGTGATTCAGAAGTAATTCCAGTGACTCATTAAGAGCTGGATAAGAGAAATAAACTGAAGGAGACAAACAAAAAGATATTTGAGAGTTTAGATCTTGCAAATTGCTTTTTAAAAGTGATTCCATAGTTAAATGGAATTGAATAACTTTATTCATTTTTAATGGAGTACCAAATAAGTTATAGTTCTTGAACAAGTTATGGTAAATAGTTATAATGCCCTTAAAATTTACCAAATTCATTTCCTATGGAACATTTATTGCTTCGGATGCTGTTCAAATTATTTTGCTTAATAACTTTGTGTCCATTTATCCTCTGGTAATTAGGAACTGAATCACAGAATCACTAGGTTGGAAGAGACCTTCAAGATCATCGAGTCCAACCCGTTCCCTGACACCTCAATTAAAGCATGGCACTGAGTGCCATATCCAGTCTTTTTTTAAACACATCCAGGGATGGTGACTCCACCACCTCCTCGGGCAGACCATTCCAGTATTTAGCATTCCTTCCTTACCATGAGTTGCAAAACTGTAGTGCTGACTACTTTGTTTTTAGAAAGTTGAAATGCGCACTGAAGTGTCTCATCTGCAGAATTTTTTCGCATTGCACTGAAACCAGCCCTTAAGTACAAAGTACAAGAGGTGGAAGAGGGAAAAGAAGAATGAAGAAAAGTAACATTTCTGCCTTGATTTTTACACTGTAGCCTATTGTCCAAAGGCTCATTACTGGATTCTCAGGTGACTTCAGGCAAAGCTCAGCATTTAACAATGATTTGCTTCAAAGTTTATAAATGCAATTATTAAAGAAGAAGAGTAAGCAAAAATATAATAATAAATATTTCACTCAGTTTTAGTGTGAGAATACTGAATTACCATCTATGACACAAGGTCCTTATTAAGTAACTTTTTTGTGTGTATGTTACTTGCATTGTATTGACTCCTGTAATAGTAAAGAAAGCAATTAGGTGTGCTAAACTGAGCTCTCAGTTATGTGTTTCAAAAAAACCATGAGGCTTTTACATTTAACAGCAAGGGGAAACTGCAACATTTTTCATAACTTTGTATAGTAAAAGTAAATGTTAAAAGAGAGCAAATTATGAGCAAATGGTTTGCTTTTTTTATCTGAGAAGAATGAGTCATCTACTTCAAAAGGGCTGCAGAAATACACAGTGAACACAGGGAGCCTGAAGATATGTGAGGTATTCCTCGTACATTTGCCAGAGATAGCTGCAGAACGCTCGTTGTAGTGATAGCAGCTTTATGGAACAGGATTACTCTAAATTTAGGACAAACCCTTTACTCAGACTGAAACCCAACCACTCAAGCAGTTTTCTTGTTTAAGAGCATATTTATGTGCACTATACTTACAAGCCCAAACATTTGATTGCACAGACAGAAGCAAAAAGAAAAGTCCCGGTCAATACACCTTTGAATAACATTTTTCAGAGCTACTCTCTGTAAAACAGATATTATATATTTCTAATATTTAGTACTCAGACTCTCTAGTGACTCTAAAAATTAATTACATATATTTTGATGCATATGAAAAATAAAATCGTATGCTGCAGGGATCTTGAGGTGTAATTGACACAATAAAGAACCAACTAATTATGTATTTGAAGGTGCACATTCCACCAATATCCTGATGTTCTTCATTATAAAAATCTGCACTAGTCACATTTGTGTAGGAGACCTGTTTCAGTCTTTATCCATGATGAATGAGGTCAGAGACCTACATTTTGTACTAATGAAAGTATGAGAAAGATTAAAATTTCTCTTGATGCAGTACTGTTATGAGGTTTATTTTAACTATATTTCTTTTAAGACATTAATAAATCGATGCAATAAATTCATGCAGCTGTTGCATGTATTTTTAATAGCTGGAATGTCTTTCTGTATTATGGTCAAGAAGACTACAATTTGTCATTTTTTCATGGTGTAAGTTGGTAATTTGAGCAGAATTCCTCATGAGCCCTTTCTGGTACATACTAGGAGGAGTAGGGGCTTCTGCAGAAGAGGTCATTTACTGGGCTGCTGTCTTACTTCATGTGTAGATAAAACTTCAGCTGCAGTCTTTTATTATTATACTTAGAGCTTAACTTTCAGACATTAATGATCTCTTCAGATAAAACATTTCATAGCTTGCACGTAAAGAAATTACACATAAGAGATCCTCCCTATTTTTCATGGAGATTGGTGGGGAAGCCAGCTAGAACATCTGTGGGAGAAATTTCAGAAAGAAATGTCTGTATCTGATTAGTTACAAAAACAACTTCAGCCTTGAAAATCAGCTGAAATGCAGGCAAATTGAGCAGCAAGCCCATATTGTGAAATTCCCATTATTTATATGAAGGGTATTCAATCAAAAGTGCTTTCCCATTTTACAGGAGGAAAATGGGAGCTGATAGCAGTTGTCAGGGTGGATGAATATAACTTTCCTTCCTTCACATTAGCATAAGAGGGTCTGTAGAATGTTATATGCCTCAGTAGCACTTGTGGAGTTGTACAGGTGTGACTTGCATAAGCTATTATTAGGCAATATTGTTGGTGTAGCAAGAGGTTATTAATAAGCAGTTACTCTGGAACTGCTTTTTGAAGGTTAACTCAAGTAAAATTTGATTCCTGCTTCACAAGTCAACAGCTGAGTTAATTGAGATGGTACTGTTTTGACAGTAATTTTCCAAGGAGAAAATTCTCTGTGGCCCATATGCTTCCACTCTGTGAAAAAGAACATTAATTCAAATCCCCTGGTGATCTGACAGTCAACATTTTTTTAATCTATCCCATGTCCCTCCTACTGATCCAATAGATTGAATTAGATAGGAAGCAGAGCTTAGAAAACGAAGTGGAAAACAAATTATGATTATTCTCCCCTTATTTTCCCACGTAGTGTTGTATTGGAAAAGTGTGAATATGTTGAATAATTAAGATTACCTTTTGGAAGAACAAAGTCCCATTTAAGCTAGGTGTTGGATTACTTTGTTAATATGAAGTATTTTACCCAAATGCACCTGAGAGAAAATTGACTGGTTTGGCTACATGGAGTTTTGTCAAATGATAATACAGCTGCTGATCATTTATGATTCTAGCTTCAGAGTTTCCTTATCAAAGACTTTGGTGGACACATACAGCCATATACTCACTAAAAGAGAACAAATGCTATATCAGAGAGAATTAATAATTAATTAATAACTAATTATGTTGTTCCCACAGCTGACACCTTCATGAAGAAAGCAGCACTTTTTTTTTTATACACAGTCTGGAAATTCACATGAATAACAAGTACTTCACCTTAAAACTGCCAGATGTATTTGAAAATAGATCTTAATTACCATTAGCACTTCCAAGTTTAGTGCTGGCATCAGCCAGCTTGTTAATTCCAGCAGTACAGGAACTGAAGTCATGACCGATTTTCCTTCATGCTCTAATAAACTGGCTGATTAAGTATAAGAAAGTTTGTTGTTCAAAGTTAAGCAAATGTTGTTTGTTCACTGGAAAGAAATACTGCATGGCCGGGACCAAAATTTACCTATGCAGGATGGAGAAAAGTGATCAAGAAACAAGGGCAAGAAGTGAGGCCCCAGAGACCTTGACTGTTGTCTTGCCTCTGCCACTAATTTATCATTAAGAAGTGATTGCAGCTTGCTGAGCTGTTTGCCTTTGCCAGTTGTGATGGCTTGATACATTTAATTGACACCTTATTTGAGCCACGATGTCGCCTAATCTATTTCTGTGACATACTGCCATAAGTGATTGCAGTCTTGTTTGAAACAATTATAAGTCTGACTGGTAGTAAACTGTAAACACTTAACTAAAGACATTTTGATTAAATTTTTTTTTTGCCAATATTTAAATTTTTTTTGTGGGATATGTTAGGCTCTCATGCATTCCAACATTGCATTTTTAGGAGAGGGTGAATTACTGCTGAAGCTAAATGAAAATCTGGAAGTGGATAATAGAATTCATCACAAAAAGCTAGACAATTTAGGAAAATAATTTAGAAAAATTATAGTGAGCTGATACCATAATTAAATAAGATTTTATTATTGCTGGTCTGCTTAGATTGCATTGGAAATTTATATTGAACACGTATTGGGAGAATGAAACAGCAGACAACTCTGCAGCTGGTATAAATAGCTACCTCAAATGTGACAGATAATGGCTCAGGAACTGTTTCTGTATATCCATAAAAATATATTATGCTGTTATCCAAGAAAAAAGTTACTAGTTGTGCAGCACTATGAAAGCAAATTGCAATTCTGGATTCAGATACAGGTGTAATGATTTTTTTACCTGGATCTTTCTCCAAAGCTTTTGTTGAAAGAAGCACAGACTACCAACTTGAAATCTGGACCAGAAGTGCTGTGCCAGAAGCAGTTACAGGGAGCTGTACATTTGCATCAGCCTTGTGGGCTTCCTGAACATGTGCTTGCTGAGAGCTGGGGGCCATATCAGTGGTGGGAATGCACAAATGCAAATTTTCCCCGTAGTATACCCAGAAGTGATTTCTCTGCAGTTCTTAAGGTACACAGATATTGCCTTGATCTATACTATATCACTGTATATATCTCCTCATAAGTCTATGCATATATTAAAGAGAAATGTATACCCTGTATAACCATATATATCCTCATCTGTAATACTGCAGCAGTAAATTCAGGGACTTCTGACTGGATAACATCTGCTAAGGACAAAGGAAGAAGCCCCTTTTGGTTTTCAGGGACATGTCAGTCAGGCCTGAGAGTGGAGGGGTAGATTTGTGTGGATTGAACACCCTCTAGAAAGAAGGGGTGAAGTTCTTAGCTCCCCCCAAAAGATAATTTAGTCTTTGCAGATTAATTACTAATGAAAATGGGGAATAAACCCTTTCCTAATGTTGGAGACACAGGACACTGTGGGTGCTAAGTTTCATGGCTGTGGAACAACTGATGCAAATACATAGAAAAATATGTCAGGGGCTATTAAATACTAAAACCATGTTCTCTGGTCTTGGGAATTCAATAGGCTGAAAACCGTAGTGAACTAGGGAAATATTTCTAGGCAAATCTCACCTCTGTCTGGTTTTCCTCTCTTGCTGGCCACATTTGGAGAAGGACACTGGTGGGATCCATGATGGTTGTTCATAGATTCTTAACCACACAAGTGTCCCCAGCAGAGCACTCCCATCACCAAATGCACTCCATTACTTGGCTAGGCCCTTTATCTGACACACCAAGCTGTGTGTCACATAAATTCTCACTTCTGGGCCTGGGTGTCAGCTTGCTCTTTTCTTCCAGAGCAGGTGCTACCACAGTGTGCCAGGAAACCACAACTGCATCTCGTTTCACTGATATTTCACAGATGACAGCTAGAAGCTAGTAACAGATTGACAGGTGAGAAGGGGAGAAAAGGGAAATCAAAGCTGACAAAACAGATCTGTTTGATTGAAAAGAGGTGTTTTTAGCTGGCCAGGTAATTAAAAAACAGGTAGATTGAAACAGTTTATTAGGCCAGGTTAATTCAAGCACATCAAACCCTGGAGCTTGGCTGCCTTCTCTCCCAAAGGGAAACCACAGCTTTTATGGGACTTCACAAGTTTTCGATGTGGAGAAAAGAAGTCAGGAAGTGTGAGGGAGAAACAGATAAATTGGCACAACTCCAGTTACCTGTACTAATGATGACTTGTGTAATTGCAAAATAAAATTAATATCCAACCCTTAGCTGAAATTGTCTTCTGTTTTAACAATAGTTTTCCTTTAGCTCTGGAATGGTATGCACTGCTGTCTAGGATGATTAGCTTAGCCTGTAGTTTTTGTTGAAGAAAATAAGTGATTTTTTTGTCAGAAAGTAAACCCTTTCTACAGATTACTGCAGTTGACAAGGCATACAGTTAAAGAGTTTGGCAGATTTGCCATCTAAAACATTTTTAAAGTAAAGAGGAAAAAGCAGCATTCCAAGCATAGCCAATGATGCCTGGCCTGGATTGAGCCATGCTGAGAAATTGTTTTATCTCAGGAATTCAGGCCAGGCTGAAAACAGCTATTGTGCTGGGGAGACTGGAGGTCTGGTCACACCTGGGCTTGTGGCAGCTATCTTTGGTAGGTCCAGGCCCCCAGAGACATTTCCTCCAGGCATTGTGCATGTGCCTTGTTGCTCTACACCCCTCTGTCTAACCTCAGTGTGGCATCTGCTGGCTCACAGGGAAAGCAGCACTCACATTTTAGCCTCCTGCTCATCTTTGCTTCCCTGTGAGAGCAGCCAAGCATGCCATTGAAATGTGACTTTAGACAAAAGGAATTTGCTTGTGTTCCCAGTGTTTTGAATGTAACAGTTAACAGAAAGTGCACTCTGTGGTATAGCTCAGAACTGCTGGTATATTGCCTGTGTGACCACAGCCACCAAGGCAACCCTTCACTGTGGCACAACTCCCATCTAAGTCCTGTGTCTTACATCCAACAACTCCGTGTAAATGTGATCCTGAGGTATTTGAACCTAGCAGCTAATTTTAACCCAGTGCAAAAGATTGCCCTCTATTCCTCTGTCATTTGTTGGTTCTGATTTTACAGTGATCCCCTGAGGATTCAAAGAAAGCTGTTGAACGCTTCTTTGCAATCTGGAATAGATTACTGTTGGGAAAGTTTCTGCTTTTGTCTAAACCAGATTTGTTTAATTATTCTCACACTAGCACATTTTCTGTCGTTTTTCTGCAGGCAGGCCACCTCTTGACAGAGGATGGGTGCCACACTTGACTATTTCATCACAACAGGAGCAGAGATTGTTCTGCACTTCTAAGAGCCGCCTCGAACTGTTTTTCACATTGAGATTAGAAGCCCAGCAGGAGACATCAAAGGTAAACAGTGTTGCCACAAGATGTTTGGAAATGCCTTCTTTAAACCACTAGTTAACACTGAGATTTGCTGCACTTTTTTCTGCTTGCTTCACACTCACATACTTTTGTCTTTGTCTGTGCCTATGCAGAAAGAGAAGTGAAGTTTTCTTACAGATGCATTATGGACAATTTACATTTCATGCAAAAATATGTTTTTGTTACAATTCATCAAGGCTAAAACCACATTAATTTAGCAGTCTGGAAAATTACAATTTGATCTTTTGTGTTGATTAGTAGCTGGCATTCTGTCTAAATGGGAGGTGTCAGCTGGGGACTTAGCTGCTTGAAATTTGAGCATTACTTGGACCTAAATTAAGAGTGTTTTCAAAAACTGACACAATTACTAAAACTAATACAATTACTTCTCATCAAGCAAAGGTGCTAGAATTATTTCCAGTGCTCTGACTGCAGGCCAAATCAAAACACTTTACAAATTAACCATGATGCATTAGTGGCTGAACCTCCATAGTGTTTAGCAGCTTAAAGGTCAAATATATTCATGAAAACATATAATCTTATGTGTGTTTGGTGAATGAATAAGAAAAAGGTATCTGTTAGAGAAGAGGAGGATCAGAATATTGAAAAATAATATGACACACCTTTACACAGGTATTACAGATGTTATTCCAATGACAGGTGTCTGCAAAGCAGTTTCAAGAACACTCATGAAAACTAAAGCATGTACTTCAGCCATCAGAATTTAAATAGGTACTATGCTGCCATATGGCGTAGCTGTTTTCGAAGGAAATGCAACTTTGTTTTTTTTCTTTTCTGGGAGACCAGATGGCAAAGAGGTTGGTATCTAGAAGCTGTCACACCTAGATCATCAGTATCAGTCAGTTGCATGGGACAGCAGTAATTTTAATCTGGTAGCTTTTCAGTAGATTATACAAATAATGTGTGCATTTATTTCCAGAACAAACACAAAGTATATAGTAAAATTCTTGTGATAAATTAAACATGGTTTTTGTGTGGTATTGGCAAGTCACAATTTGATGCAGCAGAAATGTGAACTATCCCTTTTCACGAGAAGTGATCCTTCTATCTTTGGGTACCTACCAGTAGCATGTGTAATGTGCAAACCGTCCTGAGACCTGTGAGAACCCAGACTCCAGCACTGCTCACCAAACACCTTCCAAAAGCATTACAGCCACTAAAATGCCTTTTATGTTGCTAGAGCAGATGAGAAAGAATTGATAGCAACATCAGTTGTCACCCAAAACAGATGATAAATGCTGTATCTGTGGTTTGTCTCCTATTAAAGGCTGCAGAACAAGCTGCCATTAACAGAAATTCCAAGGTGACAAGGTGACAAGGTGAGAGCAGACCTCAGTGAAGCTGTTAAAGCATGCCATCATTTGTAATTTAGTTCAGACCAGTAGGGAGGTGAGTTCCCCCAGCTGTCCTCACTCTACTGTGTGCTGGTCTGCATCACAGGGTGCAAATACACTGGAGCTTTGTCAGGATGTTTTTGCTGTGTCTCAATGTGAAGAGGAACCCCCTTTCTCCCAGTAGCAGAAACGTGGCAGCTCAATATAGACCAATTGCAACTGGATCAGGAAAACTCCAGTAGTTATATTTTGACAAATCTGTGCTTCCAGCTGAATATCTTTACCAGAAAAATTAAGCAGAAAATATAGCAGAGCCTTGAGATTTTCATAAATTTAAAAGAAACAAAACAAAAAAACGTGAAATCAACAGTAGGCACAGTAATTCTGACAACCAGCAGTCAAAAATCTCAATTCCTTTCTTTCCTTCTTGAAACAAAATATGTTTTCTGATGTTTGCTTTTCAGTTTTGGATTAGGCTTTCCTATATTGGCCACTTGACATGACCAAAAATTATGCAAGAAAAAAAGAAAGAAAAAAGTCCAACACAGAAAAAAAAAAAGCATACAATCTTTTTTAAAAGTATTTTGGTTTTTGTTGGGTATTTTTTTTCTGGATTAAAACAAAAACATCTGATCCAATCGGCTTCTGCCAATCTTCTAACAAACTGCTACATTTCCTTTCATTTAATTTAATTGCAGAGTTACTTTTTATTAACATATTGGAGAAGTTTCATTAGTTCCTATTTGAGAGTTCTACCTAAAATGCACGCAGAGAGTAAATAGCCGTTTGTCACAAGAACTGGGGATGGAGCATCATTTTGTTAGTCCCTAACTCCCCTTTCTGATTGCGGTGGAACAGTGGTCATGTCACTGCTTCTGTTGCCAGTTGGCCACAAAACTACAAAAGCTATCAAGGGATAGAGGTTCCCATCTGAAAAAGCCCACTGAATGCATTGTTATTGCCAGAAGAAATTTGATTACAAGTATTACAGCTAACCAGAATACAGATAAAAATAAACAAACCTGTCATATGGCAAACCCATCATTTGACCCTTTTTGCTTAGCAGCCATTTAGAAAGAGAAATGGTAATCAAGTGCCTCTGAGGAGGAGTTTTACCAAATCCTTGTTTTCACTTTTATTTTTATTTCATCCACTACAATGTATTCTTATTCATTCTAAAAGGTCCTTCATCTTTTCAATTTTGTTGTGTTCCCTGTTGTATCCTGTAATTTTGTTTTCTGATGGTCTATTTACAAATTTAATCAAACACACACAAATGGTTACTGTAGATAATGCAGTTGAACTTCATTAAAAAACTGCAGGAAATTATAATAGCACTGTAGTGCACCAGAGTGGAAAGACATTCACTGCTGCTCTGTATGGCTGCTTTTCTGAAAACATACTTATTATCCACAAGTACATCTTAAAATATCATATCTATTAATTGTATATGGGTTTATGTCACACTGGCCATTAACCTGTTTACATCTTTAAATTCAGCCTTTTACTTGGACTAGGCTCTGCATCTAAATTCATCATCTTTAGGCCTCAGCAACCATTCTGCTGCCTTTAAATCAGATCACTTATTGCCAAACTTCCATACTACCTATAGAATTTTATCCAAGAATTGTTCAATAGTCTGAATTGTGGCTAAAAGATACAGTACTTGTAAAAATACTTTTCTGGCCTTACAAAGCCATTTAATACACTACAATAATTATTTGTTGTATTCACCATACAGTCATTCAATGAAAGCCTCATATTCTAATCTTCTGATGTCGATATTCTGTAGAAAGCAGAAATATTCTTCAACATGTTGGACACAAATGACGGGTCACATCATGAGAGGAACCCCTGCCTTCTCCCTTTCTTTTGCTTGGAAAGGAGCCAGGTCCAGCTGTGGCCAGGATCTCTGTGTGTGGAATAAAGTCTGAGGGCACAAATGTGCAAGTGGCCATGTTCTCTGCTTGCACCCAAGGCTGCTGTGCACAGAACGGGCGCACAGTGCGTTCAAACAAACGGCTGATGTCCGAAACATGGCAAGGCAATTGAGCCAAGCTCAGCAACTTCACAGCCATTTCCAGATGATTCTTCTCTGACAAATTCAAACCTCTTCTTCAATACAGAAAAAAATCAGCTTTCCTTGATGGGAAAAGAAAGCCTTTGTCTAAAGAATTCTTTGTAATGAGTTCATTTCAAACAAGATTGATCTCAAACGACAGCCCATTCTGTCCATTGCATGAGGATGATACCTGTCTGTGAATGACCAAATTACATTTGTGCAGGACTGTTGTGCCTGTAAGACACAGCAGTCTTACAGGTGTCCTAACAGCCCTCCTGGGCATGTTGCTATGAAGGCAGCAAAGTTCAGATGCTGCTGCAATTTCCGTGGCTTCGTCTTCACGCCTGCACTAAGAGATATTTTTTCTTCATTTTCCACGTAGGTCAAGTCAGGAGACAGCAGAAATCTTAACTGCAACAAATTCAAATTTCTGTTCATCTGAGGAGCTGAAACCTCACAAGTGGGCAGGGCAGACGAACATGATGCAACTGCAGCATCTCTGGCAAAATAGATGTGTTGGGGCAAAGGTAAAGCTGTCAGGTCAGCTGGAACCTGAAAGATCATGAAAGCTACAAATCTGCTGAGCATCACTGGCAGCTGTTTTAGCTGAACAAGCCAAGCAGAGAACTGGGGGTTATTTATATCACAGCCCAGTGCAAATTGGGTAACACTGACCACAGTGACTCATGCAGCCCTGGCAGTTTCTCACCTGCAGCCCAGGAGCCTGGGAAGACTCCAAAACTCTTTATGTTTGCACCAATATTAGAGGCCACTTCTGTGTTAAATATGCAGAAACCACAATATTGATTTTCTCTGAATTGGAACTTTGCTCCTCAAATACTGATTTTTTAAGAGTGACCACCACATTCTGTCTGTTTCTTGGTGAGAGATAACAGGTGTAAGACTGCTGAGTGTCTTTCCTGGCTCTGTCCAATTAAAATCTCATTTGCAGCACTTTTATTATCAGATTTTTTCCCACTTTGTGTAGGTTTGGAGGGTATTAGTGTGTTCAAGTGAAATATTAGAAGAGAAATCTGAACATACTTTTCAGTGAACAGTACAGATGCATTATTCATTCCATTTTATCAAATTAGGCAGTGAAATGACAATCTCTTACAGGAATTAAATATATGGTCAAGAGTGTTTGTAAATTAGCAACGTTCATCCTTATTCTTCAGTGTACTATGCAATGTTCTGCATAAAATTAGAAGACTTGTCTTTCAAAGAGATCCAGTCATTTGATTTACTTTATAAAATGGCCTAAAGGAGACAAATTTTACAAGGCTTTCCCATAATTTTTGATTCAATCAAGGGGAAAAGCATTCCTTTTGGAGTATATAATATCTATTTCATATATATCTACTGCTCTGGTTGGGTCTGACGAGAAAAGGTCTTTATCAATCAACAATACAAGAGTGACATTTAGAAACAGAAAATCTGAAAGAGAAATATGTTGCTGTTCTACTAAGGAGCTATACTAGCTGCCAGCTCCTACAAAAACTGGAAATTTGCCACTCCACATGCCTGTCATCATACCAGCATTGAAACAACTTATATTGCTGTTAGAAATATCATTGAAGGTGTCTCTTCTGCCTGTACTTAACTGTGTGTGAGACCAACAACAGCAACCATGAGACCACACTGATCTCTTGAGACCCTTTGGAAATTCAAAACACATATCAAAGGTAAAAGCTGAAAGAAATTAACAAATCATATAGGTGAAGCTCACATAAATAAATTAGGAAGGCAGTCCCGACCCAAGTAGCAAAATTTCTGTAATGAACAGTCTGCTGGAGTCTTTGTATGGCCATCTGGCATACAAAGGAGTAACTCTCCTTTTGAGTTAACTGTGCATTCAAACTACAAAAGATAGTTACAACTTTGTCATGATGCAGTGATCTTCTCAAACTGAACAATATCCTTTGAGCATTTGGGAAATATCTGATTCATATTTATCATACTAGACTTCTTTATGTTATGTGCATGAAAAACTCAACTCTAAATTAAAGATGTCCATGTACAGCAAAATTAAACAGGTAGTAAAATAATCTCCTTCACTACTATCCCTCTCCCTTTTTCTCTTCCCCATGATGCTTGAGAAAATGACTCAAAGCCAAATATTTCTGTGGGCTTTGCTGGTGATCAGACTGTTCTTATCTAAGAATCCAAGCTTGGCAGCTGCTAATGATGCCATCCCTTCATTTGCTCTCTTGGCAATCTGCTCTGCCTTGTACCATCCTGTGGAAGAAAGGAGGAAGGAAATGAGAAATTACTCATGACTGTGGGCTAGAAAAGCAACAGCAATCATGAAGTGCTTTTGCATGATCGATCTATTAGACACTTCTGTTAGCAGATTTCACTTATGGGAAGTCTGCTTGGGTCAAAACTGCTCCCAACCCATCTTGTGAAACTCTTCTGAAGGCAAAAACGGTGCAGAGATGTAATTCTGCTCAGAGAAGACCCCTTTCTTTCTTGACTGTGAGTGATTTTTACTACCTCTCTCAGTCCTCAAACTGCTGAAGTGTTTGTTGAAAAATAATCTTACACTGAGGTTACACAGATCTTGTTCACCACATTTTCATTCTCACTGGTGTTGGCCAGAATGTGATAACTGTGTTCGAAGACAAATGCAGAGATTTTGATTCTGGAGTGAAACCAGAAGAAAATATATGTCTCAAGATATGCTTGGAGTGTTGTGGGGGAGCAGGAAGAAAGGCAAGATAGTGAGAGTGATCCTTAGTGCTGTCTGAGTACAGTCATTGACGTAGAAACCAGAGCAGTGTCTTGGATATCAGATTCAGAATTCAGATTTTAAAAAAATACCTTGGCTTTGTCTGTGGGGGGGAAGAAGGGGGCATGCCTGGTCTCACTATAGAACACTGATTGCATCCTGTCTCCTGCTGCTCTTAGCCTCACACTAACCACTCAGTCTCCTGCTCTCTCCAGTGAAATCTCCTCAAAAGATTTTGTTGAAAGGCTCCCTATCATTTCTTCTTGTTCTTGGTGTCATTTATTCCATGCCATATTCTGATCTGGCACTGGGATGGGTGGTGCCATGTCATTTCTCTGTCATCAGGGGAACACAGTCTTATGAAATCTCATGCCAATATCATATTGCTTATTTTTACCTCTGCTAAATAAGCACAGAGGAGTTGGTGCTGTCACTTCTGTGAGATTCATGCATGGTCACCAGTTTAACAACTTTATTTTTACCTACCCAGGGGATCACATGAAATCATGATAAAATCATTTTTCCTTCTTCTCTTTCTCTTACTTAGCTGTGAGATCTCTGTGCTGCCACAGATGTATGAGCAGGAGAGGAGAGAGGGAGGGAGAGGACAGGTGTGTGCTAAGGGACAAAGCTTCATGGACACAGCTCTACACAGTACTCCTAATCCTCAGTTGTCCAGGTGCCCTTCCACCTCTCAGTGCTGGCTGCAGATCTGCCTTGAAGTTCATTTTTAGAGGAACCATGCCCAGTTTCCTCTTTCATGGAGGCTGCCGTGGCTTTGTTTGGTAGGCTGGCAATGTAAAGGGCCTTTGAAGTGTGTGGGAGTATAAATGACACCCTTTAAGGCCCCTCTACAGAGTGTAAAGGAGCTTAAGTGTAAATTAGAAACAGATGTAGCTGTTTTCAAACAGATACAGTATCACCTGCAGTAATGGCATGTGAAAAATCCTTGCACTTATTTTTGTTACTTATATTTAAAGTAGTAGAAAAACAAAAAAACTATAAAAGTGAGGGGGTTATGTATTTTCAATGCTTAATAATTTACAGAATGATGAGCTTACTGTGATTCAAGGAAGCTTCTTGCTGATAATACTTCAGGCTACCTATCTTTGTGTCCTCCAGATTTTTTTTTTTTTTAATGTGAGGTCAACTTCTAAGCAAGGTTCTTTGCTGTAGGCACAAATTCTTCTGGAAATGTAAGTGCTTCATTTCCAGGATAAGAAGATAAGCAAGATAATGCTACAAAGGAGCCATCCAATCCTGGACCTCTGCCACATGAACTCAGGACTTACTCTCCTTGCCCAGCAGCATCACCATGCCTTCCTCACACATCCCCAGAATAACAGCCTAGCAAAGCTGCCTATTCCTCTGAGGAACAGCCACAATGCCTCAGCAGCATTGCCCTGCTGGGGTGCTCAGCAGTATGGTGCTGCTGCTGCCCCTGTGGCATTTCTGAGCACGTTTGTCTGCGTGTTGACCTTGGTAATGTTTCTGTGGATGCCTCTGGCATGCGGCTGCTCTCCACCAGGAAGGGAATGTCCCCACTGAGGTATTTTCTGAAAATTGTCTGAGTTGTTAGTCTGACTCCATTCCTGTTTGGTAATAAATCTTACATGTTTTCCAGGACAGAAAGATGCTTTTTTAAAAGTATCTCCATCTAGAAGATTTTTTTTTATTCATGTCAAGTGGCTGTGGGTCACATTTACTCTGTCCCCAGCTAAAAGACAACTAAGTGCTGTGTGCTGTCAGCATTTTGGTTTAGACATTTTGCTTTGGTTCAGATGGATCCTAACTTTTTTCCTCAGAGTTCACCTTTTAATCTTCTCATCTAGTATTCTGGTCTTCCTGTGCATGAAAATAAAATTCCAAATAAAAGTATCGGGGTTTCAGCCAATGCTTTTTCAGAGTAATCTGAAAACTCCTGAAAATTTCTGAAGATTTTCTTCTAAAACCTCACTGCATTTTTACCAAATTAGCTTGCTTTGCAATGTCTTTACAGGTTTTGTCTGTCACCAAATCCTTCTGCTTATTTGGTTCAGCAGCTCTGGCCTCAAAACGTTGTACTTGACTTGAGATCCATGAGCTCCATGTACAAGTCAAACAGTCAGACATACAACACTTACTTCCCCAGTAATCTAAATAGCTGTAAAAACTGGAAATGGTTTTACACCCACACAGTTCCACTGAATATTCTTAGCTCACCCTGTATCCTCGATAGAGCTAGGTTTGAGGCCAACATTTGGAAGCAGTGTAGTAATCCAGGAGATTTTAAAATTCCATTTCTCAAGTAAACACAAGTCCCATCAGATCCTTAATTCCTAAACTGTTTTTGAACTGGCTTGAAGTCTCCCAAGCCATCTGTTGGGCAGCTCCTCTGCTTCCTAATGTGCATCACTGTCTAGAGATCCCAATCTGTTTCAGCAACTGTGCGGGAAAAAGCGTACGCTGTAGTCATCTGTCTGGTCTGATGGAGGAGGCCAGATGCAGGTAGGAAAGTAAACATCCTTTCTGAGCCAACAGAACTAGAGATGTCTATCAGTTTAATTGCTGAAATACATATTTGCTTCAGAAGGAGATTAATGAGGTCATTTTTTACTGACGCCATAGAATGGATCTCAAGGTATTCTGTTGCATAGTGGAATTTTTGTGCGGTTCCCACTTTTCAGCTATGACATCTTGAGGGGTGTACTTTTTAAATCAAGGATGACAGACATCCAGTAGAATGATCTAATTAATTTATGACTTGTCTTTGAACTAGTAATTTTTATTGATTGATCTCCACTGGTACCCAGAGGCATCTGATGAAACTTAGGTGGTAGCCACTTTTTTACTATACTTGCCATGAAAACATTTCCATTTGGATAGGCTCCCAGTCACAGAAAGGAAGTTACAGAACTTACAGAATAAGTTACAGAACTTATAAGTTATAGGAAAGTATGTGTGAATTTTCTAGCTTGCCCTGGGGAAAAAAAACCAAAAACTTCCTTTTGCCAGTGGCCTGGTTTTTAACTTTTATATTGTTTTTCACCTAAATGACTGCAGTGAGTTCAGGGCAGTACACCTAATCCAAAACCAAACATTATTTTATGTACTAATACATCTACTTACATCTTTCCCTGACAGAATAAGGTTAGCTGGCTCCCACTGATCCTAGTTATTTTATTTTGCTCATCCTTGCAGCTATTAGCTGCTGAATATTCTGCCTGGCATTTTGATTCCCTAACACTGAACCAGAAAAGATAGGGTTCAGGGAGAAAAGGCAGGATTCAGGGAGGAGAGGACAGATTTTCAGCTGCATCAATGTTTTTCAGGAAAACAGCAAGTAAGCCTCCTGACTTAGGTGCTGGGTGGCTTTTATGCACACTGATTCAGAGATCCCAGAACAGCTGAATTTAGGGAGAAATCTGAGGATGTTTCCAAGTAACATTGGCTTTCTTGATGTTTCATGATCTTGCCCTTCTGTCAATACAGGAGTGGGGAGTGCAGTGTTTCTGTGTCTGAACTGCAAGGTACCCTAAATTAGATGCTAGAGTGGGGACAAGGTGGCTGGTGATGTCAGCACCCCACATGTTGCACTGGAGGAGTCACTGTCTGGAAGGGCCCAGTCCCAGCACAGGGGACATCCTGAAAGGTTACACTGAGAGCCTATCACCATCTTAACTCTTGGACACAAGGAAGCTCTTTCTTCATGAAGGGTTGATTCTTCTTTAAGCTTGTTCCTCCAGAGATAAAATTTAAAGTAAACTCATGTAAATAGAAATTGATCAGGCTGCTGAAGATGATGCAAGAATGAAAAATAGTTGTCAGTCTGTGCTTAACCCCTCTTCTTGAGCTTCTCTATCTTCCTTATTGCAAGGTGCTCCTCTGGCCCACAGTCAGAGCTGGCCAGAAAAGCAGGCAGGGTGTCAACACTGGTGGAATCACCTGCACAGGTACAGTCTTACTATGCAATTTTAAATACATGCTGATGGTCACGAGACTAACAGGGACCTGTCTCAGGTTCTGCCTACATGGATGTTCAGCTCTGTCACCTCCAGCAAAAGCCCTCCTCATTAGTTTGTTCATCCCCTGTTGGCTCAGTTTGTGACCACACAGTGTCAGAGAGGGAGCTACAGGCATCTTTTAAGAGCTTTTAGGAGTTTAATGCATTTTTGATCTGAAGAACACAAGTATGTTATCAGAAGCAGTGATAAGCATTTTCAGGATCCAAACCATGAATTTTTATATAAATAATACAATAACAGCTAACTCTTTAATGAAGGCCTACGTTCTACACCAGCAGTTTTCCTTTGCCTTCTGCATGTGTACCTGTGTTTTTCCCTTTGTCCTGCACATAAACACACATTCAGATCTGCATATACACTGATATTTACCTCCTACATTGGAACTGAGCCATATCAAAGCCTAAAGAATATTTTAGTAGAATGGTTATCCAGATCAGTGCACATTAGAGCATTTCATGGACTACTCTAAGCTCTCAGCATTGAAGCAACTCCTCCACTGTGTTACTAATGTCACCTTTCCCAAGCAAAATGAGGATTTTACAAATAATATGCAGGTACCATATGCCACTAGAAGATATTTCATATTATGTGGCTTCACAGTTAAAAAACACCCAATATAATGTGGCTACAATATGCAACTGATCACAATACAGCAAAAATCAAATATTTCTGCAAAACTGGACATTTTCATCTCCTGCTGGGAGTATGATTATGCCTTTTTAATATGCTAATCTGAGTCACACAAAGTTGATATTACAAAAGGCTTTTAACTATCATTTTTTAATCATTTACAAATATGCTTTGCTAGTTTTGCTTAGATTACGCAAAAATAACCCACAGACATTCATTAAAGCTTTTATTTGAAAGGTATTTGTTAAAAAGGTTTTTTTAACTATTTGCTAAAACTGAGACTATATTTGAAGTTTGATCTACTGCCCAAATAGAAGTTTGGGACAAAATCTTGCTTCACCTTATGCATCCACTAACTGCTTATATCTGTATCTGCTATTTTCTATGCTAAATCTGTCCATCTGCATCAACATTTTCCCCTAAAAAACATTGTTTTCATTTTCTTCTCATGTCCTCTAATGCGCTATATTGTGTGGATGTTCTCCTCCCACCAAATGTTCTGTTCTATTATTTCCTCTTTTCCTATCTTCTTGTGTCCAGTTCTCCCTTTACCCTTTCCCATGTACTATTACATATATAAATATATATATATATATATACACTCCCTACACAGCATCAGAACATCAGAATTAGTTATAAGGTGGAAAAAGCAGGGATTCATATGAAAGAGAAGCAGAGAGATATGCTTTTCTTGTCTCTTTCTGTTTCTCTTCCAATTTCTACTATAAAAAAAGGTGTCAGAGAAATTCCAAGAGCAGATTTGTCTATTGAAAAAGAGGTTTGCCAGTCAGCCTGAACAATCATTTGTTAGCTGTCAAGATGGAAAATGCATCTTCTGAGAATCTGAGTGAAGTCTTTCAGCAATGACCCAGCACTGAAGGAAGTCTGATCCTTCTCTTTTGAAATCTTCAAGCAAGATAATCAAAGTGTTTGCTATATTTTTTAATTTCTTTTTCTCCCATCCTCTGATTCTCTAGCCTTCACACTTGCCTTTTTTCCTGACCTCTGCTTCTCTCCTTTGATCATTATCCTCAAACCAATCTTTTTTGAAGACTCTGACATTCCTCTGTGCCTACTGAAGCAAATTCCCTTTCCCCTTACTGCCTGCTTACAGTTGCTTTCCTGCTTAGCTTGGCCAGGGGGACAGTGCTGTGGATGTAAACCCCAGGGGATGTCCCTATTGCAGCAAAAAGTGTCACCACCTGACAAACAGATTGCCTAACAGCTCCACTGGAAATGTGACTGGCCTCTGCAGCAGTCTTGTGCCTGATGAGTCTCCAGGAGGCACAAACAAGGCCACAGCCTTTTGTACAACTGGTAAGGAAGTTTGGGATCAGATATCAGTTTGGATTTCAGAAGGGAACCCTTAGGTATTGTATACAAGAAGCATACTGGGCAAAGCATGCAGCATGTCCAGCTCTGTCAGTGGGCAGAATTCCTGATACTGGTAGATTTTCAATGCTACATTTGAAGTTGCTTACTGTTTGCTCTTATTTCCTCTGAGTTCCAATTGGATGTGTATTAGTGCAGAGAATTTGTCTGTGGAGCAACAGCCATCCAAAATAAGCAGAAGCAGCAGTTTGTATGTAAGTCTCTCTGTCTCTCTCTTAACTGGCATTAGAAGAACAAGTGTTTTTAATTTTACCATGGTTCTATGGCACAGCAGGGATTACAAAACTAGTTTTGAATCAAAATGCTGCTGTGGAACAAGTATCTGTTTCTGGAGTCCAAGCCAACTTTTCTCTATGTAACTAGAAAGAGAGACAGAGATCTCTAATTAAGCACATAGTGCACAGCTTGGGACAGCACTCTGGCAGCTGTGGGGGCAAGTGGTGTAGGATCAGGAATGTTCTGAGCACAGACTCGAAGACCACGCTTCCTAGCACTGGATTTGGCACAGATTTTTCTCTTCACCTTTAGGCAAGCAAGCTGGCCTTGCTGGCTCAATATCCCTGCTGCCCTCTTTCCCAGGAAAGAAGGATAATTACCTCTTTGTAAAGGATGTCAGAGATTTACAGGGCCCCATAGCTGCTATGGCCTGAATTCCTGGTTACATACAGTCATTTATCAATGCTTAAAGGTGCCTTTATGCAGCCAATGATGTAAAGATCCTTTATCTAAGTAGCAGTTGATCCCTGCTTATCAACTGTTGTGTCCTTGACACCTGTTACTGAAAACTATCATCAGGTATTTGGCTTTCTTCTGATAAAAGTGTCCCTCAGTTCTGTGTGTTGGTGTAGCCCAATTACCAAATGTGGTCTCTTCCCACTGACATCTTTTCTGCAAGAAACATCCTAGCATAATCTATTTTCAAAGTCAAAGCCTATTAAATGAAAAGGTCTCCAGCTCCCAATCATGGGCTAGAAAACATTCAGCTCAGAATGTCCATTTCCACCTACCTCCCACTGTAAAAGCAGCATCATTTCTCTCCCAGGGACTAGATCTGTTGCCATGGTTACAGCTTCACACAGAGTAAGGTCACCTTCCCTTTCAAGAAAAATCAATGAAAGATTTAATTTACACTATCCCCATACCAGTCACATTTTACACCAGTTTTTACTGCCTTAATGTTCCATTCTCCAAAAATGAAGAAGCAAATGGGGTGTCAACAAACAGTGGGATGGAGATGAGGGAAGCAGCTGTCAGATTGATAAATAGATACCAGGACTGATTAATTAAACAGTTCTGCACATTAACGAAACCTTCAAGCAACATTTCCTTTTCTCCCCTTCCTAAACCTTGCACTTATAAGCCTGCAGCTGTTATGGACTTTAGTATTTCCAAGAGACAGACCTGTTTTGATAATGATAGTGGATTTTTTTAATGTTAAGACATATTTAAAAACCTGTTGTTGAAATTGGCCCTTCATATCCTTGGACAGCTCTGTGCCTCCCACCACACTTAATTACAGAGGACAAAGTGCAAGCCCAAAACGTCTCTACCTTTTTCACTGGAACATGCTTTCCTAACACACCCACAAGACTGCCCACAAAAGTGGCCATAAACCCAGTTTTTATAGTGTTTTTTTGTTTCAGAGGAAAGAAGAGAGCAAAGTATGGCAGTGACTGAGTAGCCACCCATGCTGCAAATCATCTTTGCAAATGCTGTTAAACTGAGAATGGCATTAGGAACTTCCAATGTCCTCAAAAGATGCTATTTTTCTTTCATCTATGATTTAATTAATAAAGCAGGATACTTTCTCTGCAGCTCTCAGGTGGGTTTAAGTTACCTCAGCCCCACAAAATAAGGTAGGACCTGATTGTAATAAGCTTAGTGACTGTATTTCCAAGGTGACATTTCTGACTAAATTGCATCATTAAGGCAATCACCAGCTGATGCACAAATGCTGCAGAGGAGGTTCTATCCTAAGAAATACTGCAAGGTATTGGACATTTTGGAAAACCAGTCCCACCAGTTGCTGTTGACTTGCCTTCTGATCACTCAGCAGTAGCAAGAGTGGCAAAATGGTCTCTCCAGAGCCTTTCCCCAGCTCTGGGTCCCATTTCTTTCCTTTCTGACACCTTTGCTTCTCGCAACATGAGCAACCAGGTAGGTCTCTGCTTACAATACTTCATGCTTAGGATTTCAAAATTTTATTCTAGCCATGCTGCTGAGCAGCACAGTTAGCTTAGGGAGGAAAATTCACTCTGGGGGCCACTTCAATTCATGACACCCCTGGTGCAGCTGACAGCAAAATGCTACCTGTGAAGGCCTTATATGTAACATCTCTCCACTGACAGCTGCCAGACCAATCATCTTGGTTTAGCTGCCACATCTGCTTGACAGAAATGAGTTGAGAGATTCTACTCCACCACACTTTTAAAATACTAAAAAATGGAAAAAAACTATTTCTCGATACTGCAACCCCAAGCCAGGAACTCTCTCCCACAAAATACTTTCACAGTGATGACTGAAGAAACAGATTAAATTTTTAGCTGTTTTGTCACTGAAACTGAAAGATGCATTTCCTGAACTAAAGGCAGGCATCTTCATTAGACTTTTGTAGCGGAAGACAACCCTACAGGGCACAATGCAGACTACCCATAGGTTGACACTGATATGAAAAACAATATAAAATCAGATTTTTTTTACTGATCTTCCAGCAGGTACTTTAAACACTGGGTTTAGCATTGGAGTGTATTTAAGGAATTATATCAGGTATGAACCTGTTCCAATTTCTACCTCTGCAAAATCTGTAATTCTTTTGGAAGAATATCTTCTCATATCTAACAAGCTGAACTCCCAGCATGAGTCCAGAACACAAACTGGGCTTTGAAGACAACTGTTTCATCATGGCTTTTGTGGGTAGCAAGAGGCAATCAAGACTGGAAAGACTTATTAAGTTTCTTAACTGAAGACACTCCTCACTTATTATATTACTTTACAGCTTAAACTTTCCATGGTTGCTTTGTCTCTGCTCAAGGTAACTATGGTTTGAGAGTAAAGTCTGTTCTGACATTTTGCAGTTTGGGAAAGAAATCCAGGACAGTATGAACTTCTGCTAGTGTCAAAGAGGAAGCACTGACATGAATACAAATGCAGATAGGAATGGAGGTACTGGAATGAGCTGGGAGCATTGCACCCAAAAGCCAAAAACAGCCATGCGTTTTTATCTCATGTGCTACAGAGAGCATATGCCAGCAAAGTGTTGTCATTGCTAGTCACAGGTCACATACTGCCAAGGGACTGTGATGGTGAAAGATAAGCAAAGGCCCATCTGCAGAGCCAGAAGCTAAGACAGAGCACTCATAGCTTTCTTTGTGGGTAAATTACACATTAAGCATGCTTAGAGACCCAGAGAGATGGACATCTGTAGGTTTTATGGACACTTGTAGGTTTTATTCTGTCTCCTGTGTCATCATAGTCAGGCACCAATTTCGCATTTCCAAGTGAGATTGTTGCATCAAAGTTAAGCCTGGGGTTGCCCTGTGGCCAGCTCTGCTCATCTCTAGAGAGTACAGGAAAGGGCAGCCCTACCTCTCCATAATGTTTTTGCAAAATGATACCAGCATGGGACTGAGCTTGCTATTACAAGTGACTTTGAGTTTAATCTTTGTTAATTTGCTGTCTTGAAAGGGTCACAGTATTTAATATAATTTTCTCTTATTTGGTTTTATTGTTACTGTGTTTAAAGCCTTAAAAAATATGCATTTCCTTGGGTAGTTTTTCTGTCCTTGAATTCCAGTGGTCCTTTGTGATATCCAAGCACTCTTAAGCATTAAGATGGGCTAATATGAAAATCATACTAACTGCTTCTCAGTGCTGATGCAAACCAAAGAGAATAGAAGTGAAACACAGATTCAGTGGCTGGATGTCAAAAGGCCCTGATTTACCTCCCAATTACCAGTAACAGAAAATTGCAGTTGCTGAGAATGAAAAGCCTGTGGACCTTGACAGCATGTGCACGATGCTGTTTATAGACAACAGCCTCATAATAGCTGACCTTGAGGAACTCTGCTGGGTGTGTGGCTTTGCTTCTCTCCTAATGCTTCCTGTGAACAACAGCAGCTGACAAAACCAAAGCAAAAAAGAGGAAGGAGGAAAAGTATAACTTCATAAAAAAAATCCAAAGATGGTTAAAGAAATTTAATCTGTTAAATAACTTTGTAGGCACACCCATTTCCCACTGACTACAACCTCTTCTGTGGTGAGCAAGCACTGTTGATATCAATCAAATGACCTGTGAGATATGTTCTCCTCTGACCCACCAAACTGAACTGTAGCAACTAGTCACCATTCAGCTCATGTTAATAGAGTTTCTTATTTAATTTTGGTACAGATTTCAGGGTTTTCTGAGTGACATCTCTGGCAAATTAGCAGCTAAAACATAGCTTCTGTATATCATCAGCAAAGGATCTACACTATCAGCAGCTAGCCCATTTTCAGAAAGACGGCCTGAGGCAGGAAAAGACAGCTATTTCTGTGGGTTTAGATTCCTGCCAGATTCTCTAAGCTTGCCCTGCTTTCACCTCCTGGCCAGATCTCTGCCACAGACCTGCCTCCCTAATTCCTAGGCAGCACCTCTATTGCCACATGGTATCTGTCCTGCCATAGCTATGGCTCTGATGCTTCATAATTCACTGCTCACCTGTGGCATGCCCAGGCCAAAACCTTTTTTACACCTACAGACAGATTTTGCTCTCTTATTTGATTTTGTCTGGCTGTTGCTTCATCCAAGTACTTGCAACACATTGTTTTAGACTACATTTATTTTCCCACTTAACATTTCTGCTTATCAACCCTGCATGAGCTGAAGCAGTGCTACTAGCATTGCCAGCAAGACAATTCCATGATGGATTTATGTCCATGAATATGAAATGGTATTTTATTGCCCAAGGTCAGTCTGAGCAGTCTCCATGGTGATCTGTATTTTCCATTTGGAGGTAGGACTGCAGGTGCCAAAATTTCCCTCAGCTAGATTTCCTGAATAACGAATGAGCGTGCCAATACTGTTCCTTTCCATAGGAGATGTCATGGTTCGTAATGTCAGCTGTCAAATACTTAGGGTCAACATTAACCAACGTGGGCACAACACAGAAACAAACCAAAAAGTTCATCCCCAAAGCACTTACATTTGTCCTCTTACTAATGAGTTTCCAAATCTCGCTGCTGTTAGGGGCGTAGTGTTATACTGAGAGCCAAGTGTAAGAGTGCTTGTGGGGAAATCTGACAGATGATGAAACCTGACTAAGACAACAAGCTGGGAAGGCACTCAACCCCTGTGCTCTGTTTTCACAGAATTAAGGAAATGTCTGTCTCCAAGACAGACAAAGCCAGCTTTTGTATGTTCAGCATTTTAAAAGTTTGAATTTTGATAATGGCTTGTTTCGTGCTGCACTGTGGAAAAAAGCCATTATGTCTACCAGTCTCCCCTGAAACTAAATCATTAGCTGATATAAATGTTCAACATTCCTATTACATTATATTTGAAAGGGATTAATTTCTTAACTCAGTAATTGATCGAGCCATGGAAAAATGTCTGCTAAATCATTATGTCTTGTGATCTTCATATTTGCTAGGATAGTAGGAGTAAAAATATATTTTAGCATATTTAATCCATTTTTCAGTCATAATATTTTTGCTCATTCTAGTAACAGCAAAGGAATTCTAGAAAGGCAGTGACCTGGGAAATTTTATAGTTAGAATTTTGTGACCTTTATCTCAACAGCTTTTTAAAATTAAGATTAAAGAAATAATTAGACACTGGAATTAAATGTAACTTTCAAATGTTCTTGAAACCTAAAACAGCTGCTAAAGAAAGCAATGCTGAAGTTTGGGATTACAAGTTATTTAATGGAAGACAATAACTTACTCCATCAGCAAAATCACCCCCCTGTGGTGCTCTGATCAAGAATTGCTTTCTTCTTTGTTAGCAGCAGTAAGGATATCTTCTTGTCTGGTAAGAGAAGTGGTTTGAATCTATTGTAGTGATTGTCTTTTCATGAGTAGGAGGGTTCACAGACCACTAAACTACAGAAATATACTCCTGCTGCTGCTACTGACTTTCCTGTGGGGCCTGTCTTCAGCTTGGTTACTTGTATGAGATATTGTACTGTCCTGCTGCACAGAAATGTGAGGATAATTTGGGGTGATCAGGCAGTACAGCGATGGAGAAGCCATATGGAGATTCCCAACTTTTTGGGATGCAAAGCAGATTCTACTGGAGAAGTTTTATGTTGGGGTCCCTTTTGCCTTGCCTCTCATGCTGTTAATTTCCCCAGAATGCTAAATGCATGCAAATTACTTCAATCTTGATTTGGCAGCATTTTGCATCTGCTTTTCACCAGTTGCCAACAAACTGATAAAACCAAGTGGAAAACTGTTTAACATTCAGAACACTACCACAAGTATGAAGGAACAAACAGCACTGGACTTGAAAGATTCTCAGGAACAAAATTTTTCAATTTATAGTGCTTTACTCTTTGTGGAGAAGTCAGAATTATTTTTTTCCAAGTTAATTATATGTTCCTAAGGAAAGCTATTTCAGTTAGAACATGGTTTTCAGGAGTAATATTCTCAACAGTTTCCCCCCATCTCTTGTGCTACTTTTATAGTAGCATTAAATATCTCCTGTTGAAGCCCATAATACTTCCGCAGCTGCTCACTTTGAAATGAAAAAAATCCCTACTGACTTGAGATGGCATAAACATGTTTAAAGACTTTTTATTTATAAAAAAGACTTGAAAGACCTCTGTTTCTCTCACTTCTCAAGTAGTGCTAGCCAAAATTATTTCAATGCAATGCTTTTCAGTCAGAGAATACTAGTCCAAGGAAATTACACCATTTAATGGAATTGCATTCATTAGTGTCAAACTCATAAGAGAAACCAGCAACAGTCACAATACACACACAGAGCACATTCCAGACAACAGCTTGCCTCAAACTGTGTAGCCACCTGATAGTTGTGAAAAACTGGGCCAGATTATGCATCTGGATAAAGCATTATTACATGTGATAGCCTGGATAGTTGGTGATTAGCTGCCTGGGAACCAAAGTGTCGAGGTAAAGTTCATAGTATTCTGCTCAAGAAAGAAAGAAAGAAAGAAAGAAGGAAAGAGAAGCCCCCAATAAAACTCACGAAGTGATATGACTGACTCATTGTTTTGAAAATCAGGTGGCGGAAAATTCAAGCCCACATTCAGACACCCATATATGGACACATAAATTTAAATGCTCAGGTATGAGATAAATATGTAGGTTTTCATTGAAGTCAGCAGTGATCTAATTCTCCATAGTTTTGCACAGGTGTCTGTTGACACCTGAGATGCTCTAGGGTATTCAAGACATCCATAAGTATGATAAATTTGATATAGGACCTACAGAACACCTACACCCTGGTGGAACAGCTTGAGGCCATGCATTTTTGATGAGCATTGCCACCAGTAGTTTTCAGTCAATACATGCAATGGAAATCTCAGAATCTGGCATTTAATCAATGTATGTAGCTGCTCCAAGATAAGCTGAAGAACTCTCTAGAGTTGTGCTTGGTAGGTTGGTTTATTGTCTTTTTAAGAAGGAAATTGTAGTGACAAACTGAGCCAATACTTCTGTTTAGTAATACTTCTACTTTACAAAAATACTTTGTAGATGGTCGATACCTAAGCCTCCCTGTGGGAACTAGGTGTGACCAGAGCTTTGCTGGTTCTTCCTACCAGCCTGCTTGGGCAACAAAGGATTGAGTAAAATCATTGTCTGTACCATACAGGTTTGACAGAACAACACTGTAATTTCATTCAAATCAGAGCAGGCAGTTTCTATCGATCCAATCTGTCAGTAAAATACTGACATTATTTCCAGGACTTCCAGACAGGCAATGGGAAGGAGCATCATCATGAACTCATCTTGAAGCACCCAAGACAAGAGGTTTTGCTTGCATGGTCATATTTTCCCAAGGCCATTTAAAGTAGCATTGAGATGACTGAACTACAAAGGCATTTGTGGGCTAAGGAGAAAATAAAGCCAAAACTTACTAAAGTACTAGCATAGGGTTTACAGGAATGTGAAATTGCTGTGAAGAGGCTTCCATGTTTATACAACAAATTGAAATACAGTCCAAGAAGGATGTGGAAGAAACCCTTTATTCTGCCTTTATGAATTATTAATTTTAGCTGGGCCAGAAAGTGACTCAGTGGAGAAGGGGAACCAAGAGAACCATGTGATTCACTGAGTAGGAAAGGAATAGGATGAATAGTTTGCAGCAGTGATATTGATTTCTGGCCTCCATATCCTGCTGGTATTTCCTCTTCCCCCTGCATATTTCTCAAATCTTTAATATATATTCTTCAGTGCATGAAAATACTAAAAATCCCTCTCCTTAATTTTAATCAAGTTATATTTGGGAAGTATAACTGGGAAAGATACTATAAGTCAGTAAGTCTCATTATGACCTGACCAAAATTTAGACACATTTGAAAGCTCTGGTCTGAAAACACTACCTGTTTGGGGAAAATGATTAAGTTTTAAAATTAAAGCATGCTTCTGTCTTCTTTAGAAGGGAAAAATGCAATGAGGAGATAACTCTCCAGTATTATCTAAACAGGGGTATACAAGAGCCAGAATTAGTAGAGACCACTTCAAAAAGTTTATAAAAACAACTTTAGGAGGACTGAGAAAGAGCAAGGATAAGCCAGAAAATACAGGAAAACTATGTCTAGACAACACAACCTTACAGTTTACTAGAGCAAATAATGTTTGTAAAAAGAATAGAAGCTCTCCTGGACATACACTGACTCCAAGAAAGACATTTCTGTCATAACACAGAAAGTCTTGCAGATCACAGATACATTTTCTCATAGGTGCTAAATGGCTTCAAAATAAAGGAAAAAGTGTCACAAGCAAAGGCATGGTGAAAATTACTTGCTATGTTCTTCAAATTTGTATTGTTCTGAAATGGGTGGAGTTCCTAATTTGGTGGCACATTTACTTAGGAAGAAAGCAAAATAACTGCTTTAACCGTACGCTGACAAAAATCTGACCAAAATCTGACAATACAATTGTCAGATTCAATACTATTTGAAAGTTAACATTCATATGTAAGGTGCTGCAGCATAAAACATCACTTGAACCTCTATTTGGAATTAAAAATCTCTCAGCTCTATGTCTTCCAGTTCAGCCCACATATAACACAAATGGAACAGCTTTAGCTTCCCAAGAGGAACTGTCTGACATAATAGTAATTCAGCATGTGTCTATGCTATGTCTATTCAGATGTTGTCTATGCCAACATCTGAGGCAATGCCAGACATAGTCACCTTAGCAGACTGGCAAAGAACAACCAGGAGTGCAGCTTCCTGATTTGGGGGCAGTCTAGCAATGGTGGGGTACAGTAAAATTAAAATTAGAATCAGCGACAAATTAAATTCTGATCAGTAAAGACCATCCCTTTCCTGTACATGTTACATCAGACTGTCCCCGGTAGTAAGTCTTCTTTCCCATGAAAATAACTCTGTTCTCTTTTCCTCAGCAGAATTCTGCTCCCATCTGCACAGAGCAGTCTGAACCCAGATTTAACGCTTGGATAGTTTGTACCCTTGTGAGATCTTCTACATTTTATACAAATTAAGCATTGTCCTTGCTACTCTGGAACAGGATGAACCTCTTTTCATATCTTGTTTCCTTTGTAGAGAAAGCACTAAGCATGTAATTGTCATCTCTAGGAAGGACAAATGGTTTAAGTGAGGAGTTTCTGCAAAATGTAGCAAAGCCTGAAGAAAATTAAATTTGTAATCATTCATCCAAGCTCACTATAAAACAAACAAACAAAACCAGTGACCTAACAAGAACACATACACACAAAAAGTCAAATTCCTGCAATAAAAATACAGCAGTCTTGTTTGGCTTGATAACCCAATGGCTCCCTCTGCAGGGTGACATAGCTCATCTGGATGTAAAATGGTCTTGCTATGTAACTGATGTATATCTCAAGCTGTTTCCAATGGAAACGGGCATATTCTCAGGATCAGTGAATCCCCTGCGTTCAGATACAACTGTGTGTTATGTGCAGAATAAATGTATGACACATTAGATTTAAAGTGCTGTCTCGCTAGAACATCATTCTCTCAAAAATTTTTGTATGTACCAGTTCAGTTCCCTCTCTCACTGTAAAACCCATGACAATCTCGCAAACCTCCTTGCAACAAGGCAGAGGTCTCAAGTATGTTATGCTTCCCTCTTTACTTAGCATAGCTGAGGCTTTTTTAATAAAAGAAAAATATTTTAATGAAAGAACATAAAAACTAGTTAAAAATATACCCAGAAAAAAAAATCAGAATATGGAAAGGACATCACTCAGAAAAACACCAATGCTTTGTTAGACAGAAAATTCTATTTCTTATAGCAATAAATATCTAGAAAAAGAAAGGAAGGTATGGTTATCAAACTTCCTGATATTTGATAACTTCAACATAATTTCCATTTCTGTTCATTATCTTTCAGAGATACTTCCTTTCATAAAAGGGAATGAAATCTTGAAATCAGAGGACAGAGTTGAACAAACACTCCAGAAAGGAGATATGGTCAATCAAAAATGAAATTGAAAAATCACAAAAATTTGAAATGGAGTGACTACAACCAATTGTACTGAGATGAAATGTGGTGCAGGGAAAAGGACCAAAACTTGCCCAAATCATCCGTTTGAAATCCCTAAAATCAGGAAATAAAGGGAAACAAAGAGACCAAAGAGAAACAGAAGAATTGAAATTGCAAAAGTGAAAAAAAAAAACCTGATACAAGGCAAAACCAGGGATGACCTGAAGTGCAGGAATATGACTCGAAGCTTGCCCAATTGATCCTCATTGAAATTGAAAGATTTCATTCCCTTTCCTGCTTCATGCCAAGTCTGGTGCTAATAACATGCCTTCTCATGTGCACCAAGTATTAATTTAATTTCTTCTTCAGATTTAACGTGTTACAAGTTTTTCTTTTATATAAATCTGGTCCAGGGTGAACAAGAAAAGAGCATTCTTTATGTTTGAGCTGGATAAATGGAATGCAGAGCCAGGTCAGAGCAGCAGGCAAGGCAGCCTTGGCCATCAGGCAAGTGGAACTCAAAGGCTGCAGCGCTTGCCTGCGGCAGAAGAAAATGGGGATCTGCTGTGCACTTCTCCCTCATGCTTTTCTTCCCACTTTTGCTGTCACAGAGGGAGTGACGGGGGCACGTGCAAGTACCAGGCTAACCCCAAGGAAGCACCTACTGCCAACCTCAACTAGCAGCAGGAACAGGCATTCCCATCCTCTGGGACAGCTCCAGCCTCACCCTCCTCCTTTTTTCCTTCATGAGAAAGGACAGCGCTCCTTAACTGTGGTGACATAGACTGACAGAAATACCTGACTGCAGATATTTCAAACTGTTTGTTTTCATGTATGTCAAATATGAGTTTGTGAAACCTTCCGCCATCACAGCCAGATTTTTCTCATCTCTTACCTCTGGATATTAGACAGGCAAATTCTGTTCTTGAGCTGAAGGTTGTTTATATAAGCCAAGGATAAATGTATTCTTGAAAGGTGCTCTTTCTGGGTGATTTAGCACAGTATAGTGGTTGCATATCCACTTCACTTAGCTGATGCAGTATTCTAGCAGGAAACAGCAGCAGGAGACCAATGTTATGCAGGGCACAAGCAAAAAGGGTATGCTTGTGAATACTGATCTCCTGACTGATGTAATCACTGTGACCAAAAAAAAAAAAGTCTTAATAGTATAAGGCCCAACTCTTCTGCATGAAGTTAGATACATTCAGCACAAATCTAGTTTCTTCTAGGAGCTGAAAAAGGAGGAAGGTCACATGGTTGTGGAGCAGATCCTACAGTTTCTTGCCTCCATGGGATCCAGCACAGCAGCAGAAGCCCCAGCACTGGTAAGTCAGTGGGCACCACTTCAGGATTCATGACTGCCTCAAAACACAGGGTGAGAGGACATCCCTTCCCCAGCATGAAGGAGATGCTGAACTGCCTCCCAGCTGTCTTGAAACACCAGGTGCTGAGAGGCAACAAGTAAACTTGAGGTTTCTGCATTTGCAGATTAAAAACGGTATTTCAGCTAAATATGTATTTTTCTATTAATGCACAAAATCAATGAAACATTCTTAAGAGAAATTAATTGGCTCTGAAGTTGTCATGGTACTCACCACACCTGTAATTTCCCTTTGCATGACAGGATCATGAATGCTCTTACCAACTAGTTTATTTAAAATCTTCATTAATTCTTCATTAATTATATACTCTTCTTATCCTTTTGTCCTTCCCACTTCCTCCTTCTCATATTTCTTAGTCTGCAGTTCTGTTACTCAATGAACAACTAGTTGTTCAAATGCTAATTCTAACCATTGTCCATTGCCTGTAATGGGAGAGAAAGGTCCAGCATCAGTTTTTCCATCTACACTGTAATAAATTTTCCTGTTGTGACAACTCCAGAATAGACCAAAGATGAATCTTCAGTTTTTTAAAAATATTATTAAACTGTGCATAACCTGATGCTACTCAAAGACTGACAGTTACAACACTTAAATTCTGTAGCAGGATGTGATTTTTTAAACAGTGCTGCAGTAAGTACAGGAAATAGTTATTATTTAAAAGATGAGCAAATAGGACTGCAGCACACTAACTTCACAGAGCCACACTTACAAAGCCAATGACAGGCTACAAGAAAAAGTTACCACTAACAGTTCAAAAAACTTAGTTTTAGGTTGTTAATTCAGCCTACAGCTCCAGGGACACTGACAATCAAAAAGGCATTGGAAGGGCATCATGCAGGGTGCCCACATTACTAGCTCCACACTTTTTAAACTTTTAATGAAATTCTTCATTTAATGAAAGGAAATGGAAGGAGCACAATTTCAATGAGTATCATTTCACAAAGTTTCAGTCGTTCCATTCCATTCCATACTGTTCCATTGTTTTCATTTCATTTCGGAATTTCATTTTTTTCACACTAACCTTTTAGCAATATTGGGGCTGTAGCTGAGATGCCCATTCCCATTTATGGCCCTAATCTGCAAGGTGTGATGGCAGCAATGTTGTGCCTCTGCCAAAATCCTCTTGTCATGCATCTCCAGCCCCAGTGTCCCTGGAGCTCTAGGCTCTTTTTCTCTCTTAACCCTAACTCTAGGTGTAATGGCATCTTGTTGCTGGGGCTGAGGCTCTGATCACCATGGGAGGTCTAGATTAGAAAAATGTAGGAGCAGCAAAGTTGGTGCCCTGCCATGATCACCTTGGCATGCCTTTTCCACCCCCAGTTTTCCTGGAGCTGTACACTCTGCAGGTCTCTGAATTCTAACCCAAACCGTAATGGCAACTTGTCACTGCTGCTGTGATACCCATCACCGTGGCTGGACCAGATTCCAGAAGTGTGGAGTGAGCATCTCAGTACTGCGCCATGATGAAATTTCTTCATTTCACAAAAGGAAATTAAATCTCACAGTTTCAGTGAGTATCACTTCACAAAGTTTTGGTTCTGTACTTCATTCCATTCCATTTCAAAAAATTAACTTCTCCTAAGAATTTTCAGTTTTTTCAATTTCATTTCACTTCCTTATATCTCCTTTCTTTGTCTTTTCACTTAACTTCATTCGTCAATTTCTTGTTTCACTTCGTTTCATGAAAGGAAATGAAATCTCGCTATTTCAATGAAAATAAATTCATGAAGTTTAGGCTCATTTCACTGCACTTCAAACAGAGTACCTAGGATAAGAAATTTACCACAACTTCTAGTGTTCAGTTTTCATATATTGTTACATGATTGCCAGTGTGGTAAATACGTTGTACATGAACTAATAAAGAATCACACACTATTATTGTTAATTACTCGTATTTTACTTTCATAAATCTGAACAGTGGGTAATTTCTCTTTACAAACTCTCTACTTGATCTTTAGAAAGGCCAACTGAAACACCGAAATACTATTGTTTTCTCAGGTCTTAGTACTTCCCTTCAAGCTGTATCTAACAAGCTACAATATCAGATCATGTCCTAGTTGGTGGGGAAAAAATATCTCACTGAGAATAAAATTATATAAATAAGATCCATTTAATTGAAGGCTCAATAACCGAAGGCTCAATATACAGAAAACATTAAAATACCAAAAATTCTGAATGGCAATCATAAAATATTCTTTAAGAAAATTCAGATTAATGACATCCATCAACAATTTAAGCAGAGATTTCCGTACTGTGACCACAAGTGAACTGCTTGGAAAGCTGCAGATGCTGAATCCCTTCACTATTTCACAGCTTAAGAATATGGAGTTCCTTTGGCAGCCCACAGACACTGCTGCTGAAACCAATCTCCAGCCTCAACAGTCTAGTGGCTGATATCCATCTCATTCTCATGTCTCTTCAGCTCATCCCTGCAATGGCTTTACTTGGATGACATTTACTTTTGTCTCATTGTGTTTACTGCTGTCATCTATTTGCTCAGTGTCATCACTGGTGATAATAAAAATGACAGAGGAAGAGCTGAAAGTCACTTTCTTCTTTGGCCTGTCCCCTGCTTTCTGAGACATAACTATTGGCCGTATTGGTTTGTCACTCCCTGCTGCTGGCGTCTCTTTCATTGTCCTCTGGAATCTCATCAGGCGAAAGCACAGAAGTTGCAAAAGGCAGCGTCGAAACTGCAAGAGAGAGTAAACAGAGCTATGTTCAGCTTCCTCAGCAGTCGCTATCACCTACAAGCAAGTGAAGGGCACAGTACAGTAAACGACTCAAAATAAGAGACTTCTGCATATCTTCTGAGTTAGTTTCAGTAACAAAACATGCTGCCTTTGTAGTGGGTATTTTTTTTCCTCTACATCTGAATAGGATCACCAAGCCAACAGAGGGCACTGAAATGCAACTGAATATTTTACCAGTGACAAGATCTGCAAAAGACAGGAGAACCAGATTCCAAAGTGTGCTATAGGTTTTGTTTCCATACTCAAAAATCACACACTAGATCCAACAGGGAAAGAATATTCTCACAAACACTTCACAGGAGGATACAGAGGGAAGGAGCAAGGGGAGGAAGCAGATACAAAGGGATGTTTTCTTCCTTTTAAATAACTCCAGGATCTGGAATTTTAAGAAAAAGCATTTAATGTCACAGATGTAAAATGAAATTTCAATGGTTAGTAACACAGAAGTCAAATGTTCCCATTGAATATGGATGGAGCAGAAGTCTTTCAGATAAGCAGCAGCTATCTGTGACACAGGAAGTCTGTTCTACTGTTTGACTAAATAATGTGAGGTATTCAGTGAAAGCTCACACCAGCACACAGAATGGAAATTTGAGTAGTAGCACTGTATTAATTCTGTAAATATGGTCTCCCCTTCAATAAAACAAAGATCCAGGTATGAGAGTTAAAGTTGGATTCATTCAGTAGTTCCATGTCTGCACACATTTAAAGCTCAAACATGATCCTTTGGAAGAACCCCAGTTCTACAAGAAATAAGAGGGCAACTTCCCCTTTGTTTAATAACCTGTAACAAGAATTTCCTGGACTGTATGAAGAAGACTTCAACCAACAACAAAAATATCAAAAAAAACCCAAAACAAAAACAAAAAAAATCCCAAACACAACAAATATCCAAGAGTAGGTGGGAAATAATGCAGCTTTTCTGTGAAAAGGGGTTAGGACATCTTTTTTCAACAGCCTTCTGTTTAGCTGTGTTAAGGATTACTCTGTATTATTCTGCATGGCCAGTGCCTCTGTTTTCCCAGATATCATGAAAGAAGCAATCTTACATGTCAAGTTAGAACAAGGTTTTGCTGTGGAAAATGAATCCTACTCTGACACAGAGAAGGCAATAGGTCTGTCCTGTTGGGAAAGGAACCTAGCTAATTACAAGATTTCATAGAAGGATAATCTCAGAGAAAGAATGGTAATGTGGAAGCCTTGACAACTTCAGAAGTAATGGTTTACCTCAGAGTAGCAAAGTTAGAAAGTACAAGCATGTTAGAACGAGCTCAGATAAAGGAAGGCTATTATAGAAAACTTGTTTTAGGATTCCTTCTGAGGGTAAAATAATCAAAAAACATTAAGCAAAAATACTAACATTTTGGTCCTAATCTGGAATTAGAGGCAGGAGAAAAAACTTCACAATGCATCTCCAATAAGCATGTTCAGATGATTGCTACTTATCCTGGCTGTATCTTTGTTGGCATTATACCTGCTACAAGTTTGATTTGCAGCTGGGTATCAGAATCCACAAAATGTTTTTCAGAAAAAATACTCAGCCTGACAACTAGGTACAGTCAGTGCCACTGTATTTAAAAGGTCACTCTGTTGAAAAAGCCTTTTTGAACGTGACTGTTGTTAGCTTCCCATATCCAGGAAAACTCTGATATTGTGAAGGATGTAACTGTGGATCAGACTGCTGTAAAATGAGCTGTGGGGGAAGAACTGCAAGATGCCACATTGAAGACCTCTTGATTTTTTTTTGTACTCAGGGAAGCATTTAAGCTCCCCCTTGCCCTGGGTCCTGACCTGAGCTGCAGTGAGCCTTTGCTTGGCTGTCTGTGTGGCTGATCGGGCTCACTGACTCGGCTGCCTCATCCCTACAGGCTGCTGGCTGGCCCAGGCTGCTGCCCAGCAACTGCAAGCCAGTGCAGGAAATCACAGAAAATTCCATCTCTATAATGGATTTAAAGGTAAGGAAAATCCAGCAAAAACCCTCCAGCAATCACTCATGGTTTTTTACCCTTTGTCAGGGGATTCTATTAAACTCCAGATATCTTTATACAATCTTGGTTTCAGAAGTTTACAATGTGCATGGTACACTTCCAGTATCAGTCCTTGTGTTGCTATAACACAGAAATCAGAGGCAAGTTTTTTTTATTCCTAAAAAATAGACACTGATTATTCTAAACTTCCTCTGATGGAGTTCTACTGTGGTAAGAGAGTGATTCAGATGAGGTCTTCTAGTAGCAATCAATTTCACAGGTAAACTATCAAAACTAGACATTTAAATTCTGACACTCTTTCCTGTCCCTTTTGTGAGTTAAATGTTTGAATTCACATATAAGCAAATTAAATTTCTAATCTGGTGGTATTTAAGTACCATCAGGGATTTTATTTCTTCTAGATTGTTACCATTTATCCTAGGTGTTGAAATTTTAAATTTTTTTTTCAGATTAAAGTATATCAGACCTACACAAGTGTGATACTGGCTACTAATAATTCAAACAAGAAAACCTTTAATGTACCTACCTTTCTACTCATGAAGATATAGATAACTGGATTATAAGCAGTGCTTGACTTGGCAAAGAAAGATGGGATGATAGCTACTGTTGGAGTTACAAGGTTGCTATAGCCATATGTTATCAAGAGGGAGACCACTGCATAGGGCATCCAACAAATAAGGAATGTGGAGATCATCAAGAAACACATTTTAGCCACCTTCTTTTCATATCTTAGAAGTTTGATCACTTGAACTGTCTGGAAATCTTCTACACAGCGAAGCTGTAGAGAAAAAAAATAGTAAAATAAAATAGCTTTATGTTTTAGTTGAACCTGAATAGTTCTACATTTATTTATAAGTAACTGACTCACTCCCTTAGTTTAAGGCACAGACACCACACACCTTATCTTTTAAACCACAATTCTTCTGGAAGTTCACATCATGTTTCTCAGATTTTATTCCCTACATTAAGTGTAAAAATACAAGCTGAGAAAAAATAGAATAGCTAGTCTATTAGAAAACAACAAATCCAGAGATATAACAAAGCATGCTGCAGTTATAAGTGCTTCAGAAAAATAACTTGCCCTCAGCTATTACATAAGCAAGGTCAGTTTACATTAGTGGTCCTTTGTCTGACTAGTTAAGACAGCCCTGCAGATGCATGGAAAAAACATTTAGAGAAAAAAAAATCATAAATAGATTTCTCTATAATGCTTTGTCACATAGTTTGTTACTCTAAAATCATGAAATCTTTAAAGCAGAATACAAGGCAGCAGGTTCCCACGTTACCTGAGCCATAAAATAAGGAAAAGGCAGGACATGCACATGAACATACTCCACAAATTACCATTCTGCCAACACTTTAGACCATAAACTTTAGTGGGTCCAGACTAACTACTCACAGAATACAAATCATTAACACTCTCTCATACTAAGGATTTGGACTGAATTTTCAGATGAGCATCTCCTGTGGATTAGTAAGCATTTGCCATTCCCTACTGCCTCCCAGTAAAACCACAAACAAATAAACCTCAGTAGCTCTAGGCTGGTTCTCTCCCAATCCTACAACCTATCTAGTGGTCCCTGACATAGATGAACATCAAATATCCAAAAGTTTAAAAGAGAAGTGAGAGTGTAAATTTGGGTTGGATCCAACCTTAATATACAGCTTCAACATTTTTCACTGATAATATTACATTAAGGGAAGCCTTATTTGAACTAACTTACCATTCTTACTGCATGCAAAATATGGCCATAGCAATAGGCCATGATCCCAACAGGTGCTACTAGACAGCCAAGGAAAAAAAGGAGCACAAAGGAGGTATCATTGGGATCTTTTGACTTCCAGTCCACCGAGCAACCTAATCCATGAATTTCCAATGTGTATCTGTTCCAGCCCAAAAGAGGTGCCCCAGTCCAGGCCAGTGAGTACAGCCAGATGTATGTGATAGCTCGCCAAGACCAAGAGAAGTCAATCACTTTTGCATGGACCACCCGAATGTAGCGTTCATAGGCAAGAGCAGTGAGAGTCATAATTGAAACAATCCCTGTAAAAAAAAAAAAAGAAGTAAGAAAGAAAATCAATTAAATTATTTACAAATACTGTAAACAGGGCTGCACTCCTCTTGATAAATGTTTCCTTTACTAGCAGGTTAACTCAAAATGACCTAGCTCATGTTATGAATCTAACACCAATAAGATTTTTTTGTGCGTTACTCACTAACTACTAAGCCAAACACAATCACCAACTCCAAAGTACTCATAGTAGGATGCTGACATCTGATCCAGGATGTACAATGGCTAAGAAGTGGGACAAGCTAAAAAGAGACTCAGCCAATACCCCTTCCTAAACATTACTTCATTCAGTGAGGTATCATGGTCCAAGGTTTGGGGTTTTTCCTGCTGGCAGTTGTTGTAGGGTTTGTTGTTGTTATACCTTCCTTTGGGGTTTGTGGTTTCCTTTAGCTGTTTAGGGTTTTTAAAAGAAAAAGTTATCATATAAAACTGAGATAATCAGCAATAAAAAAAATCTCTTAGAAACTCAGTGAATTGAGAGTTGAGACTGTAATTAAAGAAAGCCTTCAGCAACTGAAAGCAGAGAAATGCACCTTTAATGGGAACAAAATGAGTAGAACAATTCAAATTTATTTCAAGATATCCTGGAAGTCTTTGCATTCCAGGAAGAACCAGGAAGACAAAGCATTACATTGCTGAAGGTGTCCCATCTGAAAGACATTCAGTTACTTTGAGTGTCCTTTCCTATCTTGCTGCTTTCACAAAAATATCAGTACCTGTTTATTTATGCACTCTCCTCCTTTTCTGTCACCTCAAACCCAGTACACAATTATTAACATGTTATGACAGAAATCACACATTATCTTCAGCTCTCAGCATTACCCTATCCAGACACTTTTAAAATTTCATTCAGCCAAGGCATTTCTGTCCTGATTAGAATATAAGGATTTCTACTTCAACGGTCTGTAACACTTGATGATCAAAAACCAAACTGCCCATCAGGCAACTGCCAGATACCTGAAATCTGTTATGATTCAGTCATCAAGTTCATAAACACAGGCTCTTAAACAACAAAAGAGTGTATTTCACAGCACTCTGTGAGATTATACAGATATTTGTCTAAATCTGTATAGATTTTATCTAATACAAAGCACAGGTATTTTTTCATGCACATGCACAGCATTTAGTGTCTCCAAGTACATTCATATGTGCCATAACACACATGTATACAGCCCTAAGAAGGTTAATTGTGCAGATTTCACTACCAAAGAGAGAACAACCATTTTATACTCAGCAGGAACATGATCTCACTTTGAAAAAGGATAAACATTTATTGAAGATAAATTAGCAACAGCACAGAAGGATCAGCAACATGGATTTTAGGAAGGCAATTAAGAATAACAAAATCTAGAGCAACACATAGCCTCTTTCTAAAGGTATGCAACAGCAAAAGCAGTTTATTATTAACCAAGCATCTCACAGTAGGGTATCCTTTAGGATTCTAAGAAAGTTACTTTATGCTGTAGTTATTAAAAGATTCCCTTTTTACAAGAGGTGAGCTTAGAAAGCTTTCTTGATTAAGAGAATTTCCCACTCTAAAAGAAAACGGGCCACACTCTTTCATAGATCTCTTTAAAATGAAACAATTTTTATGTGCTTTTTTTCCTAGTTATCTTTAAACCTTCATCACAAAAAGACATTGTTGGCCATGCAGTAACCTTTCACATTTAGTTTTGTGGGGTTTTTTCATTGTATAAATCATTGCTGTAGAACCTCCCTTTCAAAGTCTGAAATTGGACTAGCAAATGTGGACAAGAAGGTTTCCAAAAACCTAAGGTTGGGTTTGTTGGTGGGTTTTTTTGGGTGTTTTGTTTTTTTTTTTTTAATGAAGTTGAAAAGTTGTCCTTCGTGCCTTTTTTTGTGACTTAACATGCTGAAAATACATTGAAGGATGTGGATCTAAGCAAAATATTAGTAGGCATTAGAAAATGACTACAAGATTATGGGTATTGTATAAAATCTATACTTTTCTACAAAAAAAAAAATCTATGCTATTCTAAAATCTACTCTATTCTACACTTACACTGGCTCAGGTAAGTGCTTTATTCAATCTAATGCAGTCTACTTCCTGAACACAACGTAAGGCAACAAGTTCCCCTTCCATTTCTCTTATCCAAAGATTAGGAATTACAAAAGTTTACCTGACAGCTATGATAGTCATCCAGAGACATGTTTATGGAGGGAAATCAGATCACTCAACTAAATAGTGCTTATATAGTGCACTGCAGCTTTGTCTGATCAGTGGAGAGAAAGAGCAGCTCCCCAGGATGATGAGTCAGAATACCTAAATTAACCTTTTGCTCCTTACCACCTTCCTTCATTAAATGGTATTCAATGACTAATGTCCCTGTGTGGTCTTAATACTTCCCCATCCCTTTCATGAGTGCTGAATTCTAACCATGATAAAACAATCCAAAGCACACACGCTTGGCTGAAAATACAGGTGTTCACAAGCAATAATTTCCTAAGTCCTTGACATTCTCAAGGAAGTCATTGAATGCTCAATATCTCTAAAAATCAGTATGTGCACACAGGTATTTGAACAAGGTTCTATCAAGCCCCTTTCAGTATAAAACCACTGCTCTTCAAAGACATACTTGAATTTTCCTCCCTGAACTGTAAGTGGGACCTTGGACAGCCTGTTGGACAGTATGCACCAAAATGTAAATCCCTGTTCTGTTGGTATTCAAGGAGTGTCTGGCAGCACACAGAAATTGAGGCAGGAAATGCAGGTCACAGCATAAGATATACATGATTTGTGCATGCATATGGCTCCATTTTCTGTGTTTCATTCTGTTTCTGTAGCCTAGTACAGAGGAAAACACTGAATTTTACTTCCCTCCCTGCCCCCACTCCTCTACAAGAGCTTTTCTGGAAATTATTAAATTTTATCTTGAGTTAAATTTTATCCTGAGTTGCATATTTTAATATGATGAAATGCGTGCTGATTACAAAACCAAATCTGTTACAGAAAGCCATTATGGTTATTGTCTGGCTATTAGCCTCCTCTTAGCAAAAATACATATTTCAAACCAATTTCTACCTTTTATCTGAAACAAATTTTGTTATGCTTCTTAAGGTGCTGGAGACCTACATATTTTGATTCAAAGCTAAGACCCAAGATTCTGAGAGTTGATTTACTCTACCAGCAATTCACTCTTTCTAACTCTTTCAGAACGACTTTACTGCCCAGCGTTTACAGAGACTGCATGTCTGATATACAGATTTTCATCTCAGACAATACCCCTATCTGTATGTGTTGATTATAAACATAAACACTCTCTGTGTTTAGGAACTGCTGCTAGTTTTAGCTCTGATTTAAGCCTGGGCAATTACCCTAGCACAAATGGGGTCATTCCCATTGAAGCTGCAGATAAACGTAGCAAAATTGAAGTGTCTTCCTGTTTAAGCCACTAGTTGGCAATTTCTATGTTGCAATTCCTCTTCTTCTCCAGCAGTCAGCCGCACAGAATCAGGGAGCAGCGACAAGCTACTGCTTGTTATTTGGATGTTTATGAAGAAAATTCTCATTTTTGCCATTTTGTTTTGTTTTCCTACTGAAATACTGCATTGATTATGTACCATATGTGCTAATTATCTCTTCCATATTCTGGGCTTTTCCAGGAGTCAGTTCTGGATACAACATTAAATACTTCAATTTGCATAGTGTAGGTCATCACAGAGAAGACTGCAGAACACAGCTAAGCTGTACTGCATTATATCATACAATGTGTATATTCTGACTTTATAATTAATTTGAAGAAAAGTGCCTTTGGAACAGAAGTGTTACTTTCAACAAGTTTGAACAATCACTACATCTTCTGCCCTCTCCATGCAAGATACACCTTATTTTCATATTGAGCCCCTGCCCCAAGCATGGCCTATAATTTGGTCAGAGGTGATATCAAATATTTCTAAAGTCTGAGCATCTCTACAGAGCAACTGCAGCATAATGTAGCAAACCAGATCTATCAAGATCTATTTCTGAGACAGACTGTGGCTTCTGTCAAAGGGCATATTATTTTCTATATCAATTAATCCTTACCCTACATTCAAGTGCTGAGTGACTATTTTGCATACTTAGTCACAGAAAAAAGCCATCCTTCTACAATCCCTCCTCACCTCTTTTCACATCCGAAAAGCTAGACAGCAGCAATTGAATAGAAGCAACTTCCTGTCCATGGCAAGAAAAGATGCTATTGCACTCTCTAGTTTTGTACTACAAAATATATAACCAGTCTATCTGAATTAGGCAATTCAGCAATTAGGCATCACAATAAGATTCAGTCTCCAGCTATGTATCACTTCTAATTTTACAAGTAATTTTAACATCTTCATTCAAATCTAGGTAGGTGAAAAATCACCTCTCTTAGACATAATTTACTTCAAGTGTATTTTATATGTAGCTGTCCTATAAAATTATGGTAAAATAAATCACCTCTTCCAGATTCAATATTCCAAGTGATTAACTCACTCTGGGGGAAAAAAAAAAAAAATCTAAAGCTGAAAGCATGCTGATTGAGCCTCCAGCTATTTGTGGCACAAGGTTCTAAAACTATCTGCTGAGTAACAATTGAAAATGCTTTTAGTGAGATTAAATCATTGCATATAACATACATGGGTAATGCAAGAGGGTGGCACAGGACATCACTGTCAGTGTGCAGGGAAGAGCCTTAGATGAACAGGCTGTAACTGAAGCCAGAACTGAAGCCAGTGTCCACAAGACACTCTCAAGCAATGAATCCTTACTTCAGTATTTGGTGGGTGCGGTAGTAGTGGTATCAGCTTGCCTTGAAACAAACAAAAGAACCTCAGCTGTACGCACAGTAGCTTTTCACAAGAGAGTACAGGCTGTAAAATTCTTACAATTTTTCCCATCCTCTAGTTCACATTACTGGAATGGAGTACACACCCAGATATCAAAATTTATTTGGTAGCTCATTGAGATCTAGATGCTGCATACCAATGGTAATTTGTCCAGAAGGGACATCATACTTAAAACTAATTTGACATTAAAAGCTGCCAGTGTTTATTTTACCCTTACAAAAACAGCTTGCAGTTAGGAAAGACAGAGGTCTCTAATCACATTTCAGTAACAGTACCTTTCAATTGCAAACAAGGTTTAATGATACAAAGCCTACCCCGGAGTACACCCTGACTATGCAATCTTCTGTCAAGAGACTGCCTCAGATAAAGAGTTTTGGTGCCTGTTCCTCAAGACCATTCCTGTTATCAACCAGTTTTTCCACTCCTTTCTTCCATTGCACAATTAAACTCAGAAGGTGTTAGAACACCAGTATTGGCCAATGGTTTAGCTACCATTACTTTTAGCTGAAGTGATTTTTGCTGGGGGAGTTATGTGTGTATGCTCCACGTGACAAGATTAGCTTACCTCAACACCCTCAGGGCCTATTTCAAGGCACAGAAGGTATTAAAGCAGACACCCACTGCCTAGGGGTGAGCAGTACACAAATTTCTCTTGTGCACGTTAAGTTCTAACAGTCGCTGTCATTCAAAAAAAACCCTTAAATAACTGTAAGAACCCAGAAGATATACACAAACATGACACCTTGACCCTGTATTTCACAACTACCCTCTTATCTGAAGAAAGAAATTATCTATGTCTGCTAACCAAGACTTTTGGGTATGTTTAGCTGTCAGGTGTCTTCTCTAGAAATCATAACCAAAAAGCTATGCTGTCAGTGATAGCACACCTCCCAGATATGAGCTGTATTGCTAAATCAGATAAAGAGATTACACAGATCTCTACTACTCACAGCTTGGTTGACTACAGACAGGGAAAGAGTTAAGCATTTTACATAAAGAGAAGGTGGCAGATGCAGTAGGGCCATCATAGAGCTGACTGCACACTTCCATAGAAGGGTGACCCTCATGGTATAAATACATCACTTAATTGATGTGCAGCTATCATATCACACCAGGATACAGCACCTGTAACAAAATAAACACTGGAACTCAGTGAAACAAAATTAAGTGGGGATTAGTGTCTAAAACAGACAACTACGTCAGGAAAGCTTAGACTAAGACTTGTCAGGTAATCATTTATGTCGTTTTCCCTACACTAACATAAGAGGTGCTAGGAATGGCTTTGTAGTAGAGAAAAAAACCCCTTCTTGCAGCCTCTGCTATGAAGTACCTAAACTGTATCTTGACTTCAGATTCTAATGGGTGAAAGAAAATAGGGACTGTTATTTGTGTGACAAGGACAGATGTTCTGTAGTCAAAATGATTGGTTTTGCACTGTAGCAAGCAGGTCTCTGCACCTTCTAAAGGCTCAATGAAAATCCTTCAAGTAACAGAAAACATAGACAGTAGCACAAACATCAGGTTCTGAGCTGTATGCAACTCAAGAGCAGGTGTTACTACATGGGCTTGTCTCAAGATAAAGTTATGATAATGCAGAAGTACACTATTGTGAGGAACACAAAAACCAGCCGTTTATTCCTAGACAGACAATCTGTAGTTATGCTGCCAACTTCTCCACTTAAAAGTTTCAGACTGTGAACATCTGCTTACAGTGTCTAAGTTCTGGATCTTACCATGCCTCCAACTGCCTGGCAAAATGAGAAGCACTCTTACAAAGAAAATGCTCAATTCTTCAATGCAAAATTATTAGAAGTGTAGAGAGTGCCCTCATACCTGTGAGGGGGGAAAGAAGTTGTCATTATTCTCTAATGAAGGCTTCTGAAAATATAGATGCCACCAGTTTATTTTAAGCACAAATGCCACCTATGTATTGAAACATATTGAAATCCATCAGAGGAACACAGAAATACCTTCATCTTGGCTTTCAAAATGGTATGAGGAAAAACCTTGTAACAACACCTGAAAATTTAAAATAAAGCTGCTGAATCACGATTTTCAACATGATTCCTGATTAACTACAATCATTGGGAAAAATTTGATTTTTAAAATTGGCTGAGCTCTGAACTTAACGTGAAAATCATATTTAACAGAAAAAAAACAACAAAAAACCCCAAAACCAAAAAAAACCCCAAAACCAAAAAAACAAAACAAAACAAAACAAAAACCAAAAAAACCAGATTTAATAATTTGTCCCAAACTTGTTTACTATCAGGGGAATCTCTCATTCTTAAGTCAACACATGCAGAGAACAACTTACACCCACATAATGGGTCTTGGGGGCTGTTCTTTCGATTAAAAACAGCTGCATAAGGATGGAAAGTAAGACAGAACAGCCTTCAGGCCTGAAGGGCTGGCACAGAAATTTCACATAGCAATGTCCAAGATCGTACCCAAGAATGAAATCACAAAGCTGTAAATAAAGAGGTTTTGGCCATCTCATCTAAAAATAAGCCAGACTGGGTCCAACCCCAGGACATATCCACACCACTAAAGTAACCTCATGTGATCTGTTATGGTTTAATAGACTCCATATCCGTGGTGTCAGAGCTACCCCCCACTTTATTCTAGAAACATCTTTATTACGTCATTGCGGCATACTGAGCAATTGAACACTAAAAAGCTGTAAGTACTCTGAAACTCTCCTTAGTTAACGAGAATTTCACTTTTCAAA
>VWZV01003531.1:292944-347063 GCA_013397155.1 Irena cyanogastra
TGAGAATTTCACTTTTCAAAGCTGTCAATTTCGTATGTCTTCTGATCAACAAAACACTTTGTATTCCCAAAAGTTCCCGAGGAGAGTGTTATACTTTCAGAAGCACTTGTAAGTAATACACATGTAAGACTTCCATTATATTACTTTCCCTACTACCATCACCTCAAGATAACAGGTGACTTGGGCTGCTGTATACAAAAGAATTATATTTATAAATATAACACCTGGTTACTTGAAATCTTTAATCAGCGTCTTCGCCACTACCAAGGGAAAAAACAAACAAACAAACCAATCCCACTCAAATAAAAAACAGGAAGAAAAAACACCAAAAAAATCCCCCCCCCCCCAAAAAAAAGGAAAAAGAAAAGGAAAAAGGACCACCTAAAATCCAACCAAAATACCTAACTTGAAACAACAACAAAACATTACCAAACAGGAACAAGCAAATAAAAAACATTCAAATTACTGGTTTTTTCCATAAACACATTACAAAATTAAAATAGAAGCCATGGTAGCAATAGTCCAGATGGCAAACAGAGTATGATACTACCTGCGAGGCATCATTTGCAATTTTTTTTCCTCAGCATTGACATGCCTTTGCTTTCCTATGCAGGTGGGGAACCACTTATCTTCAAAAACAGAAAGGAACAATCCTTCTATTTCTAGATGACAATGTGAAAACAATACTGAGGAGGTTAAAATTAGACATCACTTTACCAGATTAGCATTTAACTATGACAGTTAAATTAAATATTTTCTATTGTTTTACATGGCAGCTGAAAAAAAGTAAACTAAGGCATCATTCCTGAACATTAAGTTGTGCATTTACTCTCCACTTCCATATGATCAGCTACACACAAACACTCACTTTTCTAATAATAATTTAAAAATTCTTCCCAATGAAGTACATTACGGAAGACAAACATAGCATGTCCAAGATGTAATTTTACAAACCACAGATGCTAACTTTACTATTCTCTAGGCAAAGCTCATGAATTTTCCTACATTTCTTTGTGAAAAAAATCTTAAATAGAGGGATGCAGGAAAGCATCAACACTAAATATATTTATAGTAACAAATTATGTAGCACACCTCAAAACAAACAGAAATTAAAAGTCACATGTGATCAAGCAATTTCCTTGCCAATTTATATACCTCATTGTTTCTATTTCTACTATTTCAGAAGATGGTATGAGATTATTGTAGTCTGTTTTTTTACCCTTACTATGCATCTTATTTTTTGAACCTATATGGAAAACATCTCCATTAAAAATAGTAAGTATAATATGTAAGAGATAAAGCTAGGAACAGAACTGTACTTTACATCCCCTGTGTAAGATCATCATTCAGTTGTCTGGCAGCATCTGTTTGGCAGACAAGTACTTGAGTTTCTCAAGAATTTGAACTGAGTGATGGAGACAACCTTATGCCAGCGAGGTGCTCTAATACTTTCCCTGACACCAACAGCCACACAAACGTCTGAGATCTATGCACTGCAGAAATTATCTGGTACCAAACACTGCACAAATGATTAACTACATCCTGCGCCCACCATAACTTTCGAGACATAAAATTTTTGCTGCACTATGTAGCCGGAGTCAAATCAAGCATGAGCAACCATGCACCTTCGCACAGTAGTCCACAAAATGCTCACCATAGAGCCATGTGAAACAAAGGTTACGTATGCAGGAAAGCTACAGGTTATGCATGCTACAAAGCTTATTGAAGACTTTAATGTGTCATCTTAACATCAATTTTCAGTGTGTATATGTCCATTGGGTGCACTGTGATCCACCTCTAACTTATACACCTTTGCCAAAATAAGAAGTATCTAACACGAGCTTTAGATTTCGTTACCGGTTAGCCAAATATTTACTTTCACCATTAGAAACACAAGTCTCTTCTTTTGCATCATCCTTTACAGGTAAAAAAAAAAAAACAAACAATATTCCTTTTAAGAGGGTGCATGTATATAGCTGGACTGCAACCTTTTCTTCTGCAGACTTCTGTGAAGGGTATGTATTCATTTCAGGAAGGAAAGCAGTGAATAGCTTAAAGGTTTTGAAAATGGAAATAGTGTAAGTACTCCTTCTGCAGTGCTACAATTTCACGGGAATCAGTGGCTTCCCAAAGCCCAACTGTGACACTGTTATGACTGAAAGATGGTACCCGAATTTCACATATGGATGAGGAAATTCAAGGCACTGCCACACACTGTGTAGCTTTATAAACAGACAAGTCGCAACACTGAGAAGGCTGCTGGGGAGCAGCTTTCCACCTGCTCCACAGAGGCGGAACACTGCTGACCCTACGCCCAGAGTCATACATGCTTCTTATCCACAGACTGCAGCACTCCCTCCTACAAAATGCAGTGGGTTATGCTCATGAATTCTGCACATCACTCGGTCAGTTCGAGACCTCTTCTAACAGCGCTGCTGCCCTTTTCCCTAAATGTCCCATTACACCTTACACAGGCAAAGGCGGGAGGTCGAAAAACTGATTCTCGAATAATTTCTCTTTTTTTTGCTTCGGTTTTCTCTAGCACTGTCGCTCTTTTTTTACCAAAAAACGCCGGCTCTACCACCCACCCCCCCCAACCCCCTCGCCAGGGCGGCGACTGAAACCCCCGGGCCGGACTGCCCTGCGGGAGCGGGAGGGATGCGGCGGCTAGGGCAGTTGGGAAGCGGGGACGGGGCGGTTGGGGCAGTCGGGAAGCAGGGACGGAGCGGCTGGGGCCGGCAGGGAGCGGTTGGGGAGGCTGGGAAGCGGGGACGGAGCGGCTGGGGCCGGCAGGGAGCGGTTGGGAAGGCTGGGAAGCGGGGACGGGGCGGTTAGGAAGCAGGTACGGAACGCGGTACCGCCGGTACAAACGGGCGAGGAGGGACCCAGCAGGACAGGGAGGGACAGGCGGCGCCCGCGGCCCCAGTACCCACCGAAGAGGCTGCTGCTGAAGCCGTCCCAGACGCAGCCGGCGGCGTCCCACACCCAGCGGCTCCTCAGGCAGGACATGAAGGTAAGGCTCACGCCGAAGACGGACACCAGCAGGTCGCTGAGGCTGATGTTGACGAGGAAGAGGTTCGTGGGCGTGCGGAGCCGCTTGAACTTGTAGTAGAGCACCAGTACCAGCAAGTTGTTGCACAAGCCCAGCATGCCGATAGTGGCGACCAGCAGCGCCAGCAGCTCGTAGGTACCGGCGCTGAAGAGGGGCCGCTCGCCCGGCACCTCCTGCTCGGGTGCCGCGGGCTCCGGGCGGCTGGAGGTGCCCGTGCCGTTCCCCGTGGGCATGGCTCCCGACCGGAGCGGGGCTAAGCCTCCCGGGCCGCTCCCAGCCCCATCGCACGCCGATGCTCCGGGCAGGAGGAGGAGTCCCTGGTGCCTTCCCGCCCACGGAGGGCGCGCCCTCGAGTGGCTTCGCCCTCGCCTGCCCTGGGGCGGGCCAGGGTCCGGGCATGGCTGCTTCTGACCGAGTCGGTGTTCTGACCTTGTCACCGCGGTGAGCAGTTGTGGCCGGGATGTTGCTGTAGTTCCCTCTTCCTTAAAAATCTTCTGTGCGTTTTGGCTGGGCCATGGCTGCTGTAAGCAGCGCTTCCCTCACGGGGACCGCGTTTGGGCAGACCTGCTCTGCGGCCAGCTCCGGGACGAGGTAGAACCGATATTAAGGCTTCTTCCCCAGATGTCTTGCCAATGAAGACTCCTATTATGGCAATAGTGTCTTCTCAGGAGGTTCCCCGCAGTGCTCACACCTTGGCTGTAGGAGTTGGAACTCCCAAAGCGACCTGGCAACGCCATGGCCGGTGTAAACCTGTGGGGTGAGTGAGCGCTTTGTCAGCCATGGGGCGAGTAAGACGCCACAGTTTGCGCCGTGAAGTCGCCTATTTTGTACCTTTGTCTCCAGTGTGTGTTGTACAGGAATACCGTGGCTGCCTGTTTACAGCTCTAGCTGCTGTTAGTCACGGTGTTGCCCTGAGCCCAAAGAAAGGCCCAAAGAAAGCTTTCAAACTTTCAGTTTAGGTCTACTCTTACCTTAGTTTAAAAAAGAAATCAGCTGTGAAAGCAACAGATTTTTAATGTTTTAATGGATACATGTCATGTCAAAAATTAGCTAGCATTTTTCTTCTCATATACGAAGTGTTATTAAATGTCTAGACTAAGGGCGAACTGAGACTGAAAACGTGGATAGTTGAGGTAGGTTTGATGTCTTTCAAAACAAACCTATATACAAATGGGCTTCTCATGGCAGTAAATTTTATATGACAAATTACTGCTGTAATACAAGGCAGTAGGAATAAAGTCATAGGTCAGAAAAACTAAACACCAATTAAAGTACCTATTCTTATTGATGTTAACTTTATTTATGATCCATGTTGTTAAATCCCTCATATATGATGTAATCAGTAATTGAAACTTACTTTAAAAAGCTAGTTTGGTCTATTTCTTCACCACTGGTTGACAGGACTTTTCTCACTGCAAAGGAAGGAGCAGCTTCCTTTCTCAAAATCAATTATTTGTTTTTTAACCATAAAAGCTGTATTTTCAGAACACATGATCTTCCAAAATTTCTGATAATAGACCACAGTACTTGGGCATCAGTTTTAGGGAAGAAGTAATTTTGTTTTTTCTCATCCACAAAAGAAATTTACCTGTACATGACAGACCATGTGCAAAATTATTATGTCAGTGCACAGTTATGGGTTTGTTTAGGACAGTCACTGCATTCTAAAAGTCTAACAATGACATGACTGTCCCAAATTAATACTACACCCCATTGAGAACAAGACATCTCTATCTTTTGCCTCTAAAGGCAAATCTTAAATTGTGTGTCTTTTTATCCCTGCAAAATGAAAGGAGAGAAAAGGTGGTAAGAAGAATGGGAAAAATTTGATGTAGTGATTAGTACATGCCAGACAACATAGTGTGCATTGGCAGATTCCATTATACACTTACGGTTTCTAAGAAGTATTTCACTACAGCATCTGTCAGAAATACTCCCTCTAGATGTCTTTGAATTTATAGAAGATAAGAGAACGCCTAACTTGCATTTTATGAAGCTCATATCTCAGAATTCCTGGTTTGGGCTTTTTCATAGCAAAACTAAATAGATCCATAGATGTGCAATCTCTCCAGTGCTTTATTTGCAAAGGTCACTTTATTAATACTGTCAAATTGCTAATGTTATTCAAGTGGTCTTAGATACTTCATGAGCAGAGTTCCATTTGTCTTCCATGCAGTGTCACTTCTGGTATGAGGCACAACAAAAAGAAACGCTGTTTTATTGTATAATCAGGTCAACAGCAAAGCTGGAAACAGAACCCTGACCCCAATTCTAGTCCAGATTCTGTTTTACCTAACCCACTCTAGAGCAAATGCAGCTATGGTTTTAATAATCTAGTTATTCTTTAGTCAATCATTTTCTGCTGCAAAAAGGGTTTTACCATTGCACGAAAGGATAGACCAGAACCCATTTCTAAAAGTGTATGCATGTGACTTACTGGAAGTGCATCAAAGTACTAAACGTGTGTAGCTGAGCTCATGGGATTAAAACCATACATCAAGAAACAGGAATAGAAGGTCCCCCGTCCTGTACTACAAAAACAGTCTCTGAAACTCCCAAGGACTTCCTAGATCTCTTCTGCAGCAGTCCTTTTAACATGTTGTCTCTTATGCACAGTTTGCATGGGGTAGAAGAATGCATTGGCTGTAAATTTTCAGGTGGCCAACATATGCTTACATATGCACAAGACAAACTTTAAAACACAGTCTTGGAACTAATAATTCACAAGTAGAAAGTTTGCAGATGCCTGGAACTGTCTTCAAAATTTTATAGTATTTAGTAATTTGGAATGGTACAGCACACCAGAGCATTGAGTGTCACATGCTGGAGCTGAAGAACCTGAAGCAGGGTGAATAACCTTTCAAAGTCACTGCTACTCTGTAAGCTCGGGTAGAAATACAAACCACAAATGTGACTCCCAGTTGTAACTGCACCATTAAAAATGTCTGGGCTTTTGCAGTGAGAACATTGTGGGGTGGAAAAAGAGTGTTTTAAGGCATTCAAGAGACCTATTTCATTTTATATTCACTGACTTGTGTTGCTTCCACTCATTTTCTCTGTTCTCTGTCTTCTGCTAGTGTGCCTTTGAAGTCACAGGCTCTTTCCCATCTTTCCTGACAAGCTGAGAGTGAGCAGGAAAGTCAAGCTTTTGTCCATATAAAATACATTTGTTCTAGGAGTCAGATAATGCTGGGGTTTTCATGCCTGTTTTGAACTTTGTAAGCTTATTATTTCTAAGAGCATGGTATAGAGCCAGAGTGCAGGCTGCTGGAAACCAAACCAAACCAAAATTTCCCAAAAACTCTGTCTACCTAGCTTTGTTTTTTTTGGTTTTTTTTACAGAGTTCTCCTGGCTTTTTTTTTTTTTTCTTACATGTTGTTTTTGCTATTCTTTAGCCTTAGAGATAGATGAAAGCTGAGTAATTATTCACTGCCTGTATAGGTGCAGGGTATATCTGCAGAGCAAATGTGAGTGTGGACAGAAGACACCCTTCATCTGCTGCCAGCCTCTTGGCATTAAAACAAGGTTTTTTGTATACATCTACACTTGTTGATAATGCAATTCTTTAAGTAAAAAAAACCTAAAATGCACAACCCTAATGGCAAAGGTTTAAGGCTAGGACTTCATCTTGCAGAACTTGTAATCCAACATGTATAATCTAGTCCGTATTGGGATATGAACTTTAAATCATAAAGCAGGTAAAGTGCTAATGTTGCAAGATTGTGAAGATATTCTGGGCTGAGAGAAGTGCTTGGCTCAGACACAGTTCACTGAAGCAAGCATGGGTGTTTTTCAGTGGCGAGGGGGATATAGGCAGACTGTCCTGGGAGATGATGCTGAGCAGTCAGAGCATCTGTGCTGCAGTTAGAAGTTGGCTGCAGCCTGTTCTGAGATGTGTGAGCTCTGGTATACCTGACATGTGTACAAAGAGCTACACTTGCTGCAGGTGTGATTCATCTCACCTGAGTGATGCATTTGAAAGTTAAGCACCTAAGACCAGTAAGATGAATCACCCTCTGGAAATGTTTATTGACTGGCACATAAGATGACTTGAATAATTAACTTTTAGATGCCTAAGTTAGATGAGATGAACTTCATCTTGCCTAGAGAAACCTGTGTGGGGCTGTGCTATGTGCTCAGGCGGCAGATGCATATTGGTGCCTCTGTGGCACTTGTTTCTTGCAGAGTAGATTAGAAGAGGTGGTGATATATGCTTGTGACTGCTGACATGATGTCCTTGGTTGTACAGACACAGCTCATAGGGCAGCCTGGACTGTAAACACTAGCATAGTATAACCATTATAAGACCAGCACCACCAGTGTTTGTGACAATAACACTTTTAAATTCATCTGTGATATAAACTGGCTTCTTTTAAGGAATAACCTTGCATAATAGTTCATACTTAGGCTGCAGCGTCTTGTTAGTGTGACAAACATAAAGTGAAAGTGTTTACAAACTTGCTGCCTTGTTGGCATTTTCCAGAGCCCAACATACAAATCAATATATAGCTCATAGGAAACAGAGTTTTTAAAACTATCACTTGCTCATTTCAGCTGCTGTTAGTGACAGAGAGGAGCAGATGCACTTTATAGCAAGGAGCACAATACTGCTCGTGGGGTGTTAATATCAAAAGAAAAGTGAAAAATTGAGCCAGTAGAAAAATGAGTGAGCTAATGTAAATGTCAACATGATAGCACCCCTTAAACACTTTTTCATAGAAGAAATTTAATTTTTATAATGCTAAAATTCATTACTTGCTCAGTCCCATACTGATCAGAGAGTTTAGTCAGTCTGAACTCAAGCATCTTTATCCTGATTCAACTTAAACAGAGCCAGGTTTAACGAGAGGTTTATAAGGAAGAAATAGCAAATGATGGGTGACCTGATCAAAGAAAGCATCTTCAGGGACTGATTTTTTTTCCTTTTTAAATGGCTGGACTTTATCTGGACCAAAATCAGAGTCAGAAACAAAGTCTTTTATGTCCCAGAGCCTCTTTAGGGGCAACTAAGGCCAATTTAGATCCACTGTGTGATCCACTTTGGGCTGTTCTGAACCATCATTTTACTTGGGGAGAATTTGCTTTTGCATGCGACCACCAGGAAGAGTGACTGGCAGACAGTACAGGCAGGAAAAAAGATCTATCACCTTTGCTGTTAGTTTTCTTTAGTAGGTTTGGGTTATTTGTTATGAGCCTTCGAAGTACATGATCAGGATTTTAAAACTTGCATGGCATTTCATAGACTTACAGTAATTATTGAGATAAAGATTGAAAATTATTGATTTTTCAAATGAGATGCCAATCCTACAATGAACTTGCTGCAGCTGTTCTTTGCACCCACACAGACATATCATTATCTTTGTATCTGGGAATTTCCAATAATTGAAACTAATAAGAAGAGAAGAAGAGAAGAGTTGAGAGAGTCAGCTTCTGAATATACATCAATTATATCATATTCCATATCCAGTGCTTTCCACACTATCAGTAGGAGAGACAGTGAAGGAAATGCTTTTCATTCAGTTAGTGCTGCTGTAGGACTACTAATGCAAGGACTTCCTGACTCATCAATTAAATATTGAATTTGCCTTTTAGACTTCGCTTATCTTCTAATGCAATTCCTATCTTCTCTACTTTTTTTTTCAGTCCACTCAGTCATCACATCTTATTTTTAAATTCTACTGTACTTTTTTTTTAAAGATTGAAGACAACAGAATCAACTGGTACTGCAAGCAATGATCCCTCATTTGGGGTTTCTTTGTGTTTTCATTATGTTACATAACATGAAGTTTCCACATGGGTTTTTGCAAGAGAACAGAACATAGATTTCTGTTCTTAACCTCTCTGTTCTGAGGATGGATGCTTATACTCTTTATGAACCTTAAATCACTGATACTAAGTGGGAAACGAGAATGTAGCCTGATGTCATACAAGCTTAGATGAGACAGCTGGAAAAATTAATCAACAGGAAGCAGTGTATTATAAGAATTCAGCTGGAGGCAGTGTGTTAAATACACCACAACTCTGACCAAGATAAAGTATTTGACTGGCCATGAGTACCTTGACACACAAAGGAAGTATTTTCTTGGAGAATTACTGTTGGAACAGCAAAAATGTATCCTCAAGCTATCCCTCCCTTTTCCAGGCATCATTGCTGCTTTTCTCTGCCAAACTCTTTTCCTTATTCTAATCAAAAGAAATGCTCATGCAGTAGAGCAGAAGAATCCAGAAACTTTTGGATTCTTCCCCTTGAAATGATAGAATTTCAGGCTGTTGGATTGCTTGCGTTAGGTAGCATGTCATGAGACCACTTTCCCTGAAGAACTAGCTATTTCATGCAGAGATATTTCCATGTGTTATTTTTAGTGACTGTTTAATACCAATTAGTTTCTTTCCCTATATGTTTCAAAAATGTCGTTTAGCTGATATGCTGAGCGTGTGTGAAGACTACTGCCTTTGTTACGGATTTTTGAAGAAGTGACTGGAATATTCTTGAAACATGCCTGTTTGACATCAATCCTCTAAGATAGCCATGAGGAAATATAAAATATAATTTCTCCTTTTCAGCTACAGAATCTCCACAGAGCTAAGACTCCATGCTCAGGAATTCAAGAAAGCCTTATCCAGTAAACCTGCCATCAACCTTGGGTGAAGTAATAGCAAAGTGGATCTGGAGATCAAAAGCTAAAGAACAATACAAAGAAATTGATCAGTGTGGTCTACAGAAAAGTGAGTTTAACGAATAGTCTGAAATTCACCATTTGTGTATTATAGCTCAGTAACATGGCATCAATATCCTTTAAAGATACTGAAAAGATGAAAAATGTGCATAAAAATCACGATTATATTGAAACCTAAAGGAAAGGAGAAGTAGTCCAGGTACAAAGGCCCCTAGTACAAGAATGTGCCAACTAAATTAGTGAAGGTATTACAAGAACTGCTGAAAGGAAGCATAAGCCGCACAAAGAGGCTTAAATTTTAAGTTTGTGCAATTACACCTTGAGACAAATGTGTTGGATTCTCCATCTTTTTGTGTCTGAAGATCAACACTTTTGTGTCTTTTGCGTCTGAAGATCGACACCTTCCCACAAGTTATTCTTTAGAACAGAGTTTTGTGCTCAGTGTAGTGATAAATGGCTGATATTTATTGATCTGTAACGTAAAGGAGGTGAAAGTAGAGCTAAAGGTTAGATTTATTCATGCAATTAATACATGCTCAATGCTCTCCACCCCTTCAGCTCTCTCCCCAGAGAGACATTTGGAAAAGTGTTACTAAAGGCCTGAAGGGAAATGCCTCTCTGGAGACACTCAAAAACCACCTGGAGGCATTCCTGTGTCACCTGCTCTGTGACCTTGCCTTGGCAGGGAGGTTGGACTGTATGATCGCCAGAGGTTCCTTTCAACACTAACTGTTCTATGAAAAAAAGCATGAAGTCTTTCTGTTGCCAACTACATGAAATATGTAATAATGAAATAATGAAATAATGAATGAAATAATCTCACATGCCAGGTTACTTAGTGATCCTGGTTCATGACGTGGGGGCACTCAGAGAGTAGGATTCCATGATGTGATGGAATGTTGTGACATCCACAGTTTCACTACACTGTTTGCCAGCTCGAGATGCTAAGCCAAGATCTCCTCTTTTTTATTATGTAATGTTTGGTATACCTGTTGTGCAGCTGCATCTCACATGAACTCATGTGGGAGTTAAAGTGACAAAGCTAGGCTTGGACATGGCTGTAAGAAGAGCTCTCCCTCTTGTCTTCTATTAATAAAGGATGTCTGGAAAGAAGGGTCGTGATAAGGAGGGTTGCTCTTCTCTTGAATTGATTGATTTCAAGAATGCATTGGAGCAGTTCCAGAATCTAGTTGAAAAAATGATCATCCGGAAGACCAAGGAGAGTTCAGGCTTGTATACTAAAGATGATGGTAAGAGATATTAATTCAGATGGAAAAGTGTCATTTTCACATGGAGAGAACATATCATAGAGAGATGATAATTTCCTTCAAATTAGTGTTCTAACTGTAACTGTTTGAATTCTACAGGAAATAGAGAGATTGCACTGTGAAAGTTCTTTACTCCTTCTGTTAGGATTTCTGGCCAAATTATAAGGCCATGTTGATGACTCAGAAAATGTAATTGGTGGAGTTGCCACATGTAGAAGTTAGCATGCTGCTAACTTGTTTTCTTAAAGCACAAACTTGATAAATTATGTAAATACAGTTACTAATTGTAAATAATGAGGGTAACATTTTGCTTTTCTCAATACAAGTGGTTATTGCTTGAAAGGATAAACTTTATCCCACACACAGGGATAAAAAACAAATCCCAGGTTCAAAAAACCAAATCAGAATTATGGTAAGTAAGGGGGAAAAAAAAGAAATTAGAAATTTTTATCTATTCTTTTATCTGTTTCCTGTCATGCATTGCAAATTAGATAGTTTTGAAAAGAGCAAATATTAGGACTGATTTTTTTTTCTTTTCAAATGCTGTAGTGAATACTATGTGAGAAGCTGGAACTTGCATGCTATTGGTCTTGAAGGAGAAATAAAACCAGAGGTGGGGTGGATAAGAAAGGAATCTTGGCAAGGTAGCTTGCCATTTTTAAACTGTGTGGACATTGTTCCTCCCATACAGGTGAGATAGACTATGAAAAATTCTATACAACCACACGAACACTTTTTGGTTCAGCAGTCAAGGATCAGAATATTCAGGCCTTTTTCAGGAAAGTTATGAGCAACTTTGATGAAAGGCCAGAATGGCTTGAGGTAAGGATTTTTAAAGTTTTCTTAAATATGAAAAACTAATTAGAATTTTAAATGCTGACAGTATTTGTCTGTTGATTGTATGTTGTTCATGAGTCTGTTGTTCATGAGCTGCAAGGCAGAATGAGGCACTCTCTTATTATTTATCCTAGCTGTCTGAAGCCTGGGTGTGTTCAGGTCTTCAGAACTACTTCAGTGATGTGCATTGTCCTCAGGCTTCTTGACAAAATGCAAAATCTCTTATGACGACAGTGTGCCATTTGTTCTCTGAGGATAAGTCTATTTTTAGCTAAACCTTCAGAAATGCTTCCTCTTTTTCTCCTTTCCTCTCTTTTCTGTTATCTCTGCTTCCTTGCCTTTCTCTTCCCCTGTTCACAGCGTAAATCTGGCCCTTGTATTGAATATGAAGCCTTAAAGGTAGGGCAGCATTTTAGTAGAGTTTTTGAACCAGAGAATTCCGCATATATTATTTAGTCCTGTAGGTGAACGAGATATTTGTAATAAATTTTTCAGTCTCTGATGGTGGTAAATAGCAAATCTTTGTAAAAAGCATGTAAGAATGAGGTAACTTTGAAACAGTAGATCTGATTTACCCTCTTTGTGCCTGTCTGCATGTATCTTAAGGATTTCCTCTGCCAGAGTTGGAAATACACTCTGTGGTTAATATCCCTTCCAGGATTTTTAATCTATCAATTTGTAAGTTATTTCTGAATCTACCTAAGAAGGTTATCTCTATAGTGCCCAGTTTTTCGCATTTTCTGAAAAAGTACTTTGTTGGGTTTTTTAAAACATGGCACTCTTTTTTATTTGCACATGTTTTGAGAAATGAACACTGGCTCTAGAAATATGTCTTTTATTAAGGTATTTACCATGGGTATTGTTTCAGGCCATTGTTCTATAAAAATTACTGATTCTTAGGCTGTTAGAGCATCTTAGACTGTTAGAGAATCCTTATCAAGAGCACCCATCATCATATATTACTGCAAGACTTTTCTGTTTGTTTCTTACCCGAAGACAGAATTGTGCAGAAGGGAAGTAACTCCCAGCACACACTGACTTTCCTACGATAACGTAGGAGGCACTGTATACATGGCAAATCCTTGCTGGAATTAAAGTCTTATGGCAGGGCATTAGCAAGACATGAACTATAGATTTGTCAGCATATTTACATTTTATGTTACTCTGGAACATCATGCTAATATGGGATACCCAACCATCTGTTCCTTACGTGCTACCACCAATTGCTATCAAGCGATTTCCTAATATCATCCTAAAAACAGTGTATTCAGCCATTTCTATATAATAAGGTTCTGTATGGGAACATTTCTGGTTACTGCCTTTCTTAACCATTGTTTTTACTTACAGTGTCACATTAGTCATGGATTTTGTTCTTGTCAGCCACCAAAGATTTCCTTCAGGGAGGGCTTGGGGCAAATCTGGAACATAGCTGGCAGTCTGAAGGACTGATTGTCATTTGTTTAGGATAGCAGAACAGTAGCAAATTATGTTCAGGCTCATTAGTTTATAAGAGAAGTAAGGGAAACTCTGTATTTTTGCTGGAGTGTGTATCATTTACTCCAAAACCTTATTGAGTTTTTAATGCAGTCAGACTAGTTACAAAATTATATAATTACATAAATAATTTGGCTGCATAATTACACAAGCAAGCGCAGTATGGGGTTTAGTAAAAGAGGTGAAGCCCCTTTAGTTTCCTTTTGAAATATGTGTATGATTTCCTTGGGATAAAATTCCCCAGAAACCTTTCTATGAGCATTTCTCAAATTTTACCAAGTGTGAGCTGACTGATGACAGTCTTTTGATATGACTTGCATATAAACTTCCTTGAAAAACATGGATGCGTGATAGCTAATAATTGTGTATATGGAAAGGAGGGAGCTGTGAAGTGAAAGGTGAAGAGTAATGCTGTGTGAGAGTATTTTTTTGAAAGATATACGTCTGAATCTCTCAAAGAATGAAAATGGGAGTTCTATTGTATAACATGGAAAATACTGAACTAGAATAAAATACAACATTTTGTCTCCCATCCAAAGGGGCATTGCCTTTAGAACTCATGAATGAAAATACATATAAGGTCTATAATATGAGAAAGGAGTTAAAAAAGTCTGTACAGCTAAGTGGGACTAATTTCCTAAAGAAATGTCTAAACTACTTTTGAGTACAGAGCTTGAGATTTGTAGAGCATTTCAGCTGAAATTTTCACACCCTGGAGCAGAAATAAGCTGCTTACCTGACTGTCCTGTGCAGAGATCTTCATCATGTTCAGTACAAATGGAACACTGTCAGACTTAGGGAGATGGTCAAAAAAGGATTTTTTAAAAATTGTCTTTATATTACATTTCTTTTCAAGCAAATGGGAATCTACATATCCTTATGGAAAAGCTCTTTTGTTTTGGCTAAACCATTATGCTGCATTGAATGTCTCCATTTATAAATATGGAATTGTCTGTTTTGTCTGCCTTTTGCAAGTTTTGTTGGGTTTTTTTCCCAATTGAGGTAGGTAGAACTGAAAAATGAAAATTGAATATGGTTATATACAAAGCAAAACTGTACTAAAAACTCTAAAAATAAATGGGCTGTATTCCTAGAAGCCCTGTGCAAGCTGACTTCTTTACAAACATTGAAGAAAGATTGTGCCTGAGTATCAGATCTCAGCAGTCTAAAGTCATAGGGACAGCTAATGGTTAAAGGAAATAATACTAAGGTACTTACTCAAAGAATATTAAATTATTAAAGTATGAGGTAACTATTTGACTTTATACATGTATCTTCCAGAAGTAGTTTTGCAGTAAATTACTTGTTTAGTTCTATTTTGTTTTGTTTAGATTTTTGGCTGTTTCAAAGGACAAAGTGATGGCGTGTCTTCCCCATCGAAAGAAAGCATGGTTGTGCTTGTATCTGAAAAACAGCAGATTACTCGTTCAGGTGACATGCTTCATTTTACATCAAAAACTGTATTTTTGTAATGCAGGGTGCTGCTCACTTTCTTGAAAGTAGGGCGATAAGATCACATGTCTGTCTTTGCTTATTCGTGTTTGTTTTTCTTCTTCTTCTTCTTCTTCTTTTTCTTCTTTAGTGTCCTGAAATACATGGGTTTTCACTAAATATTGAACACTTCACTGCTGCTTTTCTCAGTTCTCCATATTCCTAAATTGTTTTGAAATTATGATTTTTTCTGCGCCAGACTATTTATTTGTGCAGTTACTCCTTGTCTTTCTGCATTTTTTGAAAATATGGAGGAAGAACTGACACATCTAGAATTATGATATTAATGAGAAAATGCAACATGATAAATTAAACCAAGTATGGGATAATTTATGATATATTGCATCACGGCCTTGCATAAGACACCAAAATGCATTTCAGGAAATGAAACTGTTCTTACTATTATAGTTCTATTTGTTTATGTTTCCCTTACTAATATAGTTCTATTTGTTTATGTTTTCATGTCTGTAAGATGAAGAGTAACATTTTGTCGTTGACAGTTGTCAAGAGAAAAGATGTGATCAAGGGTATGGTGAAGGTGCCCCTTCTGCATCTCACAGTAACAGCCTCTCAGAAAGGAGTGCTAACTGTGTTTAGCAAACAGGTAATTCTAAATCAAACTCTTTTATTATTCGGTTAGCACTACATAGGGGAATTGAGTAGACTGTGATCTAGCATTCAGATTTTCCTATTAAAAAAACTACATGTCTTTCTTATCAAAGTTAACTTTTTCTATATTTTTAAGTACAGCAGGAAATATATTGTTCTTTTCAATTATAAACCTACTACACAGTCCACACAAGTTGATAGAAGGTAGAGATGGTTAATAATAGACATTCTTCATAGAAATTAATTTAATAGAAAATAATCTGCATTTCTGTTTAAAAAAGGCTTCCCTAAATTAAAAAATATGCTATTGGAATTATCTCTTAGGTATAGAGTAGAAATCAGAGAATTAACTGTTTTCTACAGCTGCTGAAAATATCTAGAATGGACAGAGACAGTTGTTTGCAAATAAGATTTATTCAATACAGTAACATCTAGAAGCTTGAAAGTCATGAGATTTACAACAGTCTGCATGACACTGGCTCACAGTTAGTTCCCTCATTAGTAAAATGTAAGGAGATCTGTACCATTGTAAGTAGAAATTCAGGCTTAAGGTGCTATTAAACTGAAGTTTGTACATTAATCTCCCAAATGATTATATTACTATTTTGTGCTATGCACCTGTAGAGGCTATGAGATAGAATGTGTCATACAGAAACCCAGGATATCACACATCAATGCTCATTGGTGCTTTACATTTGTACAATTTTAATGCAACCAGTTTCTTAAAATTTATTTCAGGCAGTGTGGTAAAACTTTAAAGCAACACTAATGCTTTCTAGGGGTTTCAGCTAATCAGTGCATAATTCTTATGACAGGAGCATTTAAACCAAGAAGGGACTCCTGTGGATGGTTAAATAACAAAGCAGTACTTCAGTTTTGGTAAATGATGAAATAATTTATTTGAAAGCCTGTACTCTAGAACATTATCCCTCTTACGTATCTATGAAAAATAATTTCCCAAAGTATAAGATTAAAAATAGCTCTCCTCCCTACCCACTGTCTGTCCCTCCTATTTTCAAGTTGAATTGATGCCTCCTCATAGGCTGGACTGATGTTGTCTGATATCAGTGACTGCAATGTAAATTATTTTACACCCAGCTGCTTAACACAGTGAATTAGGGACCTCAACTCCCACTTAGAAAACTATGTTCTGAAAATGACTAAAGCATTACAACAGCCCCAAGATGTGCCAGGAGAGGATTGGATTGCATAATAGGAATAATTTCTTTATCCAAGGGGTTGTCAACCATTGGAACTGCCTAGAGAAGTGCTTGAGTCACCAACCCTGGAGGTATTCAAAGGATGTGTGGAAGTGGCTGTTGGGGACATGATCTAGTGGTAGACTTGGCAGTGTTAGTTTTACAGTTGGACTTGATCATCTTAAAGATCTTTTCCAGCCTTAATTATTCTATGATTCCATGATTCTGTTCGAGGGCTAAGCATTGCTTTCTGCAACAAATGTGGGCCTAATATGACTCGACACCTGCATACAGCTTTATACCATCAACTACTTCCAGGTTGCTCCAGAATATGAGACACTTAGGTTGCTCAGGTTCTCAGATGGATACTGCCTTGACCAGCACATAAGACCTATAGGAGTAGGCAGCCTTAAGGACACATTTTAGTTACTGTAGATAAAGCCAAGTCTGATGCAGTGCATGGATATCCATCTCTTGGTTAACAATACTCTTAAACTCTGCCCAGAGGCTGTCCATGATGACACCTGGCATCTCACTTCTATGGGAAGAAAGACTTTGATACTAGCTTCTTGGTTTGTGAAATGTGGAATTGCTGGGATGGGTATGAGATGCCATTGAATAATTACTGATGAGGAGCAGGGGCAGGTGCAAGAGGAGGTGAAAAATCACCTGTGGGTGTTTCCAAAGGGAAAAGGTTGAAACTGCTTTTGAAAACTTAGTAGTTTTGTTAAAGGACATAGAAGATAACCCTGTTTCTGCTGGATGATGGTGACACTTTAAACACTTCAGGTTTTCAGCCACGTTACACTGTCTACCAGTAGTTGCCTTTGGTGAAAGATGCTGTACCAATGTGGTTATTCCTGTTTGCAGCCTGAAGTGCCTCTACTGGGGATTTAGCTGGCACTAGTTGACATGGCATTGGGCCAGAATTAGCTTGGGTTTCTATATGACACATCCTGTTTCTCACAGGAGCTGATGATGTTCTAGCTGTCAATAACCATTAAAAGCACAATTCCATCAGAACAACGGCTGATCTGTACTCTGTATGTTGTAAAAGTGAGGGTTTTTTACTTATTTTCCTCACTTCAACATCTCAATATAGAAACCCCAAATCAAACCAGAAACTATGAAACAATTGTGAGGGAAAGTGTTAATTTCCTCACAATATAAAAGGGAACAGGTAGCAGGTTAAGGATTGTTCTCAGATCTTAACTTCCTGCTCTTTCAGTCAGCAATTATTGTTCTGATCTGCCTGTTAAGAGGAGAGATAACTCTGTTTAGACTTTTAATTTAAGAACTACCTTGTTATTGTGACAGTATCTTTCTTGATTTTTCAGATGAAGGTTCTGGCAACTATCAGTGTTGAAGTAAGTTCTTTTTTGTCTCCTTCTTGTTAAATAATTTTAAGTAAAAATCAGCATGTACTGAATTGAAGTAAGTAGAAACTGAGCATTATTCTAATGCCAATTCTAACTTTGAGACTTCTGCATGATTTTTCATAGGGTGCTATAGGTCAAATAGTTTCAATTTATTCCTTTCAGTTATTGAAACAATTGAGTAACTTGATTTCTTTCCTCTGATAAATGAAACCTCATATAAATGCTTATTTTTCTGCCAAATTATCCTATACCCATTACCTTGCCAGATTTTTTTCTTCTAAAATCCAAACTTCAATTGTCACTGTAAAATTTAAATAATTAAAATTTTAAGTTTGTTAATGAAAAACAGCTCTACATTTTGCTAGGTAGATGATTAGCTACACAGTGTATGCGTTAAAACCTCATGTTTACCCTGGGAATATTACTGCAGATTTTAGATAATGAGCTTCTTTCAAATGACCTGTAGACAAGAGACATCCGTCTTAGCAAAGTGACATGACCCCTTGTCCTAAAAGTTGATGTGGATATCTTGTGCCAGAAGACAGTGCATTTTGTTGGCTCTCTCTTACATATTGTGGGAGTTCTAAAATGCAATAGAAGTACTCCACACCAGGCCCTACTACTCCAACTCAGAAAACAGCTCTGGGCCTCAGTTGTGTTTAATTTATTGCAGGGGCTAATCTGACCTGTGGAATCAGTGCAGAGAGGTAACTGTGACAAATATTTTTGAGACCAATTGACTTCTGGAAACTTCAACTAGAATTAGAGCTTCTCCTACAGAAGTGCTATAGGGGTGAATTTTAGTCATTCCTACTTTGTTTGTAGGAACTACTTTCCCCAATTCAAATATGCAAAGGTAGGATCTCCCGCAGAGATGCCAAGGGAAAGAAGATGGAAGCTGGAGTGCTAGCCTGATGCTGCAGTGGGCTGCAGGGTCCCTTTCCTTTCTGAGCACTAAGCATTTGTCTTAAAATGATTCCTCAATGAATGTGAAGGGTTTTTTGCAGTGAAAGTAGGACAATATTTGGCAGCTGTGGCAGTGTCAGGCACCATTGAAGGACATCTTTGCCATAAAACGTTTGAAAGAAGGATATGTTTAACATAATGGTATCTCCCAGTGTAATGGTGCAATACCATAATTGTTAGGATTGTGATTCCAAACAAATACAATGCTAAAGTTGGAAGTTTTAGTATCTGTGAGCATCCACTTGTTACAGCTCTTCATCAGATCTGTGCGAGTTACCCTGATCTGCTGTCACTGTTGTTACAGGCTACACTCCCAACCTTTCTAAGCTGAGATGTTTCCCCTTTTTCAGCCTTTCCTAGAGGCAGGAAGAAGTAGGTTAAAATAGTTTGGATTTCTCTCCATCTTTGGGATGGACAGTCATTGCTCTTGGGGATCATTTGATCATTTGAGATCAAATCTCATGATCGTTGAGATCATTACTGCTGATTATGACAGTCTCTACTGTAGAGTATAAAGTCTTTCAGGGGAAAATCTTTGGCTTCCTAGGGACATTTGATTGACTGGAGAGCTGACAGTTGGTGTAAAGAAAGGAGAAACCCTTGCCTACAACCTTATGAAATCCCTCTGACTCTATGTCTGAAAGATTTTATGGTATTTTTGATGTAATTTTACTTTTGTTGAAGCTACTATATTTACGTTTTTGTATCAAAGTTATGAAATGTTCAGATGCTTAGTTAAAAATTACCCTTTTCTGTTTTGTGCTCTGTCTTGTCTTATGGAATTGGAATTTTTATCAAATATTCTTATTTAAGGGTTTGCATTGAATGGTCCTGCCCTTGCTCGATTTAATTTCTTCTCATCTTTCCTCTAACTACTGTACTGAAAAAATAATTAAAAAGGCTTTTATTGGACGTAAGGTTCCCAAACTTTTTGATAGTTATTGAAAGATTTTGATGCTTGTAGGACATAATATTTTAATCTATGTTGTTCTTTAAATATAAATTCACAAATTGAAATGAAATAAAATACTAGGTTTCTTTGAGATAATAAATACCACTTTCCAGACAGTTGAAATGTATGATGCTATTAAATTTATTAACCTGGGGATTCTTTGAGGGATTTATCTTTAGAATTCAGTCACAGTTTTTCTAGTGTAAAGCATGCTTATGAAAATGGAAGCTTTGCATCTTAATACCTTTTATCTAAACATCTATTAAAAATCAAAACACAATATCTCATGTGAGTGTAAATCATCGCCCACCATGTACTTATTAAGGATATGGTGAACAATACTAGGTGAAAATTTCAGCACCAAATGATCATAAAGTACAACTATGAATAGTAGCTTATGATTAATATCTAAATAGATAAACAGAGAAAGATGACCTTACCTTTCAGGGCTTACATTTCAATTCTTCTGGTCTGCAGAAATAACAGTACATTCTTTTCTCACTACAATTATTATGCCATTTTCAACTGTTTTATCATCATCAATACTGGCATCAATAGCCTGCAGAACTTGCTATATGTTTGTGTGAATCTTCCTGCAAATGATGTAAGGTACTGAATTCAGGACTTATTCAGAGATAAGTTCTCAGACTCCAAACCTTCTGTCCATTGACAAGCACTGATGTGTGTAGAGGGTGGCTTACAGATTGCAACCATCCTTGTAGTCCTATGCTTTCTTTCATTCAGTGTTCTCATTCTTGAGGTGTTTCAGAATAGAGACCCCCTCAAGCAGAGTGACAGAGGTCTTGGCCCGGAGGATATTAAGCCAGAAAGCCTGAAATGCATTAGTGCTAGAAATAAAATCCAGTGGGCTGCAGAACTTTCCTAGTATTGTGATGGTAAAAATGGAAAATGAACTATGGGTACATTTGTTACAGGGATGTTATGGAGAATAGGTCACTTCAAGAAAAACTGACTTCATTTCTTGATGAGATTATGTGACTGAGAGAAGAGTAGAGGCATAAATATAATACATTTAAAACTCAGTGCATATTTGGCTTAGCACCACACAACCTTCTGGTTTAAATTATGACCACTGGAAAAAAAAAACCAGTAGGCTGCATTGACTAACAATTATCCAGCTGACAAGTCCCAGAAGTAGTAGTCAGCATAGAATCATTGCTGAATGATGATGGGAATACTGGTAGTGAAAAAATTACTTCTTTCAGAAATGGAAATGAAATGTCTTTTAAATATCTCTTAGAAAAGCATAAACAGAGCCAATGGAAAAGCAAGACGAAGTGAAACAGAAGCTATATTGAAAACAAGGCAGGAAAGACAAGAGCCCTTGAGTAACAGGATGGAATGAGAAAATAATGAAAAGGTTGATCTGGTGCAGCTGCCTATTTTGTCTCTCAAGTATAGCAGCACTAAGAAGAAGAATTCTTAAAACCTTTCCTCTGAAGCTGAAACCTGTTACTTTGACTGCATCATCACAAGCCAACACAGCAAATTAGTGACAACTACAAATGTAAAATTATCTTTTTCAAGCCATTTAGTCATTGTTACCTGGCACTTTTTTTTATAAGGACCTCAAAAAGCCACAGTTAACAAACATTTCCATAAGAATAACTGAGCAATCCACAAGGCCTCTGCAGGACTGACATTTTCCACGTGTTTATTGTAGTAAAGGGCACCAAAAAATCCTTGTAAATGTATTACCACTTGCCCACAGATCATTAGGAAGGAGAGAAGCTTTCTCCTGCAACAATGTTGATATCCTCTGTCAGGATTTTGGATCCTTTACACTAAGAGCAAAATCAATACATTGTGTACAACAATGGAAATAAAAGTAGAAGCATCAGAAGTCTGATCTGTACTTTGCAAGAGAAATTGTTTTACATTAATACCTGTATAATAGGAGGTATACTCGAACAATGGCATAATATGGGCAGATGTATATATTTGTAAATTGTTGATCTACCTATTGGGAGAACTAAAATTATTTCATAAAGTTACTTTCATAAACTTTCATATATTTTGTTTTTATAGCCGAAATTTTGGACTACCTTTAAATTTCTTTTGTTTCAAATCAAACTGTATCAAGGTAAAAGCTTAATCTGCTTTACTATGGATGTTTTAGCTTTAGCTTTCTCTGCTCAGAGTGCTTTTTTGGAGTGTCATTACATTTTGACTAACAGTATATGTTTATTTTGTCCTCTCCTGTGGAACATTTGTGCCTTTCAGGTGAGTCATTGATAACAGAGATTGAGCCTGGTGCCTCTATAACTTCATGTATGAGCTATTCCTGGAGTTAGAACTCTCAGTGGAACTAGACCTAGCATGTGCTAGTGCAGAGTGTATGTGATTTATGTGGAAATGGTTTAAAATATGTACTTACATTATAGAAGAGTTGACAAATTTACAGAGAAAATCCTTCCTTAGCTACTCTTTTTATTTTCATCAGGATACTGCTTGGATCACTGGATGTGATTTCCTGCCTAATCTGAAATATGTCGTGGCTGTAACTGAAAGCACAGTCATTCTCTGGGACTATAAATCAGAAGAGAGCCAGGTATTATGTTGGATCAGACAAACGCCTAAATGAAACCTGAAAGTTGATCAGTCTTTATTTCCAATAGACCTTCACATCTCTTTGGTCTAACAGGATGAAGGGTTTTCACTTTTTTCTTTGTAGGAACTCAGTGAAACAGTGTAATTCACACTAAAGAAGGGATACTGTCTACATGCCAAATGGGTTTATTAAAGTATATTAAAAGTTTGGAAGAAATAGAAAAATTTTACACTATGGTGCGAACAAACTCCCAAAGAATTTCTTTTCCATGTATATCTTGTGCATACATGTGCATCTGTATACCTAAAATGTGTGCACTGGCATAGATGTATCTCAGAATCTATTCAGAATCAAGGAACAGGTTTTATAAGGAATATAACTCAGATGCTTTTTGAGGTGACTTCCTGATTTAAAGAAAATATTTCTTCATATCCTGTGTTTTGCTCAGGTCTTTCTAAGATAAAAAACATTTTGATGTTAATAATGTATGTCCAAATTGTTAAAGTTTTCTTTAATGTCTTATGCATTTTTGCTGACCCATATCTTAGCTTTTTCTTCCTGTTCCTGGAACTTCTCTTGGAAATTCCAAGTTAGCTGAGCTGATGAGAAGAAGCAAAGTAATTATCTTTTGAATAAGATTTTTTAGGATTTTTTTTCCAATATTAAATGGTTGCTTCCCAAGCACAGACAGGTCAATGTAAGCCTTTTTGTCAATCCAATTGGACTTCTTGGAGGAGGGCTCAAATATTTATTCTCCACCTATTATTCTCCAAGTTCCCTCCACTCATTACATCAGTGAGAGCTGCAGGCGTCCTGTTGATGAATAGATGCAGCTCTCTTTCAAGACCGCAGAAATAATACATGGACAGTCCTATCTCTAGTACATCTCTGATGTTTCTGTGCTACACAGATGGCATTGATGCAGTTAATTCCTATGGCATGTGAACAGTTCCCAGTTTAGTTTGGCAGGGATGCTTTAATCAAATAACAGATGGAGTCAGGCAGTAGAACAAATAAACACTGTAATGCAGATGTCCCAAAATCCCATTCCTGGGCCTTCTAGCAAAATACCAGTGTCTTGCAACTGTATTCATTCCCACTATCTCTGTGCTTCAAAAATTGAAACACCTGCCCGTATTAGTACACTTGACACTTGCAGGCTGTATTATTAACTAGGACTCTGATATAGATTCTCCCTGTGTATTACTGCCATATTTTGTGGTTTGAATTATTCTTTAATTCGGTTATTTCCAATTTTCTTGTAGAGAGAATCTTATTTTTGAACTGGAAACCATATATAGTCTTAGCAAATACACCATCCTACACAGTATGCAGAGATCCTTCCTAGAATTTGTAATTAATACTTTGTCACTGGAATGCATAAAGCTACCTATGAAACAAAATCTTGCTCAGACCTCTAGGATTTGCTTTTAACTCCACTTTGTGATGATCTTCCATGAGTTTCTGACACCAGGAAACAGCTAGCACAGAGGCAGCTTGAAAAAGCAAAGTCAAGACTTAAATACCAGTGTAACTAGATAAGCATGATAGATTCAATTTAAGGGCCCTCATGCAACATCTAATAAACTCTCTACCATATTCCACAGAGTGATGGCTTTGTCATCAAACCAATGAAAAACTGTCTGCTCTGTGTTTGTACGGTGACTATGGCAGAGGACCTGGCTAAGGATACCTTCTTAATGGGAGATGATAAGGGTCATGTTTATCTGCTTACTATCACCAGTGATGACTTCATAATGAAACAATCTAAAGCCGGAAAAGAATCACAATTTAAAGTCTTGGACTCTGAATCTTTTGACATGTAAGTTGCTTATGATAAAATATTATCAGTCTTGCATTATGTTTTGTTTTTAATTTGGGTTTTGTTTGCCGTAAGTAGAGGATTAGCTTCTGTTACCAAAGAAAATAATTTTTATAACCAAAGAAAGTAATTTTTCAAACTGCAGTAAGTTTGATTTGCTTGTTGTTACATGAAGGAAATGCTGTCATTTCCAGTAGAAGATTTTACAAGAGATCTTAAAACTGAGATGATGAAGAACACAATTCAAGGGGAGAATTCATGATTGCTTTTATCCAGTTTGACAAAGGAACAGCTTTATTGTGCCCAATGAGATGGAAGCATGATTGTGGCTAGAAAAGAGCATGGTTCAACTCTGACTTTCTGCTTGCATTTGACCTGGAAGAGTAGTTCTGTATCTGCCCTGGATATTAATGTTAGCATTGGTTGTGTATATAATCTCACTGACAAAATCTCTGTACACCTATGGACACATCACAGTAGTTGCTACTGTAGCCTAATAACTTCTCCATTTATATCCCTAGTCATAAACGCAAGCTACATGATGACTGGGTTGGGAAGATTAAGTATTTTCCTGCCCTAAAACGTTTTGGATCCTGCTCCACAGACAGTATTAATTCATTTGTTTTGGATGACATAAAGCGACTAGAGGACCACTTGTAAGTATCTGACATCTTCTAGAAAACAATAGATCTTCTGCTTTATAGCTCTGCTCGGGATCAGTGGCTCATAAGATGTCATCCTGTTATATTGAATCTGCCTTTTCTATTAGCATTGCTAATAAAAACAAAAATACGATTGTTTAAATGCTTGGATATTTTTGTGTCCAAGCATCCTAGCTTTTAGTGTAGGAGAGGACTGTCCATATATGTTCAGTACTCAGAATCCTTAAAATATGTTATGCTGACAGTGTTGTCTACTCCAATTTCTCCTCAGGAAGCAAATTTAGAAAATTTATTGGTTTGTTAGCAATATATATCATGTATCCATTCATTTAAAATTTATACTCAGACAAAAATAACTCAACTAAATTTCATTTACAGTTTTATTTTCACAAGTTTGAGTTATACAAGATTAAACCAAGAACACAATTTATTCTAAGGGCTATGAAGTGGCTTTACTATGCAGCAGAAAAGAGGTTATGGCCTCCTTATTTGTGCCAAGTCCTTATTCATATGGCTCATCAGTTCTATTAGCTGATTTAACTGATTCCAAGCCTAATTAGTCTGTGAATTTTTAAAAGTTCATAGCACAATTAAATAACACAAATTCAATTTGATCTAAGAACGACCTATAAATAATATATAAATAGAACTTTTCATTCAAATGTTTCAAAATATTGTAAATATTAGATCAGCTTCTCAATTCCTCTGTGAGGTACATCCAGAGAGATTAATAGATTTTTAAGGCTAGTAGCTACAGTTATTATAATCTGTTTTATTTATTGTATGACACAGGCCATAAATATTCTTGGTTTTATTTTTGAATGAATACAGTAACTTTGGGTTTTATGAGTATTCCATGTCTGTTGAGAATGGGGAAAGGGAACTATGAAACACTTTTAGATTGTCCAAGGTCACATACTGTGTCAGCTGAAAAGCTAAGAAATCCTGTTTGTTTTTGTTGAGAGCTTTGGAAAAATAGAATTGGTTGGAAGAGAAAGAAGACTAAGTCTGCAGAGCCAGAAGTCTAGTCAAAAGAGTAGATGCTACCATCGTATACTTCAATACAGAACATAAACTGTAACTATCTTGGTATTCTTTTTTCATTTCACACTAGCTATAGTTGCATCTCCAAATACAATAAATACATACCTCTAAGCAGTTTCTCAGAGTAGATAGATGAAATTATATTTAGACAACTGAAAAATTACACAGCTGTTAAAAGGAAATTAGTAGTCCTAAAAATATCTATAGATCAAATCACTTTGAAATGTCCATATAATAAATAACTAGCTTAAAACTGTGATTTACTGCTTCTAACAGAAGAAATTTCCCCAATTACCTTTGTGTCAAGGAATTGTTATTGTACTCAAAGAGGGATATGCAATGCATCTTATCTCTTATGGGACTTAAGTTCGTTTGTCAATAATGGCTGGTGAACAGCTATAATATTTTCTTGTAAAGTATCTAAAAAAGAGAGGTATGGCTGTGATCACAAGGTGCTTCTGTTGCAAGGCCATGGCTTGGGCAGGACTTCACAGTGCCAGAATCCCTTACTCCCACTGATCTTGGAATAGTATCAACACTGTTCATTAAAAATCTAATGGACAGTTATATAGAAGTATAAAAGGTGAAAAAACTGTAGGAAATCTGTTAATCATACATTTAAATAAATTAATTGTTATTTTGTCTTGTCAAGAGAATTAAGACTTCTCTGTTAGAGTTCTGGAAAGAAATCTTTTCTCTCTCAAAATAATAGGAAGCAAACAGCCTTTTATTTACACCTTCCTAGAAATAACAAGCTCTTTCATTAATCCTCAAAGTTTCCAGAGTCTTTTGTCAGATTTACTGCCACCCCCATTTATGGTTTTCAGTATTTATGGCTGCTTTAGCCCAGAGTAGATTAACAAATACTTGTCTGAATTTCAAAGGAAAAAATTCAAAGCATTCTCGTTTAGTTCTGTACAGCTTATTTACACTGTTTCATTGTTTCCTGGGAATGACAGGTGTTAACCCTGCTATTGCTACATCCAAAAATCAATCAAATATTCACCCATTAGTAGCAATGGATGAAGCTTGGAGAGACAAGCAGAAGGATGGGTTTAGAAGGGACACCAAGTCAATTTCAGTCTGTGTTGGCTGTTTGAATTCATGTGCTTTAGCAGTGAACGTAATAGAGTAACTGTTGAGTTTCAAATACTTGTGGTCTCTTCATGTTGACCTACAACCCAAAATAGATCATATAAGGACTATTCATTATACTGTACATTATAGAGAAGCAACAGAAAAGTAACTGCACTTACTTAATGTGACATTGAGATCACAGTAGACCTCCATGTTTGAAACAGGCAAACACAGTTTCTTTGGTAATTTTCCTCAGTGATGAACTCACACAAGCTTATGTGCAGTTTACTTTGGCAACAGCTACCATTTTAGGAGTCTGTTTGGAGTTTGCCTGTTAAAAGATTCAGGTGTGCAGATGGGATATTTATTTCTTTAATGGAAGGTGTACTCTGTTCCTGTTTTGTTGATGCTAGTATCACTCTAAGTCTCTATTATAAATCAGTTTGATTTTAACATAAGATTGCATACATTATGCAAACAGCTATTCTGCATACTACAGAAAAATAAGGCAGAATGACTGTAGACTGTATTTTCCAAGTATTTCTTACATGATTATTTTGTTAATGATTGCAGACCTGTAAAGGAATTTTCTGTCCCTAAAGGAGTAAATGCCTTCACATACTGTAGAAAGGCAAAAGTCATTGTCACTGGAGGTAAGTATTGGGTTTTTTCCAAGAGATTGTTCTTGGAAAAAAATTGTGATTTTTTAAATTCGAGTTAAATAAGATCAAATACAGCTGAGTTAACATCTTAAGGATTTCAACAACAGCTTCTGCCTACAATTAGAGGAAACAGAGGCCTTACTTTTAATTGCTCTTAGCCCTTGCCTGAAGAGATACACTTCCTGACAGGAATCTGTCAAGGGCTGTGTCTGGGTTTAGTTCAAGTATGATTTATATAATAAAACAGAAGAAACAGTATGTCCAACTACTCCAAGGTATCTTTCCAAGTCACAGTGGCCTTGACCAGGTTATACACATTATTCCTTGCAGTATCGGCAGAGCTTCCACCCTATTACTCTTCCACCATCCTTTCATATCTTAAGCAGTCACATTGGCCCATCTTAATCCTTTCCATTGGTCTCTCTGGTCGTGTTTCCCCAAAGTGTTACTGTTTGTGTTTTCTCCCAAAGCAAACTGCAGAAATGGCACTCTTACATCCACTTTCTTCCCTGTTATCCAATAATTTTATGGGCCTGTCTAGTGTGGTGGTCATGTTTGATGCTGCAGAAATGCTGCTGGAGAAATGGCAGCAACCTTGTTTATATATTCTGTCTGATAGGATGGTGCCCTTGAGTGATGTTGATGCTGCTTTTCTTCAAGTCTTTATTGCTTAAAACTTTGTTAAAAATTGCAATAACAAACATAAGAATTCTTACATCTACATAGAACAAGAACTGAAAAATGGCCAAGACTGTGCTGTCCAACCTTGATAATATACATGGCAGTATAATATACATGGCAGTATATGGGACATAATGCAATTCATGTTGAGTTGTAACAGTTTACCAAGTGGAAAACTGTGAAAGATATAAAAATAAATATCAGGAAGTTCTATTGATTTTCTAAAACACAAGATTTAAAGGAAAAGCTGTAAAAGAGTTATTAGTGAAAATTCCAAAGTTTAGCCATGGAGGAGATACTGTTTACACTGATTACGTTGTCACAAAAAAGTAGTCTCGAGAAATTTATTGATGACATAAAGTAGGGAGGTCCTATTGAACAAAATGTGGTCACTATTCCCTACAGGTACAACAGGAGGATTTTGCTGTAGTAATAAAACCAGGGTGAAGTGTCCGAATAGGAAAGAAGGTCAATTACACAGAAACTAGAAAAAGTTTCTTTTACACATTGAAAATTCCTCTTCTGTAAATAGCAGAAGAGAAAAATCTGGATAAACTTTCTAAGAAAATTATAGTAGCTGTGGTAGGCCAGACCATAGGTCTGCCTGATGCACTCACCCACTTTGTCAGTGTCCAGCTGTAAACACTGGTGGCACAGAAAAGAAGTAGGACAATCATGCAGCACCACTTTGCCCTAGGTGCATGTGCTGGTTTTGTCTTGCTGATATGAACCATGTTTGAGAAAAATTAGTTGAATATAGAAAAAGGGTGGGGGAAAGGACCCATAAGAATCATCAAGTCCAACGTTTACATGAATGGCCCATAAAGTGATTGAACTTAACACAATCTTAGTGTTTATAGCAGCAGGCTCTAACCAACTGAGCTAAGCTCTAACTGCACCATTGTGCAGAGATTTTAAAAGTATATTTTCTAGAACCTAGAAAAATGACAATTAACAAAGAACGATGCTGATGTCTATTAGAGCAAAAATTAGAGCAGTGATGTTCAGGAAGAGTCTTCTGAATAGTGGCAGTTGCAGAAAAATATTCTCGGTTTTAAATGCAGCTTGGATTTTTGAAAAGATTAGATTGCATATTTGTTTTTGATGGTTGGAGGACAGACTTATAATGCAGGAGCTCCTATCCCATCTAAACAGATCTCTAATCAGGATGTTTTAGAAGCAGATGAGTTTTCTCAACACTGAATTCTAATTTGTTTTGACTTTGACTGCATGAAAGTACTGAAAGTACTCAAGTTGGAATCTTGTCTTACTTGTTCACCCACCGTCCTTCTTGTAGTTGAAGGGCGTCCTCCTGCCTCTCACCCTCGTTCCCAAAGCTTAGCCCTGCTGCTCTCCTTGAATATGAAAGGAAATTATTCCTGAGCTGTATTACTAAGAGTCCCAGAACACAGCGGGAATGCCTGTCCAAAGACAAAGACAGAGTCGGGTCAGCTCTTTCAATTTCACTGTGAAGTTAGATCAGTCAGGGCCTCCTGTGAAGCTGCACCCAGAATTTAGAATAATGCTATAGTTCTTGAGAGACCGCCCTACTAAAGCCTTCAAAAGCTGAGCTTTTGAATTCTGTGGTCTGTTAATAGAATACACTGCTTACAATGGCACAGCATACCGTCAGGCTGGAGCACACTGTGTTTGTCTCAGTATCTTAAAAGTCATCTCACTCCTGACTAATTGAGAAACATGTGTTGATCATCCGATTAATGAAAGATTTAAACTATTTTAAATGAACATAAGCTAGTCCTGTTAATTAGGGAGCCTGCAATTTTACCTGAAATATACCCTAAAAATGAGGGACCATAGCTACTGTTGGCCAAGGGTCTATTTACAAAAGGGGGTCTATTTATTTACAAAATCACGAACACGACGGGACTATTGTGGAACACGTCTCGAGCTGTTTATTTTCCAGCATCACTCTCATTACATGGTTACGACAATGGGAAGATGCCAGCAGCTCATGTCCTCGGCAGCAGCCAAAGAACTCGGTGTTACAACTCACTTTAAAAGTTTTTTTGACCAATGGCACAAAGCAAAAGCATATTGACAGTAGTTCTATCCAGTCACTATAAGCACACGTACATTTTGTTAAAACAATGCTTACTTATTTTGAAAACAATACATGCTTGTAAGCCTTAAAATACAATGCACAGAGCTCCATTATTAAGCTTAGAACTTCCTAGTGTCTTGCTAGATATACTTTCCTGCAGCTTAGGGACTTATTCTAGTCGAGCGTTAATACACAGACCATTGTTTTATTTGTCCTTGCTTTCTACATCTCATAGAACTTTTCTGCTGACAAATCTTATGGCTACTGCTTAGCTCTAATTGCAGTTCTGCTGTCTCTGAGGCCTGCCTTTTGCAGCTTTCCCAAAACCCTCTGATTTTAAGGATTCCCACAATAACAGGTAAATAATTCAGGAATCATAATATGTAGGTTTCTTGGTGACATGTTCCAACATTTGTAAAAGCTATGTTTCTTTGTCTCATTCGGCAATTAACATAAAAGAAAAATCCAGCCTTTGATTCCAGGCTAGCTTCTAAAGTATTCAGCAGGGGTAGATCTGCTAAAGATTTTAGTAAGCCCCAACTTAATGTTATTTAGCCAGGTGTTTATAGCACAAATGGAATGTTACATACTGTGATCAGTTATCACTGTGACTATTTAAAAAGTCATATTTTAACACACTCTTCCATCATTTATTTGTATTTGATTATGCTCATGAGTTTGTCAGTACTGTGACACAACCTAATTTTGTCTTCTAGATATTTGACACTTATAAAAACAAATATGATAAAAACAAACCTGGTACTGAGTTTGCTTTTCATGCTTAAGGCTAGATTTCAACCATTAAAATGATAAAAGCCTGAGAGCAGCTAAAATATGGGGCCCAGAGAAGTTTAAAATAACTTTTCTGTGTAGCATTTTGCATTAATAATACATTGAATGGCAAAGTTACATGGTTTTCTTCTTATTCTGCATTAATTTCAATTCCAGCTGTGTCTTAATCATCACTTTAGGGAATGACTGCCGTTAAAATCAAATTAGGAATGCATATAAAAGCAGCAGATGACCAGTTTTAAATGATACATCAACTTCTAACCCTATTAGTTCTCCAAATCTGGCTGTTGTTTTCCTGTGAGCTTGAAGCAGAAAAAAACACTATTAGCGATTTCTAAATCTAACCATAACAGATTAAGACTGATAAAAGGAACTACTCTGCTTGTTCAGTTCCCTTTGTGAATTCCTGGAAAAAGTAAAGCATATTTTCAGGAATTCCCAGGAATCCCAGTGATAGAAATCACCAGATTTCCTCTAATACTAGCTCTCAGAAGTATACCAAACTCTTTTCTATAATGCTGCCTAATTTAAGAAGAACATACAAAGACAGACAAGGAAGCACAAATCAAAAAATAAAACAGAGACTTTTGTCAGTATGATAGACTAGTTCCCCAGATGTCTGACTGTTCTGAAGAGGTTTTGTAGATATTTTAAGGCAAGACTATTTAAAAGACAGATTTGTAGGAATGACAAGTTCTTTTAAAGGATAAGGAGTTTTCTGTGTGGGAGTAGCAGCATAGAAAGAAACCAGGTGGTATATTTTTCATTTACAGTCTTTTGAGGATGCCAGGCTGAGCCTAGTATTTCTCCATTCAAATATGTTATTGTTCTCAAGTGGATTTCAGCACCACTGAAATACAGACATCTCAGCAGGCTTGTAATACCACACAAATTGCAAAACTGTGTCAACAAGAGAGAGTTTGACAAAGCATCACATGTTCAAAGCAGGTATTGAGTCCATAACATCATGTTAGAATAGAGCTGTGGTTGTAGAATCTGACTTCTGAAAAAAACGTAAACATCTGTTTTTATAATTATTTATCATGAAAAGGACCATACACAACTGAATCTGTTTTGACTCAAAGCACTGATTTCACAAAATCTTTAAAAATTGCTGTTGAATAGATCATCTTCTTCAAGCTTTTCTTGAATGTGCTTGGTACCCAGACTTTCTGTGTCAGGATTCTGAATCCTGGAGGCATAGTTGGAGCATGCAGAGAACAAATGTTCCAGGAAATGTTCCAGCGTAGCAGTGAATGTTAGGGCCAATCTGGCATTAGTCCGGAAAGAGAGAGCACATCTGCTATAGTAAAATCTACCATTATCTCCACATCAGTAAAAGGAACTAAAATTAATCCACTATTTCACATAAAAAGCAAACAGTATTTTTTAATGTAGGGAAAGGTTTGCTTCCCAAATGTCACTTGATCTTCCTGTTAACATCTGAAGTAAATTACATGTATTAGGGATTCTACTCTTAAAAGAAACTTTGTGCCAGAATTAAAGGGCACTATCCTCCCCTTCAATCATCCACTGTCACTTCAGGACTATAAAGAACAGAGCGGTTAGGAAGACCAGGAAAGGTTCTGTTCCTCAAAAGTGCAGCCAGAAAGTAGTCAAGTTGATCAGATATTGTCATCAGCTTCTTCCCAGTTCTCCATCATCTTAAGACATGACAGTTTCCATCTGGGGCTGGTAAGGGATATGTTATTGAAGCAATATCTGTTCCCTCTGATACTATAACCAATCTCATCAGTCTCACTAGAGGCTTCTGTCAACTGTATTTCATGTGCTTCTCGTGGGAGGTCTGCAAGCTGAGTTTTACTCCCATGGACTTGTTTCACCCTAAACCCTGACCTGGTCACAAGTGTTCTGCTAACTTGCAGGACGTGTCTGGGACAGCCTAACACAAACTGTGAGGAAGTGAGCAGGGATGTTGACCACATTCTGGAGTTTGCCCATCCAAAAGGGCTTCATAAACCATTTGTGCAGTTATAACCCATTTAAGCTACTTCCTACCATGCTTACAGTATACACAGATTGTCTAGAGTAGTTTTGCCTAAAAAAGAATCTCTTCTGCTTGAAGCTTCAAGCCAGTCAGCTACTTACACATGGCCTTCTTTTCCTGTGCAGAAGTGCTCCCTCCATTGTGCTGGTACAGCTTTTTGCACAGTTGAATTCTCAGTCACCCTTGTGAAATGAGCTGGCATAAATCAAAATGGCTTTCTATTGTAGCTATTTTAAGAGTAGATCATTCCTTCAGTGAACCTCTCTCGTTTAGAGAGAAGCCACATAAATACTGGAATTAATTTAACTGAGAGAACAATATTGTTTAATGGAGGAAAAGGGAGATGGGGTACTCCTAAACAAATCACATCTTGCTGCATTAAGAAGGAAAGGAATAGATTTCTGTAGAGAAAAAAGGAGGGACTGACTAATGACAGTAGGTTGAACAAGCTTAAGGAAGATTATTAACATAATTGAGCTGAGTGCTTAACATAATTGAGCTGGTTCTCTTGGGGCATATACATCCTAGTCTATGGTTTTTTTGCTTTTTGCTCTTCAATTTAAGCTAAGAAAAAAGTAGAACTTGAATATAAGTTTAGACAAAACGTGGCTGTTTCTTGTATTGTGTGTCAAAACAGACTGTTCAGCTAGATGCATACAATTCATACAATTGCAATATTTGCCAGGAATTGAAAGTTAAAATTCATTTTTAACATCCTTGTGTTTTGAAATATTTGTGGAAACTATTAGCAAGATAGTACCAAACATTCACCTATAGTACAATCAAAGATTATTCCTTAAATTGTAGGCAAATTCAAAATTTGAACATACAAATGAGTATGATATACCTAATTCTCATTTACTTTACTACAAATTCAATCATCAGCAATTATTGTTTTCTGTCTGCCCTCAACTTTCATGCCCACGCCTTTCTGCATGTTCACCTTCTTCCATAAAGATCATTATCCTTTTGTGTCCTGGATAACTGGACAGAAATTTTTTTTTACATTTTTCTAAATTACATCATTGAAGGAAACAAAATATGAGCCCCAGTTGTATTTCTGTTAAAGTACTCTTCTCCTCTGGGACTAGTCCACGTGGTCCCATTCAGTGTCCCTGACATTTTTTTAGCAAAATAAAAAGACTTTGAAAAGCTAATCAGTTATGAATTTTTAATATGTATTTGTGGTTAAGTAATGAAACATAAGCTGCAGTCCAGCCCTTAGAATGAAAAATTCACATCCTTATGTGCGAGTAGTGTACCCAAATGAAAGGACAGACTTATGAACACTAAGCTCTCAATTACAAAGCTTATTTGTAATACAAGTGACTATTCAATCTTTCTGACTATATATACTAATTTTTTTTCTTTCAGGTAATGACAGAATCCTTCGTTTGTGGAATCCTGTTGTTAATTTTAGTCCTACAGGGAAGCTATTTGGACACAAACATGGTGTTGTGGAAATTGTGACAAATGAAAAAGATCAACATATCATCAGCCTTTCCTGTGCAAAGGTAAAACACTTTTCTGAACCTCAAGGAAACAGGGCTGGGAGAAGGATCCAGAGAATTCCAGACCTGTCAGCCTAACCTCAGTGCCCCTCAAAGTTATGGAGCAGAGGATCTGTAGTGCAATCACACAGCACATGCAGGACAGCCAAGGGATCAGGCCCAGCCAGCACAGGTTTAGGAAAGGCAGGTCCTGCCTGACTAACCTGGTCTCCTTTTATGAGCAGGTGGCCCACCTGGTCAGTGAGGGTTAGGCTGTGGATGTTGTTTGCCTGGACTTCAGGAAAGCCTTTGGTACTGTCTCCCATGGCATTCTCCTGGAAAAGCTGTCAGCCCACAGCTTGCCCAGGTGCACCTTTGCTGCGTTAAGAGCTGGTCGGATGGCAAGGTCCAGAGAGTGGTGGTGAATGGCACCACATCCAGTTGGTGACCAGTCTCTAGAGGTGACCCCAGGGATTACTGATGAGTCTAGACCTGTTCAATATCCCTACTGATGATCAGGATGATGGAGCCAAGTGCACACTCAGTAAATTCACAGACAACACCAGGTTGGGGGAGTGATGATCTGCTGGAGGGGAGGAAGGCTCTGCAGAGGCATCTGGAGAGACTGGATTGATGGGCCAAGGCTAACCTTATGAGGTTAAATAAGACCAAGTGTCAGGTCCTGCACTTCAGCCACAACAACCCCAGGCAGCATTACATGCTTGGGAAAGAGTGGCTGAAAGCTGCCCAGCAGAAAAGGACCTGGAGTTACTGGTCAACAGCAGCTGAACTTGAGCTGGGAATGTGCCAACGTGGCCAAGAAGGCCAATGGCATTCTGGTCTGGATCAGAAATAGTGTGGCCAACAAGGGCAGGGATTGTCCCCCTGTACTCAGCACTGGTGAGGCCACACCTCAAATCCTGTGTTCAGTGCTAGGCCCTTCACTACAAGACATGCATTGAAGTGTTGGAGTGTGTCCAGAGAAGGGCAGTGAGGCTGGTGAAGGGTCTGGAGCGCAAGTCCTACGAGGAGTGGTTGAAAGAGCTGGGAGTGTTTAGCCTGCAAAAAAGAGGAGACTGAGGGGAGACCTTATGACTCTCTACAACGGCCTGGAAGGAGGCTGTAGCCAGGTGGGGGTCAGCCTCTTCTCCCAGGCAGCTAGAAATAGGACAAGAGGAAATGGCCTTACACTGTGCCAGGAGAGGTTTAGGTTTAATATCAGGAAGAATTTATCCACAGAAAGGATTCGTAAACATTGGAATGGGTTGGCCCGGGAGGTGGTGGAATCACCATCACTGGAAGTGTTAAAGAAGTGGATGTGGCACTTAGTGCCATAATCTGGTTGACAAGGCAGTGCTTGGTCAGAGGTTGGATTTGGTGATCTTGGAGATCTTTCTAACCTAAATGATTCTTTGATTCTGTGAAATCAATGTTATAAATTCAAGTAGGAATCTGGTTTTGAGTAAGCACTTCTGGTAGTAATTGGTTATCACTTCATTTATTTTAATAAAAAGGGGTTTAGCTTAAAAATTCCAAAATATTTTATGTTGCGAAGCAAGACTTGAATGGAACTATTTGGCATATTAGCTTCACAAGTGTGACAAAAGAATGCTTACAATAGTCAATATTAACATTCTGATAATTTCTGTATTACTTTAGCAACTGACAGATTTAAAACAGAACCTGTACTGGAATGCTTCATTCAGTAGTGATCACCTGCAAAAATTTCCTACAGTTCTTTTGCACTTCTCTCTTCCTACCAGCCTACTAAATCCATGGGTGGAGTTTTTCTGGTGTCTTTATATATCATGTGCAACTATTGATCTCTTTCTAACCAGTGCCTTTTACAAGGTTTACTGTTCCAAGGTTTATTCCATAAACAGGAATGCTAATAAAATCAATAATAACACTTATTCCACCAAATATTGCAAGATTCTGCTGAAAAGAGATGGATATATGAGAAGTGATTGGTGGAATCCTGGTGTTGGTTATTTCTATTATTTGTCAAAATGAGACTTCTCAGGAGAGAATAAAAACTTCTATAAATATGTGCAAAAATAAGAGAGAAGCCCCCAAAGGAGTAGTTGTGAATGGCTATAGAGCTGTTTCAAGGTGGTCCAATGCAATATTTTCAATATTTAACACTATTCCATATCCTTATTAGCATCTACAATGATGAGTGGAGAGGATAGGTACTACATTAACCAGTTATGCCAGTCTGGTTAAAGCTGCAGGCCTTGAGCAGAAGTATTGGAGTTCAGAATGGTCATTAAAATTGAAGGTATGATTATGAAAAATAGCTCCTATAAATCAAGGAGGACTTAATGTAATTAGTGTGCTGAGATATCCTTCTGTCTCAAAGGTTTCCAGATTTTTATTGGGTTATGTAGGAAATATTGCTGAACTATTTGTCCTGCCCATGCCACTCCTCTGCTATAGTTGTTTACCACTGCTCATTGCGGTGGCAGTAGATACCACATTTTCACTTCTTTAATCTTATTCTTAAAAAATCCCTGCACATTTCTAAAAGTAATACTAGTTGAAAATAAATTATCAAAATTTCCTATCTTCACATAATCCTGGAGCCATAACCCTTCCCCCATCCTCACTTCTATAAATCGATACCTGTCTGTTCTGTAGATAACTCTGTAGCTTTGCTACAGGCATACATTACTGTGAATTGAGGAGGGTTTTGGCAGATAGCCTCAAGCTATACATGTAGGAAAAATGGAGTAAGATGTAAGACATGACTTAAGGGGACTGGAGGAACATTAAGATATTTGTGAAAAAGCAACTGAGAATGAAGCCCCTGGGGCAGTAAATGTAGATCTTTTGAGGGCACTTCTAGGCTTTTCTATGATTCAATACGATGATTTATGAGAAAGCAAAATCTATTTTTAAAGTCTCTAAGTATGTGGAAGTGTGATCTTAACTAAATATAGCTGAGTAGTGCCAATGACGTCAGTAAGACCACTTGTAGCTGCAAATGAATATATGAAAGTATGTTTTAAATAAAAGCCATGTGTGTTCAAATAGTGCAGTGAGTTATAAGGCTGAAATTACACTTCTCAAAAATAAAATTAAAAAAAGAATAGACATAAATTACTAGACTTTCAAGTGTCAGATAAATCTTGTGGTCATAGAGAAAACTATATAAAAAAATAAGGACTACCTCACAGAGGAGTCAAAACATAGACTTTCAAATAAAGTGCTTATCACCCTGTACCTCAAATATGCAATCTATAGAATACCAAATAGCAGAAGGAGGTCAGCTATAGCAGGATTGCTTCCAGCCTGCTTAAAGCACATTTGTGTTTGACAGTCAAGAACCAGGAATTATATAAAGGTGTGCAACTTCTCAGGGAACTTATAATGATACTTCAGCATTTAATTTGTTTCCACCTAAAAAACAAAGATCAACTTGCTTTTCAATCTGCCTAGCATAAAAAAATCAAAATAGTTTTCTCTGTTTTGTTTCCATCTTTCAGTGTCTGTGATATAGGAAGCAAAGAAGAAGCAAAATAAGGACAGCCTATATATCTTTACTGAAAATAAGTTAGAGACATATCAATGATCTCATGGAAGCATTGTATCCTAGTGAAACAAAATCTCTTTATATAGATTTCACAATAAATGTTTGGCAGAATAGCGGAACTAGAGGAAAAGCTTAGGAAAATTAAATCAGCACTTTTTCAGAACCTCCCCAAAACTGAATTTAACCTAAACCATATCAGCTATCTATATTAAAATAAAATCTTTTTTATTGTGCCATTTTCAACTAAAGTTGTAAAACAAGGTGAAAAGTAGCGAGTATTTTTTTTAAATTAAGATCTGTAGTTGTTATGTTTGTTACATAATTGTTACATTTGAAGATTCAGGCTGATTTTAAACTTTATGGCTATTTTTCTTGATCTATATTGAAAAGTTCCTTGTCATTGTAAATATATTTTTGTACAATGTAAGATGTGCTCACAAGAATGTCTCTGCAGCCTGTATGCAACTGATTTATACTAAAGAGTTCAAAAATAAGGGATCACATTTTGGGATCCCTTTTGTTTCAGATTTGTGCTGCAATAATGCGTTGCAGTCTAAAGTATTGGCTGAATTAAGAGCTCAAAACTTGCAGTGTTTAAAGATGTCACAAATCTTACACATCTATTACAAGAGTACTAGGGGATTTATTTGGTGTTATTAGCCTTAGCTCCATACTGTAGAACACAAATATATATTGTGGTTTATACAAAAATGTAAAATTAACAAATCAGCACTAGTGAAAAAAATTAGAGATCATAAGAGATTTGTATTATAGTGGAAGAGCTAGTTTAGAAGATTCTTAACTCTAACAGTCTGAACATACCAGAGCATGAAAAGAGAGTAGATCACAGGGGAAGGGGAGGGAGGCATTACTGTGTTAACTTAGTGAGGCAGATTCCAAAAGTACAGATCACTCAGCAGGCCTTAGCTCTGTGCAAGCCCAGCTCAGCAATAACAAAAATGTCTCTGTATTACCAACCTGTGTTTAACACAAATGCAAAACACAGCCCCATACTAGCCACTGGGAAGAAAATTACCCCAGTCAAAACTAGTACACTTCACTAGATCAGTTCTGCTTTTGTCAGCAGAAGAAACATCTGAGCAGTGCTGTCTTCTTCTTGGAGCATGCTTCCTTATTTACTCTGTGGCATTTTGGGCAATATGCATTACAGCTTTCTGGAAAGCATTCAAGAAACATCTGTGATATTTAATCTAACTGAAAACAAGTTGTCCTGAGCCAGTAATAGCAAAAAAACTGCCACAACAATTAAGAAACTATCTTGGAATTTGAATTCAAACAATTGTTCTTTTAAGAAAATGATGATTTCTTTAACTATTCCAGCACATAAGCATTTTATTTGCTCCAATATTACAAGGATTTTTTGATAGAACTAATTACTAGTAAAAAGTTGTCAAGCAGCTATTAAAATTTCTAGTTCTCCTATCACAAAAATTAAACTTAGTTTTTTGGGTTTATAACGTAAGAATACCTACTGATTAGGCAGAGACATTGAATTGTATATAATTTCTGTATGACTTTTAGTCATATGAATTAATATTTCCATAGTAGTGACATTGAGTTAGAGGGGAGGACCAAGGCAGGAATTTTCATTTTTCTGTGTTGCTGAACTCGCTGCAGAGTATAATATTCATGGAAATAAGTTTGTTCCTGATCTTCCAGCTTTTTATCTATCTTGGAGATAACAGTTTGCATAGGTGCAGTTACAGCTGCAGTCCACAGCCACATCTTTTTCTTCAGCAGTTCAGTTAAGTGAATTTACAAGAAGATCTGAAATATTGATGTGATCTGCATGTTCCTAATCATAGGAACATGCTCTGAATCTTGTGTTGAGATTTCTCACAAACACAATGGTATGTTAAATTATATACCACAGACCAACATGAACTGCATTCATCACAATTACACTTAGAGTGTGCCTGTCTTGACTTACATTTTGGTTGAAAATATTTCCAACAAGTAATTACTGTTAAATTTGTCTGAAGATATTAACTCATCCCTTGTGTCATTGTACCAAAATACAGACTCAGGTTTTCATATAATACATGGACTCTTTGCTAAAGTGTCAGCATGTTACAGGCATAGATTAGATTATTGGCATAAAAGTAAAAGCATGTCAACATGTTACAGGCATAGATTAGATTATTGGCATAAAAGTAAAAGCATATGTATATAACATGTAAATGCAAATGTATATAACTCTTTGATTGGAATTATTCTGCAGAAGCCACTAAAGCAGTTTTCAGGAAACATTTTTTCCAAGATTACTGCCAAAGCCTATCTCTAGATTTATGATTGTAATACCATTGATATTTATTATTTGGGAGCTATAAAAAGAGTAATGAGTGATTATTTCTTTCTGTTAGAACTATTTTACACCTTTTCTCTACAAAGTAAAATAGTATGGCTTATTCAAGCACTGAAGCAACATCTTTTTTATCTACAAGAAATGCTGGTAGAATACGTTAAGTCCTTTTAAAAAAGCCAGCTTTGGACTTGGAATTACAGCTAAGCAGCATCCTCAGATGCTTCAAGATACATTTGATAGACAATGAATTATGACATGAGTTTGATGTTTCAAGCCAGGCAAGGCAAGATTGTCCTGTATAAAGGTACTTGATCTGCCTGGTTATTACATTACCACTAATGTATTTTTCTACAGATACCAGCACTCTAAGTTGATAGAAATTGCTGTAGTTGTTTGGTTGTTTTTTTCCTGTTGGGCCCGATAAACAGAAAAATTATTTTTACAGAGTGTGTGGTAATATGAGAACAGTCTGTTGGGTAAAGAAATAATGGAAAACTGAATAGATGCTTCAGCACAAATAGAAGAATACTGCGCAGGAAATCTCTGCTGTGTTTGTTGTTTTCCTCCCCTTCTTGTCAGTCAGTCCTTCACTGCCTCTGTCTCTCTATAGTTTGCCCTTTCTTTTTTTTTTTTTTTTTTTTTTTTTNTTTTTTTCATATTACAGAACTGATTGAATGCATTCAGGAAGCATCAAGGGGAAAAAAACCACTCATAGGCACAGGGGCTATTAAGCCTGGAGATGTGGCAGGAAGCAGGCCATTATCTGAGAGATGATCTTACACTCTGTGGAAACACGGAGGTTAAGGCTAATGGCAGAGACCAGACCTGACTAGCTATTCCAGACTGACAAGAGCTATTCCAAGAGGAGTAGCTCTTATACTGAAAGGCTGTGGAGCAGTGACAACCACTCTCTCTCAGTGCGGAGTGGGGATTCACAACTTTGACAGCGGAGGCTATAACTTCATGTCTTGCCCACTTGAGTTATCAATGGAAGTTGTCTCATGATTTTACTAGAACATCTCCAGTGGTGGGTTTGGTTGAATTAGACCACCTGAGTCAGGAGAACAAGATTTGAGCCTACAGGCTTCAATTCATAAAAACTAAGTTTTGTTTGATGATCAGTAGGGCTAATATAAGGAGTATATTCCCAGTCTTTCAACCAATGTACAGTATCATTTGTAAACACAAACCCCTTGTTTTAAGTGAAGGCAGTGTTCTTTAGGTATTTTTTCAAAAGTAATTTCATTTTTGGTAGCTAAAGAGCAATGCACATATTTACACATGGCAGGAGAGTAGTGCAATAAGCAGGGATCTCTCATATCTCCATTCTGGGGCATGGGAGAGTTTCATTCCGTTCATAATTTCTTCAAACTCTAATGCAGCCAACATGATGCAACCACATAAACATTTCCTTGCTAAAATTTGCCTATCCTAAAGTAACTCTTTATGTTAGCTTTACTTTTACACATATGTTAGCTTTACTTTTACACAACCTGAGGGTAGATTTTAGCATTTCAGAGAACATAAAGGGAGGTAAGATAGGTTACTAGTTTTTTCATTTTCTGGCTTTTGCAAATTTACTCAGGCCTTGATGTTATCAGTCTCCTGTCCTCTCTGTCCTGATCTGCTTAGTATCGGCTGGGCAATATCCCTGTGGGAAGTCCTGTCATTGTCAGTCTGGAACTGAGCAGGTGATTGTATCAATGCCTGTTAGTGTGAATGTCTGTCTAACCAGTTTTGAAAGCACATGATATGGTTATAAGGATATATTTATAGTACAGTCATTTGTCTTCCTGAAAAATTGCTCCTGAGAGCAACTCAGCTGGAAACACACTGCTTAATTTATGTCAAACCATTGCTAATCATGGCCGTTACTGGAATGTACTGTATAACAATATTAAATTTAATCTAGATAATTTGAAAAAGAGGCATTTGGGAAATCTGTTCCAGTCATCCTTCACAAAAATTATGTGGCCACATCTATATCAGACACATTTTTTGTTTACAGCTGTGAAACCAAAGTTCTCTTACTGCTGTGCCTTTATTCTCTTTGGTTTGTTTGTTTCTCCCAGGTATTAAAAATTTTATTCTTTTCTTATATTGCATAATCCTTCAATAGCATTGAATATTCTTCAGACTTTTCATGTAAGATACTCGATTTTCTATGATTTCCTCTCCCGTTTTCTAATATTCAAATCACTCTGCACCTTAGATTAGGAGCAGATTTTTTTTGTTTTAAAAAGAAACAAACAAAAAACACTACAAAAGCCTACAGAAGTCTCAAGGGAGATCTCATCCATGTAGATAAATATTGGAAGGGAAAGTGAAGATGGTACCAGGATCTTTTCAGTGGCTCCCAGTGACCAGAACAAAGATGATGACAACTGAAACGCAAAAGATTCTGTGTGAATGTCAGGAAACATTTCTTTACTGTGAGGGAGACCAAGCACAGACACAGGGTGCCCAGAGAGGTTGTGAAACCTCTGTCCTTGGAGACATTTCAAATCTATCTGGACATGGCCCTGCTCTGTGTGGCCTAACTTGTACCATAGTATTAGACAAGGTCATCTCCAAAGGTCCCTTACAACCACAACTGTTGTTATTCCATGAAAAAGTAAAATTACTTCAAAAACTTTATCTAATATGACAGAATCATTCTAAAATTGGTTGAAGTTTGCTAGGAGGAACCTGACTGGTTTTTAACTCTTCTGATTCAGGTATCCATGGGCAGCCATCTCTGTTCTATACTTCTAGCTTCCTGTTTCTGACCCCCACACCATCTACATGTCCACAGAAGCTGTTCTCCAGAAGTGTTGAGTGTTATTTTGTCTTTGCAGCAGGGATCAGGTGTATCTATAGTCAGCACATCCTGCACACAGTACAGAGACAAGACATGCAGAGCATTTATACCCTCTCAATAGCAGCAGCCAGTAAATATCCTTCAGGCTCATTATTATGTAATTAGACTCACTGCTGCATACAACAGTTTGATTTCTTTCCAGCATCCCTTCAGGTTTGGGAAAAGTAAGTAATTTTATATACTATCACATTAGTGGTATTATCTGAGGAAGTGATTTGAAATGCTCATAATTTTGAACTTTGTCAAGTTGCTATCTCAATAAGGCAGTAGCTACAGTACTGGCTGCTGCACCACGTTGCATTAATATGATTAGAACTAAATCCTCCTTGCCTTAACCTCACAAGTAATCCCGTTGACATCCATTTGTTCCTAAGTCTTCTTACTGTGACAGGGAGTTGTAGCACTTTGCAGGATCACCTTCAGGGATCACAAGACATATATAGGCACTCTTTGCAGATAACTTACGTAACACAGTAAGCAGAACTGCAGTTTGACATTCATGCCTGGTGATTTTTGTCTTTGAGGCCTCAGACATTCTATATGAATTTGTGAATTTTTTCATTTAGACCGTGGAGCCTTAAAATACTTTCTCAAACAAGAGAACAGTGTAGGAAATAGGAGCAGATAAACTAAACACTTCAACATAAAATCAACCTCAATTGTTCCTTACTCTTCCTGTCTATGCCTACAGTGAATACTGTGGCTAGCAGAACTTCTTTCCACCCCACAAGTGGTTGGATTTTGGATTTTCCTTCATAAGTGCTTTTTCATAAGTCCTTTCAAAGACTTGCAGCATCACCACTCTGTAAAACCAAGGAAAGTTGACTGCGAATGTGGCAGAATGTGAGCGTTTGGAAGAACTAAAAGAAAGTTACTGTTTTCTCTAGAGTGTTATTGAAATATTTCCCATAAAGTCACTTATTCTTAACTAGAAGAAATTGGAAGGGATTATGTTTTGGTGGGGGAAGGGGGAGGGGCAAAACCCGAACTTCTTTAGTCCTTATCTATCTCAGTTAATTACAGACCAAAAGAAGAACAGGATTTGCTTCTTCCAAAGTCAAAGCGTGTTTCCACAATAGCGACTTCATAGAAACCTGACAAGAGATAAGTGTTCCCAAGCCTGTACTTTATTGTACTGAGAGCATGTAAAAAATTTATTTACCAATTTTTCTGTCCTTATTTCCCATCTTTTTTCTATTTCCCTCTGCTCTTCACGTTTTAGTTGTTGAGATTAATCTTTTGCTTTCTATCTGTCTTTGAGTGTATTGAGGAAAAATAGAAAAGCGGTGTGTTGCCAGTTTTACATGCTCGTGAAACAAAGGCTTCAGAGCCAATGGAAAAGGTTGTTTAGATTTTTTTCTATGTTCTGAGTTTTAGGGCTTGAGGGAAGGTGGTGCTCAAGAGGAAAATATTTATGAATGCAGATATAGACATTTAAAGTTTTCGGGGGATGTCAGAATGCTTAGAGTGGGTCTCAGTGGGAAGAACTCCCAATGAATTCTAGGGAGATTTGGTTCCCAATTTTTTGTCAGTGTCTGTGGAAATTCCATCTGTAACTATGTGATTTTGCCATTGTGTTGAAAAAGTAATGACACAAGAAGAGCACCCCAGAACAGAGGGAACTGGTCCATATTGCAGTCCTGGAGAGGATAACAAAGTAGTTTTCTGGGGCTGTTGCTGCCAAGATAGAGGAAAGAGATGTGATGTGCATTCCTTGAATGCCCCTATGTGCCAGATACCAACTGTGTGGGGAAGGCTGGTCACAATCTGGGAACACAGGCAAGTATCCCTGCTCTGCTAACTCTTGAAAAAGTCTGTCTGTGGATCAAAGCCAGGTCTGCCAACAACTAACCAAATGAAGTTCCTCATTAATGTAAGCTACAATTGTAGAAATAGTGTTGCTGGAAGTATGGCTCAGCTTTCCCTATAAAGCTGAAACAGTGGGTTGTTTCCAATAGCACTTGAAGCACCTTCTTTCCACATTCCTTCTCTTCCCTAATATGTTTTGTTTGCTTGTGTCTAGTATTTTGCATTTCAGAAGACACAGTCCTAAAGCACTTTGCCATAAAGAATATGCTGTCAGAGGTTTTTAGGGATTACTGGTATTTCTCAGGCTGCTGTGGGAAATTCTTCAATAAATAAGTAGGACAGTAAAGTTAGTATTAACGCAACACTCCTAAGGCAACTCCCCCTAGCCAGTTCCTAATTTCTAAATAATCATGCATTTGTTGCCTCTCTTCATGTGTGGATTCGTGCACAGTCTGTGAGGTGATGCAGATGAGCAGCACTGACATTGTGTCTTGCAGCCACGCTGGTGATGCTGTGTGGGAGTTACTCATGTGGAACAGTGGTTTATGTAATCTCCCCATCCCTGCCCACGGGCTGAGAAAAGAAGGCAGCCATAAGGCAGGGAAGAGATTTATGAATGCTGTGGTGTATCTAGGTTTTTGCTGTCACTTTAAGTGACTGCATTTTCTTAATGTGCTACTGGCCTTAACAGCTGAACAAGCAGCAAGAAATAGCACAGGAAGCTCTTACTTATATTCTCTTGTGCTATAAAATCATCTTCTGTTTTTATTGCCTTGATATTATGTTGAACCTTTGTCTCACTTTTTGACCAATTGAACTTGATTAGTCCATTAGACTATTAGAATTGTCTTTCTTCATTTTTGTTTTGTGTAATTTCACTAACACTGTAACAGTGTTACACTGGGTGATGTTTATGGGAAGGTTTATCTTTGTTCAGTGATGTACTATTTTCATCTGACTATAGTATCTCCACAGATACCTACTTTTACTTAATTTTCAGCTCTTACCCCTGTTTTTACATGCTCTAATTGTGAGTGTACCAGAATTGAGCTTGGAGATCCACCTATGATATTGCCCTAAATTTCTCAATTCTCATCATCAATCCTTCTTTCAATTTTTGCTGGTCTACTGTTCAGTTGAATGAAGGGCTTCATGATTTTTTTTCCTATTCAAAGGGATTTTCTGTTTCAAGGCTTCTCAATGACTGTTTTGCTCTTCATAGGCTTTAGAAATTTCATGTCTGAGTAAACTCTGAAATGTAATCAGAAGTCAATGAGAGGGATGTGATGGACATGGTTCTTTTGACTCAGTACTGTCTCAGGGAAAATTTATTCTCAGTAAAAAGTTGTTTAGAGTCCTTTCTTTTCGAGTTTTCCTGAAAACAAACAAAATATTAAGGAGAAATCTTCTACTTAACATTCTGAAACATTCACATATGAATTTCTCTCTGGTGCCAAAGGTGATTTGTTTTAACACTGATTGATGTATCTGTTCCTTTTCTTCCCTTCCTTTTAAGAATTCTGGTGGATCCACTGTAACACCCTTTAAAATCAGATTGTGACTTTTGTCAAGGCCCACAACACTCAGAGTATTGATGAGAGTGTTGATGTTGTACCGACGTGTCTTTGTGTTAAAATCCCAATTAAAAGTGAAGCCATAATAATAGCACAGTTGAATGAATAAAAATAGCTTGCGCAAGTGCCTACATACAACTCCTCAGTTATGGCAGCTGAATAAGAATTGCAGGCAGAAGTGATGACAGAATAACTTTTGAGAGCATAGTAAAATTATCTTGCAGAGAAATACACCACACTAAAGGCCATGGGATCTGAGAAATTAAATCATGATTTCTTGAAGTAGTAAAAATAGTTTGCATGGGATAGCAGTAAGTTCAACACAACTTTTGATCAAGCAGGATGAAAAGTGCTGCTAACATACAATTATTCTAGAGTTCGAAACCGGTGCTGTGTTTTCCACTGAACCTGAAAGTAAGAACAAATTCATGTAAATACATCTAATGCTCCTTACAGGATGGTACCCTGACTGTGGTCAATAGCATTTCCTTATGGAGAGCAAGAACTTCATATGCATAAAATAATACTTCTGCAGCGTGTTCTGATCCTGACTTGGTCCAACATCTGCTGTCAGTCAAAGATTTCAGGAATTTCTTTATCCAGTGCCCCGTGAAATTTATCTTTGTACTGTTGCACATCATTTCATACTCCAGTTCAAATACAAGTTTTTTAACAAGTGGCATTTATCTGTATGTTACAGAAAATTATGACACACAATGGAGACATCTTGTCATTAAGGGGTAGAACCAATTGTTATGAGATCTGGTTCTGCTGTGGACTTCTCAGGTCAAGACTACAAAATTCAGCCTTTCCATGTGTTTTATCCTTAGTAAAATGGGGATAAAGATACCTTTGTTATTTTTCTTGCTTATTTTGGGACGTACCATTTTTAACAATGTGATTTTCATTGGAGGCTATAATATTGTCATGGAAACAAAATAGTTGAAAATCCAGTCAGGACACAGCACTAGATTTTCTCCTCTCTTTCCCCTCTAGGTTTTTAGAGTGTGGGATATACAGACTCTTTCACCACTGCAGGTCTTCTATGAAGATCATGGGACTCCAGAAGAGATGAATGCCTTTCCCATGGTATTTGACAATGATCATGGCCTGCTTTTCACAGGTATGTTACTACAGTTGGTGTGTGAGAGCATGCCCCTTCTCCTAGAATCCAATTTTCTTTGTGATTAAATACAGCTGAAATTGAGTACAGGAGTAAGGTATATGAGAATATACAGAATACTGGGAGACAAGGGCATTGCCCATTAAGACTGTCTTAAAGTGGGTTATATATGGTGCTAATTTCAATATTGAAAATGGCATTAAAATATGCAGCATGGGAATTAACAGCAGGAACCAAAGGAAATGAGAAAGGCTTCTCTGAAGGCAAGGTGAGCCTCCCACAGCAAAATTAAATTACACAGATTGTTATATAGACTTGTAATTTCTTGAAAGCTATTAAGTTATTGATCTCCCCATAACTATTCCTCTAGGACCTGCTTCCTGTTTGGAGATGAAAACAGCAGCATACAGTCTCTGTGAAGTCCTCACAAGTGTATTCAAACTCCTTATTTAACTCAGTAGCTAAAGACAGCCCTACAACCTGAGGTATCAACAGACACGGTGCCTGACTGATTAGGAATAAATGTTGTGGGAACTCAACTGGGGTTTCTGGGCTCTGTTTCCTGACTTTGTAGCAGTGAGCCTGGCGCCTCTGAGGGACCAGAGCTTTGCATCTGTCACTAAGGATGTTAGCCTTTTATATCTAAGGCAGAGACTCTTGAAATTGGCAGGGTATGTCTACCCCAGAGATGTAGTCACAAAAAAGCTTTGAGCTTGTTCTGAGGCTATAAAGGCCTGACATGTACCAGGCAAATAAAGTAATTGTCTTTGGAGACAGCTTTTTCTGTCCTTGGATTAGGAACAAGGCACAAAGCTTGTCAAATCTGAGAAGATGAATGTGAAACATTTTGTTTTCAGTGACCTGATGGTTTCTACTGAATTTTTTAATCACTAAAGGATACAGATACTGTCTTCATTTCAAATTTATGCTTGTGAGATTTTCAAGGCTTAGCAATGTCAGGAATTCATCCAGGTCACTCCGTGACAAAATGAGGTAATTTGCCCTTATAAACAGTGGTACTATAAGTGCCTAAATATTTGTAAAAGTCTCGTCCTAGACTCTGTTAATGATTCCATTAAAAGCTTAAGTGAATGTTTCCTTGCCCCTGAAGAGGGCAAGAGACTGAGGCTGTATATGAGTGAATTCATTCTCATTGCTATGTACCTGGCTTCACAGAGGAGATTTTCACTTAATAATTCACTAACATTCATAAATCACAGCTCACCTTCATGCTTCATTTGAATATTGCGATAGCTTTCCTTCTGTGCCTGTTTCCAAGCTGCTGGCCTCTGTGCCTGGATTTATGCCAAGGATTAGGTAGTTTCTTCCTTTGCTCTGGAGTCACTGCTGCTCTGCTGGTAGATCAGCGGGGATACCGGGCAGGGATAATGGAGCTGCAATGGGAGACTGCACTCTGGCTTAAGAGCGCTGTACAGATCTTGTCCTTTCTTTTGTCTTATTGTCCCCATCTGCCTCTGTCTTTGCAACCCCTGATCTGAGAGCACAGGAAGGTTTGGAAAACACCATTCAGATCTTCCGTGCTGTATAAAGAAGGTACTGGAAAGACATCATCACTGCCTGCAGATAGAATTGCATTATCTCTAAGAAAGCAGCAACCAGAATTTATTTGAGTGATAGATCTCCCAGTCAGGGTTTTATGTATTTGGGTTCATTCTATTTCATGCCAATCCACTCTGTGACTGGGGGATTTATGGCTTCTACTAATTTGCAGTCAGGATGTCAATCTCATCAAAGGTGGGCAGAGGACTGTGTAAGACAGGTAAATACTTGGCCATTGTTTGACTGGTACTTTTTGGGGACTGTGTGTGAATGTTTTCTGCATCAGACAACAGGTATTCTCAAAAAACAGACAATATTCCGTATCCTCTTCAGAAGAGCTTGTATGAACCCAATGGTTTACATGAAATCTTTTAATTTCCAGGAAAAGTAATTATGCACAAAATGTGTGTATTCTCACTTCTCTCACTTTGTGCAGGTTCAGATGTCATTGATATTTATCCCCTAGCTAATGTGATACAAGATTCAAAAGAGTTGCCTCAGACACATGAGAAGAGCCTCAATGTTCTGCTTTACAACAGGGCTTTTCACCAGATTCTCAGCATTTGCACTGAGTCAATACTAAAGGTGAGTGTAAATTGTCACCCTTTATACTGAAAAATAAAAGCCTCAGCTTCTTTATTCAGAATAAGTTCTCAGGAAAATTGGTAAGTTACTAGTATTTTTTATTCAAAGTGTTGGTTTTGTGGCTATTTTTGAGGTCCAAAGAAGTGGTAGCCATGAACCCCATTAGGGTTCAGAAGATCCAACTTTTCTTTTTAACAGTGCTGCAATAATCATAAGAGGTACTGAGAACCTGTAGTTTCCACCAGCTGTTGGTACATTCGATGGCAAAATTTGGAGGGAGGCAGCACCTTTTATTGGGTCAGTTGGTGATGCATGGCGTTCCTGTGGAGAAAGGCTTGTGCAATGGTTTGTTCAGTTTTTACTCTCTCTAAAGATCTAATTTCTCACTGTAAACCCTGCCTTCCTTAGACCACAATGGCTGCAACACTATTACAATTGCAAGATCATTTGGAGCACTTGGTGCTACAGAAAATCAGATTCCAGTGCATATGAAATCCATAACTACTTGATAAATCCAGTTGAATCTGAGCTATCCCACTACAGTGACCAAATTTTGAACTGGTATTTCATTATAAGATGTTGCTTAAATTTCTAAAAGGATTCAATAATGATCAGAGATAGTTGTTTCTATGTTTTTGGACCAAGTGTTCATGAAAAGCCTCATATCAAAGTTTGTGTATTCTGCACAGAAACTATAACTCAAACAATTCTTTCTAGTTAAATTTCTTTGATTTCAAACTGTAAAAACACTTTAATATCAGTCTCTCTGACTTAATGAGGGTCTTTATCATAGCATACATAAAAATAGGTCCTCCTCTTGCCTGGGTGGCTTCCCCAGAGAGAGGGACATTTTCAGGGAAAATACACTGGTGTTTCAGTAAAAAAATTTGCTACTGGCCATAATTTCTCCTATTACAGTAGAACACATTTCATGATTAGTTTTAGGGGATGTATTAAAAATAACTAAAATTATTTTTTTAGGTCTGGGACCTAGAAACAGGATCTCAAATATATCGAATAGAAGATGCGCATGGGCTGAATACTGAGGTGACCTGTGCAACCATTGAAAGAAATGGGGTTTATCTTGCTACCGGGGCATGTGATGGTAAAGCAATTAAATAATTACTACCTTTTTTTTTACGTTTACTACTACTTATTTCCTTTTGTTTATTTTTTTAATGGCATATTACATTAGCAGACACAACTCTTTGCCTTGACTGTCTCAGTGACAGAATTAATTTTGATTGTACAGCTGTCTGTCCATAGAAGGGCGGGGTGGGTCTTGGTTGGCTTCTCTTTGATAGGTGGTTCACAGAAAGATGATTTTGGGCTTCTTGGGCTTGAGTTCTTTTCTAGGCTGTTACTCTTTGAAAGACTGTCTTCAAAGCTCTTAGTCCGAAAAGTTGTTTCCTCATAATACTTAGGGCATAGATGTATAACTAAATGGCTGCAGATGAAGAATGGTAGTTTTTAAATTTTCTAGTCTCTAAGCTCAATTTTATAGTGTTGGAAGTCATTGAACACTAGAAGAGATAGATAGATAGATAGATAGATAGATAGATACATAGATAGATACATAGATAGATATAGAAGTAGATGTTTCCTGTATTTCTCATGTCTGTTATTGAGGGTGTGTGAGTTTTAGGTAATGTGACAAGACCTCTCCAATACACAAGTGCACATTGAATTGTGCAGGAATCTTTAATAAATTTTTTATCTGTTAACATGAAAAAATAATTATTCTTACATTAAAGTATTCAACAGTACACACCTGAATTTCTAAAATATGTGAAACTTTTGAAAGCTGCTTCACATGAAGAGGAAATGACGGCCTTTTCCTCTAATAAGAAATATTAGCCAGTATACAACATACTGGCTAATATTTCTTGTTTCTACTTGGGAGCAGAGACTGCACCCTTTATGGATCTTAAGAGCACAACAGAAGGTGAATGTTGTCAAGTCTTACAAAAGAAAAGTCACATGTAATTAATTGCTTTACTTAAGAAAATTCCATAGCTCCTTCTCCCCAGTAGCTCTCTGGAATAAATCCATCAATCAGGCCCCTTTGCTCATTGCTGTTGCTCAGAAGCCAAAGTCTTCTGCTAGGTAGCCCACACTCATACAGGGATTGCTCCCTGATAACGTTATTCAGAAGCTGTAAGAAGTAAGATAAGCAGAGATCTTTTATCCTGGGCCACACAAAAAAATAGACATGGAAAAAAAAGATGGTAAAATTGCGAGGGTAGAGATGTTTTCTGTTAAGTTTTTTTTTTGGCCCTACAGCTGCTTTGCTAAGACACACACGGTTACAATATTTGAAAGACCAGTGACCTAGCTCTTGACCTCAAATTGGATTTTCTCTTTCTTTCTCTTTTCCCTGTTTGATCCTATTTAAGATTCTGGTTTGCAGCACAGGTTATTGCTACAAGTTCATTCCCTTTTCTACATTTGTCTCATCCCCATGTAGGAACAGTGAAAATCTGGGAGTTTGAAAGCGGGCAAGAAGTTAAAGCCTTGCCTTTAGAGCAACACAGTGATGATGAGCATCGTGTGCTGAAGATAGCATATCTGAAGGCTGATGAGGGTCAACATGCAGTTATTGTTTTGGAGCAGAGAGGGAAGATAAAAATCATTCAGGTTTTTCAAATATGCTTCTTTTTTCCCCACTAATTTCATTTAGTAGCCCCTCATTTCTGAGGTAAAATAGGACTTTTTATTAATTAGTAGATAAACTTTTAGAAACTGTCAAGGAACAATCTACTTTTTCAATGTAATCAACTTAGCTTTTTGCCCTTCTGTCTAGTATTAAAATGTTTATTAATCCATCACTGGTTTTCAGCATTCTCATAATTTTTCCTTGAGTTTGCTTTTTTATTTGTGATTGAGGTTTCAGTAGTTACAGATCCTTTGAGGTAACAGCTTTAAAATATTGGTGTTGTTACTACAGATGGTGTTTAATCTATTTAAAGAGCTTCTTACGATAATGTTTTGATGAAAAGATTATTTTATTTTATTTTATTTTATTTTATTTTATTTTTGTTTAAAATTAATAGATTAAGACAGTGGATTCTTAGGAATTGATACCAAGAAACAAGGCAGTAATAAATCAGATTGACTTGGCTTGATTTTGAGCATCTACTCGGTTTTCCTTTCAGCTAAAACTAACAGGATGCATTCACAGCTTACAATAATTATGGCTTAACTTCTCAGACAAACCATGTTTCTGTGAAATTACATTCCTCAGTGTTTAACTTGGAACAAAATTGTCCAAACTTTAAAGCTGTTGTATGCAAGGTAGAAAATGGGAGTCTAGACAGATGATATATTTGAGAAAAAAAATAAATACACAGGCTCTCATCTCAGTAAATAATATATTCTTTTGAGCCTGCTAATGAAAAGTTGCTTTATACAGGGTTTTCTTCTGTTATTCAGACTTTTTTGAAATACTGCATCACACTACTTGCTCCTCAGTGTTGTTACTGAAATTGTTTAACAATCCACTAAGTGTAAATGATGTAAATGTATCCCTTGACAAACAGACTGGTGAGGAGTTGAATCTCTTCCAAGTCTTTATGAAGCTAAGTAGATTAATACTGTTTCACATACTTGCAGAGCTACATTTTTCCACAAACGTTTCTGTGATAATGAGAAATACAGGTTGTTTTATTGTTAGAATTTTAAAGGCTTTAAATATAGTAGTTAGCAAAGTAAACGGGAGTAGCAACCAAAAACAGTTCATCCTTCACAGTACTTAACTATAGATCTCTCAATTTTTAGTCCTTTCCTAAAGGTGTTTCTTGTTTGATTAACTCAATAGCATAAGGTTTACTAAAATCTTAATTATTGCTTCATTCTATAGCTCAAGACATCCATGAAAACAGCAAACCTAAGGAGCTGATTTCAGTAACGCTTCTCAAAATGGACAGAAATGTCAATGTTAGAGTAGGAGA
>VWZV01003532.1:2928-38265 GCA_013397155.1 Irena cyanogastra
CTCTCCTCTTCCCTGTGAAAAACCCATATCCACAGCGCAACCACGTTTGCACACTTTCATGTTGCTGAAGCCAGGCAGCTAGAGAGCATACAGATGGAAGTGCCAGGACAGCAGATATTCCTAATGCATCCCTTTCTCTTAGCAGCATTTAAGTTGCACATATTGCACTGCTGCTCTGTATCTTCTTCTCCAGATAGACCTGCAGTCAATTTTTTCACTGACACATCTTCGTTGCAAATGTCTGGCAGCTGCGCCTATAGCTAAAGGCTACAGGGGTAAAAGACAGTGCAGAGCTGCACCTTCGCTTTGCCCCACGCAAGCCACATCCAACTTACTTGTACACTCTGCCTATCCTTTTTCTGCCTTGTCTCCCATTGTGTTGTCTGCATCTCCATGCCTGTTGGTCGACGCAATTGTCTTCACCCAGGGTAGAAAAAGGGTTAAGTAGCAGCACAAGGAGCTCTCGTTGAACTGCCTCCTCAGGACTGCCACCATGAATTGTGCTGTCAGGCCAGCAGCAGCCACACTTGTCTGGCAGCCACTTCGCTGCGCACACCAGCCCGGTGCTCTGCGGCTTTGTTCTTCACCTTTAGAAACCCGTCATGCTTTCATTCTCCCGGAGGCGAATTGTCGCCTACTTCACGAACAGAACAATGTGCGGGCAGCAAAGCACTCCTAAGCATTGCTTCTGCCGAAACACGCCTGGGCCATGCACTTTCCTTCTAAACACTACATACCACACCATTCTGCATTTCTTGTGGACTGAATCTAAACGGAATGCTTCTCGGTGACATTCCGTGTAGAGAAATGCACAGCGGCAAGTGGTAATGAAGTAGTTTAACCATAGCTACTTGTGCTACTACTTATTCCTTTCCCAGATTTCTGTGGAAGCAATTACACTTGCCTATAGTCCCCGAGATATGAGTGTATCTCAAGCTAAAAAAAACCCCCCATGAACAAAATACTGTTTGCTGCGCACACCACCCCTGTGCTCTGCGGCTTTCTTCTCACCTTTTTTAACCTGTCGTGCTTTCAATCTCCCAGGGGAGAATGGTCGTCTATTTCACGTGCAGGACACTGTGCCGGGAGCAAAGCACTCCTATGTTGTGCTTCTGCCACTGTGCTTCTGCATCACCTGGGTGATCCATTTGCCCTCGATGTGCTCCTTGGCACAACCGATATTCGCGTCTCTTGTCTGAATCTAAGCGGAAAGCTTCTCGGCTATATTTCGCACAAAGAATTGTACCAGCACAGCTGCGCAAACAAACACGGTTTTCTGCTGCTCCATTCTTCGCTTATGTGATCCAGAGAGAATTGAAGCACAGTGAGAGCATTCTGCTTTGCCGCTTTTCAGAGCGTATACTATCCTGAACTAGTGTGTTTTGCGCATGGTTTTTGCTCAGGTTTAATACGCTCCTGTGCTTTCTCTTCCTCAGATTACAAATTGTCCACGTAGCTCTCTTTCAGAGAAAAAACACTTGCTGCTAGATTAGTCGTTCCATGTCCAAGACATTCAACATAGCAACACAGTCTGTGAAACAAGAAAGGGCATGCAGGACCTGTTTTCGTCGTGGCACATTTTCTTCTGCGAGGTGTCTCTCCGGATCTTTAGCCCATACAAAGCTATCATGTGCGCAGCTGTAATTCAAACAGAGAAAACCTTGCAGAGAGCGCTGCAATCTGGCGGTGCTCTGCAAGTCGTAAAGAAAGAGGACTGCCCCTTGAATGTGATTCAAACAGTAATTTCAACAAGTGTGCATGACCAGCTCCCAGGATCTCTGATATTTTGGCACAGTTCTCTGCTCGAGATGAAACTAAAAATCTTTTTGTCAAAATTCAGACAACAAGGGAGGCAGAATAATGGTGGTACCTGTTTCTAACTATATAGAGTACATGGCCCGGCCGTCTTTTGGTAGAAGTTAAACATAGGAGATCGCTGTCAGCACGGTGTTCTGTGCATGAAGTAGATGACGATTCGCCTCTGGGAGAATGTAAAGCGTGGCAGGTTACAAAAGGCGAAGAATGAAGACGCAGAGCACCGGGCTGCAAAAAGTGCACCTGTTGTGCTTTCCATATTGCAAAGTCCTGCAACATCTCATCCACAATTGGAGTCAGATGCTATTGCTCTTGTTGCTTGAAACAATAAAAGCACTGTCCTTGGACTTCCTCACATAACTTGGAGATTAGCAGTTTTTTAAAGTCTTACTATAGCAGAGTCTATGATCAGGCAGTCCATGCATTATCCGGAAGGATGCACCAAAGCAGGAGGCGTTCTTGAAGTAACCCTTCTACAAGCAGCCTTGAAACCGTGCACAAAAGAGTGCATCTTTGTACCTTTCCTCTCCAATAGACACACCATATTTTCTAATCTTGCATCTCTGTTGTCAGCTTTTAGCTATAAAAAGTAAAACCTAGTGCTGTGCATGAGCTGAAAAAATCACTGATGATCTCAAATCCTACCCTTCTGCACTGCATCTCTAATTGTGCGTTCTGGCTCTCCGTGCGTATAGTATGCACAACTGTTTTCACAGAAGACTGGAAGAAGAATAGGTAGCAGCAAAAGGAGCTCTTGTTGAATTGCCTCTCTACAACTGCTAAAGCCAATACGGAATCCATGCTCTGCTGGCAAATTACAGGCTGCAGCTAGCAGCCCGGTGCTCTGTGGCTTCTTCCTAAGCTTTTCACAAGCTTTCATGCTCCTGAGAAAGAATCATCATCTTCTTCTAACGCAGAACAGGAAGAAAAGGAAGAAATTCTTTGGGGCAAATTTTTCAAAGGCAAAAACAGCAGGTAAGAAATCAATTATGAAGAAAAAATATTGTCCATTGGGTCCCACTTTCTAGTAAGGCCTTTGGAAATTTCCTTGCATACACTTGCATGAGAACTGCAATCGAGTGTTCAAATAACAGACAGAGATTAATTTCTAATGGTTATGCATCATTCTTGATGGCTGAACAAAAAATTAAGCACATAGGAAATCAGCACTTCATGAACAGCAGCTCTCCTGAACAGAGGGAACATGAGCACAACCAACAGCCAGTTGTTTTGGGGCTAAGATAACTGACATGGAGATGTTCAGATGGTGAAAATTTTGGTACTTAGTACTGTGTTTGAGTCTCTTCATTGGCAATATAATTAATCTGTTCCTTTTTTTGCCATAATTTATTTGAAATTGATAATATGTTGACTGCAATAAAAATTGACACAAACTGTCTATATTGCTCTGAAAAATCTAGCATTTAGCACTTGGTTCAGAATTGTGTATGCTTGCAAAACCACATCTTCACTATGAAAAAAAATCTTCCCAACACACGGAAATACATTACAATGTCTGTTTTAACATAATGAGTACTCCTTGGCTGGTATGTATTTGTTGGAGAAATCCTACTAAAGATAACATAAGCAATCCCAGACATTATCATCTTAAAATTGTATTTAAAAATAAACTTTTCAACACTGGCAGAACATCGAAATACTTTCTCCTGTGCTTCCTTCACAGAATAACAAGCATTAATTTATTTTAAAATCTGCATTATTTGTACAACTATGATTAATAAAAAAAAAAAATCCCACTGAACATAACATGGATTAGACACATTAACCCTTCAGTGTACGAGCAGAATGCAATTTCTACACAAATGCAGGAGACCTATTTTTCTGAGTCAGTCTAAAAAAAAAAACTAACTCTGCATAAAACCACTTTCTTTTCTTGTGAATCTTGCTTTTCCTATTAGCAACTTTCAACAGCTACTCAAAATCCTCTTTTGACTGTTTTATTGCAGGGACTTCTTAGGAGGTTTATATGGAGTGGGGTTTGTTTTTAATAGGAATGTAAATGATTTGGATATCAAAAAGATGGTAGAGATAAGTTACCGTTCTCTATATGTCTAAACAATATTAATTTTTAAATTATTAATGAGCTGCAAATTTCTTAGTTTTCATATCCATTACTGTGATGAGCCATGGAAACAATTGAACATGAAAAGAAATTATTGGAGTAGCGTTTCCACTGATGAAAAACAGTTCAGATGGGCTACATTACATGATCAAGTATTGCTGAAAATCAGGAGATCTGTAGAGGAAATGGATCTGTACAGTGCTGACTACCATACCCAATATACTTGGTATATTCACTTATAGCCATTACTTTATAGAACCTTTTCCTCTCATTCTTGGCAAAATTTGTATGGTTAGAATAAAATGGGGGAAAAATGACACCTAAATTTAGGGTGAATGGGCAATGTAGTAAATACACTCTCTTTTTTCATCCACTTTAATACTTACAGAACTTGAACTGAGAACAGCATTAGACTAAAATCTGGACAAAACTTTGACACATCTATGCCAAAAGCCTTCTGTCTGAGTTAGGATAGACAGTGGTCTAAAATTGTCATCCAATCTCTGAAAGTTTTCCTTGACCATAAGAAAAGAGAAATTGTTCCCAGACCTACTAGCAAAAAAGTGCCGGATTGGTTGCTTTGAAGATGATAACATGAAAAAAACCTTACTCCACTTGTAGTAGTTATTTTAAAGGCAATGATATTTATTTGACTCTGCTGCCTTCCAAGTTTCACCTTTGAGCTTTTGTCTCGCACCCTAGTCTCAAAGTAACTGATAATGGCTTTAATAGATTGATGAGTATATTCTGTTAGCAATAAAATACTATCCAATTTCCAAAAACTGGAAACAGAACAAGAACTGAAAAAAGCCTACATGGACAGTCAGCCATATATTATAATGGTGACAAAATTAGGGCCTAAACAGCTAACATAAAGAATGGCAGGTAGCCTAAAGCAGATAAAATAAAAAAGGTAAGATGTTTGAGCTACAAAAAGTCTTGTTTATAGGGAACAATTATGTTTACCATCAAAAATGAAATTAAGGAAAAAATCTTTAAAAAACATCTCCTACTAAGCAGAAAGAATGCTAGGAGACAGGATGTGAGGAAATGGCATAAAACTGTGTCAGGGGAAGTTCAGACCAGGCTTTAGAAAAGAGATTGTCACTGCAAGAGGGGCCAAGCACTGGCACAGGCTCCCCAGGGAGGTGGTCATGGCCCCAAGCTGTCAGTGCTCAACAAGTGTTTGGACAGCGCTCTGGCATGCTGTTCAGCTTTCAGGCTGCTTTGTGTGGAGTCAGGAGCTGGACTTGACGATTTTTGTGAATTCCTTCCAAATCAAGATGCCCAATGATTCTGTGGGTCTGGCAGTAGAGGCAGGTAAAAAGACAAGCCACTTTCAAGGCTGAAGACAGTAATGCAACATGGTTACAGTTTAGAGGACCTTATGGACTTCTTCACAAACCTTGGGTGTAAGTTTGCTTGTAAGTTTTAAACTGAAACTTTGTAAAAAACTGATTGGCTGCATTCACAGACTGTTCAGAATACAGAGAGGGTTCACTGAGGAGGGGTTTAAAAGATGGTTTATTGCAAAATAAACAGTCTCATGGAAGGGTGAGACTATAAGGTTGTTACATACAAAACCATCACATTAGAAGCCTTGCATCAGAAGCTGTTATAATTCAAGTTGCAATGTCTTCTATAAATTTCTTATCCAATCAGCTACTTTCACAAAGCTCACTAGCATCTCCATAATGAATTGCTAATTGCTACCATTTTACAAGATTTACCACAATGAGTCTTTTTCTATCCAATCATGTAACTGCACAGAAACTTACTACTGTATCGTCTACTTTTTATCAACCCCACAACGAGTCTTATAGTTAAACTTTAAAACCTTCTACTATCTTAACATTTGTTCACTTCTACGAGGCCTACATCTACTTGCTTAAAACATATTTTTGCTTAAACTACAAACCTTTATTCTTATTTCATCTGTTTCACTATTCTGTTTTAAAGCTTCAAGCCTTCTCCAAGGTCTTAGGTCAAAGACTGGATCCATCTCTATGTCTGAGCTTGTATGCTGGAGGCCTTGGGAGCTCTCTGTGCTTGCATTTACCACAACACACCACACACACATTACAGCTCAAAATGCCCTCACAGCAGTTTAAAAAATTCAGGAAGGCCATCAAGTTAAAACGTATTTTCTGTCATAATGCAATTTTACACCAGAATGCAATTACTTTCTCATCACCAATAAACAAAGCATTTCATGTCAACAGTTTACAAGGGATAGCAGCGCAGCACGCACTGAAAGGAGGACCAGTGCAGGGATGCGGCACTGGCTGGCAGCCGGCTGCAGTTTGTTGGTGGAGCTGGAAGCGCCGCCCCAGGCCCGACAGTCTCCAAAGGCGCAGACCGGGCCGCTAACGTTTCCCGCCGGGAACCAGGGCCGCGCTCCCGGCCCGTTCCTTCCTGCTCTCCCGCCCATCCCAGCCCCGGCTCCGCGCTCCTCCCGAGCCCATACGCTTCCCCCGCTCCGCGCGGAACAGGAGCCCCGCCGCTGGCCCGGAGCGCGACAGCAGCACGAGGGGAGCCCGCACGACCCCGCGGTGGCGGGAGCCCCGGGAGAGCCGGACGCGCGCAGAACCGGACGGGCGGCGGCTCCGGCGGGAGTGCCCGGGGAGGGGGCGGGAGGGGAAGCAGGGAAGGAGGGACCGGCCGTGGATGATGTGGCGTACCCCGCCCACAGCCCCTCGCAGCGGGCGGAGGCAGAGATGAGTACGCGCTACCCCAGTGCTCCCTCGGTTCTCGCTCGCTGCAAACCTGAGTGACCGCAGTTACTGTAATACGGAAAAATTTAACTGGTGTCGCTTTCCCCTGACCAACAACTCATGCATTGATAAAATAACACCGCAGTGGTTCATGTCAGCAGACCATTTAACCCAGGTTGGGGGGTTTGGCACTACAGATAACTCTTCTCTCTGAATATTTAATCATAAGCACTGTTCTGTGTTTTGCCTACAAATGCAGCCAGTAAAACGTGCTCCCAAGCAGAAGAAAATGCAGATAGTTTTTTGTTGATCAAGAGTCACCAGGAAAAAACCCAACCACACCACAAGAACACACTGATTTTTAGCTGCTGTGTACACCATACACCAGAATAGCTACAGGTTGCTGATTCATTAAGTCCTCTGTCATCTTGTGTTTTAGGTGGTAGTTTGTGTGCTCAAGGGATATAAATCTATACAAAATCAGAATGTGTAACTTCTTATTCAGATGTACTTATATCACATAAAAGTACTGGAAGAGAGAAACATGCTCTTAAATTTGATTTCTTAATATGGTAAATTAGAAGGGAGTCGATATATTGGGGTGTTTTGTTTTTGTCTTTTCTCATTGCTTTTCTTTCTCTTTTCCTCATTTCTAGTGCTGTACCTTTCTACTTTGCACCATCTCTGGTGTTTATCATCTCATGCAGTATTACAATTCAATTTGATAATCCAGCAAAAAGTTCTTGCATAATTCTGGTTTTGTTGTCTGTTATTCCATGAAAGTTGATTAAATTACTACCAGAGTCAATGTGAATAAAGCAACAGGAGAACATACCTGGAAGGAAGATTGATATGGGAGGAGCAGCGTTGTGGTGTGTTTTTGGGTTTTATCAGGTTTTCCCTGGGGTGTAGCTCTGTCCCTCGTTCACTCGGAGTCCCTCTGCAGCCCTGGCTTGGTATCTGGTACATTCCAGGGAAAACCCGATAAAACCCAAAAACACACAACAGAGCAGGATTTAAAAGTTGCCAGCTATAGGCTGCAGGTAAAAAACTCTCAGGTTGCCTTATCTTTCTCCTTTAAATATGCCAGAAGGCTTGGAATTCCTGCAAACGAATTTCCATTGGTTCCCATCCCCCTTTCATCTGTTTGCAGATAGTTTGCAGGTAGTGGCAGCAACAGTTACTTGTTTCAGCTGAGCTGACATTATCTTTACCTCTATTAGTAGATTATAGATCATAGAACCACAGAATGGTGATGGTTGGGCCTTTAAAGAATGACCTTTAAAGCTCATCTATTCCAATCCCCTGCAACAAACAGGGTCATCTTCAACTTGACCAGAGCCCTGCTCAAACCTGGCCTTGAATGTTCCCAGGGATGGGACACCCTACCACCTTTCTGGGCAACCTATTCCAGTATTTCATCACCCTCACCATATAAAATGTCTTGCTTATATGTAGTCTGAATCTACCCTCTTTTAGTTTAGAACTGTTCCCCCTTTCTTATCACAGAATGCCCTGTTTTTCTTAAAAGTCTGTCCCCGTTTTTCTTACAAGCCCCCTTTAAGTACAGAAAGGCCACAAAATACTCTCCCCAGAGCCTTCTCTTCTCCAGCTGAACAAACCCAACTCTCTCAGTCTTTCTTCAGAGAAGAGAGGTTCCACCTCTCTAATAATTTTTGTAGCCTTTCTCTGGAATCACTCCAACAGGTCCATGTCTTTTCCATGCTGAGGACCCCAGAGCTGGATGCAGCACTCCAGGTTGGATCTTGCCAGAGCAAAGCATTTGAATCACCTCCCTTTACCTGCTGGCCAAACCACTTCTGATGCAGCCCAGGATGCATCTGACTTTAAGAGCTAACTTAATTTAGATGTGCCACTGACATACTTCAGTAAATTTTGAATTATTTCTGAAACTTTGAGTAATGTGAAAGTGTTTTCCATAATTCAATGCTTGAAAACTGAAAGTTTTTCAAAATTATGTAATGCTCTAACATCCCAGGCTACTTGGAAACAGCATTCTCAGATATGGAAACTAAGCTCATTAAGGCTTATAAATTCTTCACAAAAGAAAATGCTACATGTGGAGTTAAATCAGGGAGGGATAAAGGTAATGCCTGATACACAAACTGATAGTAGGAATTCCCAGTTTAGAAATACATTCTTTGCTTCTTGTATCCTGGTTAGATTTTACTCTGGATGCCTCCTGCACCGTATTAATACTTTTTCTTTACAGTTGTTCCTACAGAAATGCTTTCATAGAGTTCAGCAGAGATAGACTCAAGACTACCACAAAACCCAGGGAACGCACAATTCACTTTCTCTCTCATAAATTATCACTGCATAAAAAAAAAGTTCTATTTATGACTCATATGACATATCTAAAATGTTCTTTGTGGGCAAACCCCTAATATATTTAGAAACTGAGGTTTTATTGTTCTGTAGCTTCTTTCCTAAGGAAGATCAAACACAGATCTGTGTACCTGATGTGTGTTCTCCCTGTATATGAGAGTGATTTAATTTGCATAATATGCACCTGCTATAAATTTTTTAATTCAAGGAAAAGTTGGAAGCATAAAGGTTATTTTATCCTGGAGAGTGGATATGCAAGGTGTTGAGCAAGGACTGGCTTTATATTAAGTGGTATTTGAAAGACATAGTTCCTTCTAGCATCCTTTTGCAATGGTTACCATATAATTAATATTACTAGTTCTGCCATTAACAAAAACACCAAAAAAGCCCCTCAAGCAGCAACAAGAAATTAAAGTTTCCTATTTTTGTTTAATACTGAATTCTTGATATACTGCAGAATAGCTTCATCACGCATTTTGTATTAACCCAATTAAGTTTCAAAATGTGTAGAAGATACTACCTGCCTTTCTCATAAATATGCTAAGGTTATGGATGTTCCCAGTCATGCCCCCACCTGGCCTGCCCTTTTGCTCTGAAGTAGGTGATGTGCCACCCTTGCTCCTTTCTCACAGGAGAAAATTACTCCTTTTTGAAATTCTCTGAAAAAATCAGTCACCTGAAATCCCTAGATCTCTCTCATTGGTAAGTTTGGAGGTAAGGATGTCAGTTGGTTGGTTGGATGGTTGGTTGGTTGGTTGGAGTTTTCTTAACAGCTATGGTTAAGAAAGATGTAACCAATACACACTAAGTGGTGAAAGCCTATGGAAGACAAGGTTAGGACCGTGTCAGCTGTGCAGGGCAGCATTGCAATAGTTACATTTTTGAAATAAGGGACTTTCAGTGCCTAATTCTAGTTACAACATATCACTACAAATAAGGTGGTGATGCCCAAAACGTGTATCCTAAGAAGTGGGTAGGTTTCATGCTGAGGTCATAACTCTACTTCTGCACTTGATCCATCAGCATCTAAAATATATTTTCCTGTAGCTATTCAGAAGGTGCTTCAGAGTGCATGCATGGATTTCATCTATTTCAAAATGAGCAGCCGGAACAAACCAACCTTTTCACAGTAGTCTGAGTGAAGTAGACTTAGAGCTTGGATATGTATTTCAAACTTCTTTTCTTTCACAAAGATTATATTGCACCAGTGGGTGAGTATGCGGAAGAACATACTGCCTCTGCATGTTGAACTGACAACACTTGAAGGAACTTCTCTTTAATAGCAACTGTGATTTCATAGGAAGTCAAACACAGCAAATCACAGAACTCTTGGCAGCATCATGGGAATCCAAGGTGCTTCACATGGGGATCCTGAATTGTTGTTTTGATGCCATGATGATTTTTTGCCTTTTTTAAATATATATTTTATATACCTTATCTTCAGTGCTCTTAGCAGGCATACTTGTAATTCTTTAAGTCTGATAACTTAGGATAATCCTGATATTGTGTTAGGCCAGAAGACCAAACATCCCAGAGGCCTCGCAGTTAGAGGCCGGAAGGCCCTATGCTATCTTGAGAAAGCAAGGTCCTCTTTAAAATACATCCTGTAAATTAGGATTAGGCCCCTCCAGGGGGGAATTCTTTGGGATAAGGAGATACCACGCTATTCATTCAAGCGTCTCAATGAGGCATCTTTATTAAATATGCTAATTTGCAAGGTCTATAGAACTGTATACACGATCTACTGGGGGTGTGCATTTTGATGCGTTCCACCTTGGCAAAGTGGTGCACTGTAAAGATCCTTATTAAATACCAAAGTAAAAGCCCTTTACCCCTTAACCATGTCTGATTCTTAAGTTTTAGGACCAAGGAAAAAACATCAGTTTATGTTCTAGAGTTATTTTAGCTACTTAAGTCTTTTTATTGAAAAAATGGCATAACTATATTACTACTTCTGAAGTTTTTTGACTCAGGTTGGATAGCAATTAAGTCTGTATGTGAACTGAAGCTGAGCAGTAGTGTTGACAAAACAAATGTATCTGCTGCTTCCCTATCACAAACACTAAGACATTTGTATGGCTGTATGCTGAAATAAATCTGAAAGAATTTATATATACATTTGAATACCAAAAAACACCCCAGTACTTTTCAACCAGATCAGTTTTCCAGTTAACTGTAGTGATATAACACCTGACATATTCAAAAGATACAATGCAAAAAATTGTGTGAGAACTTGAACAACTGAATAGAAGCAGCAAAGGAGGAATAACACTTAGGTTTCACATGCTGCTTTAAAACCTGGTTGTCATGCATTACACTAAGAGGTTTTTTTTGTAATTAAAATGAAACTTGCTAGTTTTACTTCTACTTTTTATAGCTTTTTGCAGTGGTAATATGAAAGTAAAACCATTCTTTTTTCCACATATGTAACAATGACAATATTTTCATAAAAAATGAGTGAAATTAATGCCTTACTGATGCAGCAAAGGATAGCTTTTATTCTTGTATCCTCTTTGTCATGGCAGAGATCCTACCTCACTCCCTGATCCATGGCTCCTGGCCACATAGTCCTGCATATTCCTTTGCTTTTCCTCTGACACTCATCAGACAATTCTTCAAGTCAGTTCAGTTCATTAATCTAGCAGAGAAGAGAGTCTTCTTTTTCCTGATCAACTTGTTTTCTGGCAAGTTGACATATGACATGAGCTCACAGAGGAATCCAGAGAACACAGGAGTTTGTACAAGGTAAAAAATATGTGCATTGGCAACCTCTGATTGGAAGCATGAAAAAGAGAATGAAAAAACAGGGGAAAAGGATTGTCATCTCCCTCTCTTTCAGAGCTTTTAGATCAGGTCATCTTGACACATCACAGTCTCAGGCTGATGAATGCCAGTATTAAAGGAGAACAGAATTTGTAATCCAGTCTTGTTTCTCTGCTAACTTTATGCTCATCTAAATTAAAATGCTCTTGTTTTGGGCTACTCTGGCTTCTGAAAAGTATTAAATTTCTATTAGTCCTGACTGTATCCTGGAAATATAAAATTAGTTCAGACTACAGTTGTTTTGAAGCAGAGATCAAAGTAAAACTCAGGAAATACAAAACAGTACTATATTTTGCACTTAAGCTTTTATATTACTGTCCTATGAGGATATGACTTGATTAATTCACAAGTATTCACAGGTATACACAAATCTCACTTACAAATTGATGGTATACACAAATGTTTTTGAGGAGACAGCTTTATTTCTTTTTCCTTGGAAATGTTGTCTGATCTTGTGCTCACAGTAGCATCAGGGAAGAAAATTAGATTCTGTTTCCCCTGGAAGCTGTGCTGTTTTTAATCGTCTTTGGAGCTGCAAAACAAATTGCCATATTATTGCTTTGTAAACTTCTATCTATCATCCATATTGTAGTTTATTGCTTTATCACTGATATCAAAGGCCACAGTGAAGATAGCTACTAATAGTTACTAGTATAACTAGCACTATTAACTGACTAAACAATATAGCAAGTGGTATATTTGGAGTGTAAGTCAACTGTCAGACCTTCCTATGTTTTCTGTGACTTTTGTAGAGTTATTTCTGTACTATTTTTTGCAAATAAACTTTGTTGTTTAATCTTCCCTGTTACCAAATTTCAAAGCAGACAGTTTGCATGCTACCTTTGTATGAATGAAATCACATCATTTCATGTGTAAGACTAAGTTAAAGAACGGACATCATATTCAATCAGTATTCAGAAGCTTTCTTAGTTGTACCTTAAGTCCCAATGCTACTGACATTAGTCACCAATTTTGGCCACAGAGCCTATTGCCAAAAATTCTTATTGTTCAATACCAACCTAAATTTTCTATATGCCTTGCTGGTGCATGGTCCTGCTCTAAATTTGTCATGCTTTCTTTAGATTCTTAGATATTCTAAAAGCATCATTACACATAAAGTTAGTAAGTGTAGCATCCCATGAACTCCCTCATCTCAGCTAATTGACAAGGGCACTGCCTTGGGGAAAGACTCACCAGAGAATTTAGTCCTCCTGTTGGTACAGACAAGACTCCACATGGATGAATCTCTGTGTCACCTTCTGAGATTTCACAATTACCCTGGTTTCTCCTTTCCCCGTTTCCTCACTGGCTGGGTACCCCTGGCGGCTGCCCCTTCTTCCATGGAGAACAATCCTCTTTGCCCTGCCCTTGGCTCCACCTCCTGATCCCTACCCCTTCTTAAGCTGCCCAGAACACGTAGTTCTCTCTCTTATGCCTTGGTTTCCCTTTGGTGCGGATCTAATAAACTCTCTGGAACATAACCTTGACAAAAGGGCCTTCTTGTCTCTATCACTGAGCCAGCTGCGGTGAGTGTGGTGTGTGGGTCAGACTGCATTGCCTGGATGCTAACCCCACCGGCTTTTCCACAGGAGAGTTTTGTTGGGAACAGGTAACAGGCAGCAGCAGCCACCATCCAACTCCTGTAATTTTTAAAGCAAGTTTGTTCCTAATGCTTCCTTTATAGCTCCAACATGTGCTGTCAATGAGAGATGAATCTCAGCAACTTAGGTAACATAATGGATTTTTTCAAAATGGCCATCACAAAGTAACCTTTTCCTGACACATGAGTTTAAAAAAATTAAAATCTTCTTTCCTCTGAAAAACTGCTAGATTTACATGATTTGTCAAGGTTTTGTGTACAGTTACTATGTCAGCATCAATTTCATGTCCTAAAATGCTATCTTGAAGGCACTTTTTTCATTAATATTTATTACCCACCTCAGTATTGATTCATGACATTACTGAATTAAAAGACAGTTTATCAATCAAATCTGAAAGATTCTGTGACATTGTTCAAACTTCATGACTTGAACACTTGCACAAGTCTTAATTTCATTAATTTCTTTTAAAGACGATTGTCCAGTGAGTGGTAAGTGAGTGAAAAGCATCTTTGGTACAATTTAGTACAGATAATGCATTAAAATTAGGTTTTCCCGAGCAACAGAATCAAACAATTGAAGGTACAAATGCATTAATTGAAATAGTGATATGCTGTCACAGAAGTCTGAGCTTCATTCAAAATGAATAGTTCAGTTAGGTGAGTTCAGGAAAAACCTGTAGTGAAACACTTAAAAAACCTACAAGACTTCACTCACCATTTGAATTTTGCCTAAATATTTTGGAAAGATAATTTACACATAAAGTACTGCAGCCTTGCAGTGTGGTGAACTGGTTACATACAGCTTCATGCTTCAGTGGCTGGAATGCTTCTAGTACATCACATGTCTCATTTAAAAATAGCTGTCTTGCAGCATGCTCAGCAGCACAGATACAGCAGAGACATCTAACAAGTCTTGTCAGTTTCTGGTGCATTAATTCACTTTTGGAGGCTCCTTTTAAGTTGGCATCCCATGTCATCAATTAGTCTCTTGACATTCATACATCATTGGTAGACTCGGTAAGACATTAATTTTCAACACTAGCATCCTATGTTCCTGCTAGCTTGTTTTGAAACCTGGGATGGGTTTGCAAGCATTTTGGGAACTGAGTATCACTAGTTAGCATAGAGGAGAAAGGATTTCTGATGTATTCAGAATGGGTCTGCTGTTTTGAAATACCTGGTTTGAGTGTTCTTTGGTTGCATTTAAATTTCAATTCTGTTGGTTCTTTGTGTTTTTGTAACTGCATATTGTGCCTTTAAGCACCCCTTTGTCAATAAAAAACAAATTTATTTTATGTTTTGAATGTTAGCTTTGGTACTATCATTTTGTTATGCCAAGATACAGTATTAGAATATAGTAATTACAATTAGAGTAATTTTAGCATTTTGTTTTTAAAGTATTTCTCTGAATTTTAAAAATAACTATCTTTTTTTTATATGTATGCTCACATAAATACAGGCACAATGTAATTTTTAGCTTCCCCAGTGTTTTCCAGTTCAGCAGTGCTCCATTGTCTCCTTCTTACCTAGAACATTGCAGCTTTCTGAGCTGTTCTCTGGTAAACCATGCTGCCATAAACTGGTCTAAATTAGGAGACTTATTTTAGCCATCTGATTTTAATTGTGGAAATGGGTAACTCATCAGGTTTTTAGTCGTACACTTTAAAAGCTCTCACAATAATTTATTTGCAAATAAAATGAAGGCTTTACATAATTTTTACCAGACCTGTCACTGTCTGAAATACTTTTATCAGTCTCCTTTCTGTAAAGCTTGTGGGTAGCATATAGAAAGTTAAACAATATAAACCTTCTAACAAGAACTTGTGTTATCTAGTTTCTATTCAGCTGAAATGTCTCTCCAGCACGTGTTGTACGTAGAACTGGCTCACATGGAGAATCCATAGACTCTACTATCTCTATTCTTGTTCATCTTAAGAACCTGTTTTTCAGGACATGCAGCCAGAAAATTGTGGAACAAGAAAAAAACACTGTAATTTACTAAAATTACATTCCTCAGCATGCTCAAACTTAGGTGTCTAGAGTGGACCCATCAACTTATATTCAGGACCATCACCTTCAGTTATAACTGTTTTTTAATATGATCATGTGATTTTATAGATATGTTTAAAAAGGTGAGTCAATAGACCAAGTTACTCTGAATAAATGTATTCTGGGTAAACTTATATTACTTTTCCTATTCCAATCCCAAAGCAACAAGATAATTTCTAAATTACAAGGAGTTTCATGTTTACAAATGTATAGCAAAGAACAAGCTGGACATGGCTTACTGTTAGTAAGGAACTTAACCAAGCTTGAGAAGTTGGCAGACATAATTGAGCTCAGCAAAGACAAATGCAAAGTGATACCTTGAGTAGAATAAATCCCTGCAGCAGGTGCAGGATCTGACAGGTTATGTACCAGCTCTGCAGAAAATTTGGGCTTTTCCTAGGTAATGAGCTGAACATAACTGCAGTGCAAGTTGGGCTTTACTATCAAGAGCAGATTGAGAGAAGAAATTATTTCCCTCTACTCAACACTTATGAGGCAGTACTGTATTCCACTTTGGAGTTCCCCACGTAAAAGAGAGGTCATAAAACATAAGAGTCCAGAGAAGATGGTGTAGGCTAGAACATACACTAGGAATAGGCTGAGCCATATGGTTTTGATCACTCTGGATAAGAACTGGGGAAAAGCAAGCAGGAGGAGGATCTGTCTTCCACATGAGGGCATACAGAGAAGATGAAACCAGATTTTCACCAACATATATAGTAAAATGACAAGAGGCAGCTAACATTTCCGTGGCAATAAAGACAATTCCAGCTGGACATAAAAGAAGGATTTTTTCCACTGGTCAAGCACTGAGGGATTACTTTTGAAATATGATTCAACAGAACACTGTGCAGCAGCTTTGTTGACATTCAAGTTAGAGTGCTCATTTAAGCATAAGTTGGACAACTGAGGACCCTTACAGAGGGGTCCAGAGGTCCCTAACAGCCTGAGTTATTTTATGATTTTAACTAAGATACAAGCAAGTTGCATACAGTGTAGTATTTTAAATTTTATTTGTTCTCTAAAGACAGTGTTGGAAAATCATCAAATACATAATTGTCTTTAATTTAAATCCTACTCTGAAGTTGAAATGTGGAATAGTGGAGTCACATGCAGAACCGTGGTGAAAAATGACACAGACTGTAAGTCAGAAAAAATGACGACTGATGTCTCCAATTTATAAAATGGAAGTTGGAACACAGAGGAGATGACCAACACAAGAACAGTCATAGAAATTTCTGATAGTGTCTTTACTGAAGAAAAAAACGTTGCAGTCTTTAGTCATTTAGTCATTTGTGTATACCAGTGGTGGGTGGCTAGGTAAGTTTTGTGCATGCTGGCCAAAAACTGCCTCTTGCTTAGCAGAAAGAGTGTGTGAGAGTGTTTCCGAGGCACAGGGAATTAATGGCTTAGGTAAACATAAGGGAATTTAATAACTGGAGCTAGTGTTGTGGAGGAAGACATGCACATGGGCTGTACAGAAGAGTATCTCGAGCTAATACTGGACATAACAGACACACACCCTGCGGTGGAAATGACAGGGAACTGATCCACAAGCCTTTTTGCTTCCTTCCTCCTGTGTGATAGGAGAAATGGATAGGACCTTTGGGTTTCAGCTCAATGTCATGCACTAGGTATTTGGTAGTTCACACTCGTTCTGCTCTGTCATATTGTGCAGGCTTTGGGACAAAAGGTTTTGTCTTTTTAGCAGTAAGACCTGGTTTTCTTCCAGATGTAGTCATTGAATCTGCATAGAAATGCAAGAAGACTTTCACTGGCAAAGTTAAATTTGCTTGTATCCTGGACTTCTCATTGAGGCTTTTTATCAATGATTTTAAACTTTGATTTTGGGGTTACTTCCAATTCTTTGTGATGACTTTTTTTTTTTTTTAATTGAAAAATTCTTTTTTTTTTAATTGAAAATTGAAAATTTTGGTAGTTAGGTATCCAGAGCACTGTCCGTCTCTCCTATGCCTTGTCCACCACCTACTGGATTCTTTTTAATATCTTGCCAAAGACTTATCCTTTCACAGGTCAATGAAATAAAGGATCTACTTGTTTCCAAAAAGAAAACTCACAACTCCATTACTTGGGTGAAAAAATACGTCATAATTTATCACAAATAAGGCTTAATTAATTTCTTCTGTTCAACATCTAGTTATATTTATCAATATCATAAAGTGTCCTTACTTTAACATATGGCATCAATAATCACAATTAAGGGCATTCTGGTTGGTGTAAAATATCTGAGGAAAACAGCTACTTATTCAGTAATTAAAATAGTAGTTGTTATATGGTCTGCCTTCTGCAAAGAAGCAAAAATTTTGGTTAAAATGAAATTTTTAAGACAATCTCATATTACTTCTAAAAAGAATAAGAAACACCACTTGGTCCAAAATTATCTCAGGTAATGTTTAAATGAGATCAAGCTACGGCCCAGGAGTATGCAGAAGCCCAGACAATAAGGGGTTAATGTGTCTGTCCCAAACACCAATAACCAGACAGCCATGGGTGTTCGTTCCAAGAAAAAAATTTGATTGGAGAACATGACCATGTCGAGGTACAGCAGGGACAAACATCCTTGTTCTATTCCCTGGAGGCACTATTCCCTCGAGAGGGGATTTAGAAAGACAGCATCAGTGAAGAAACAGGCATGAACTGTCAAGGACGGGCCAATCCAGCAGGATGATAGAAGACCACCCAAGACCCCTGTGACCTCCAAACTATGTCCAGGTAGGTCTGAAAGAACAGACTGCAAAGGATAACTAATTTGCATAGAAAGCAAGAAACCTGTCCTCAGGGCAGGCAAGACCCATCTGTACTCGCATCAAGCCCAGGCACACACCCCTTGGACTCTGCACTTCTCACTGGCCAAACAGTCTCTCTCTTTTCCTTCCTCTCTTTAATTCATGTCTTCCTTTCTCTCTTCCATCTGACCCTACCCCTTCACCCAAAACCCACTGCTGGCTTACACAGTAGGTCAGGGACTAACATATCAATTTCCATGCCAAGAGTGTAATTTACTAATAAAACTGTGGGCCCTCTGACTTTTGTCATTCCTTTCGACCACGAGCATTTACTGATCTTGGGTGCTTCCTTCCCCATAGGGACATCACAGAGCAGAAAGACAAGAAACTGAGAAGAGCAGAATGAAACACAGCTCAAGATGAAAGCCATTGTCAAGTGCTGTTTATGAGGATGATGAGAATGAGAAGGCGATAACAAGCAAAGACTGCACATAAGACAAAAAGCTGTGATGCTGTTTTAAGGCAGACAAGATTTACTTAAGTAAAAGAAGATTACATCCTTCAGGATGTTTGCGTCATGGCAATTAGTTAAAGCAGGATCCCAAAATGAACATACAACATCACTTCATACTGTTGACAGTACCTTAGAGATGGAGTTTCAAATAATGGGAAACATTTTATACCAATTTTAATATGTGTATATCTATCTATATATAGACAGATATATAAATATGACATATAAAGATATAAGAAATTTTAATCTTATATTAAAAAAACTGTATTTATACTTTTCATATTTTATACTCCATCTGGCCCAGTGACATCAACATATGAAACCGACTCTCACTGAATAAATGTCAGTGTATGACTACAAGAATTTTTTCCACTACAAAACTTATAAGAAATGTTCCTTTAGAAAGTTTGCTTTGTAGTAAAAGTTCAAATTAGTAGTACTAAAATAAAATAAACCTACCAAAATACTACTGAAAGGAAATATTAAAAAAAAAATTTAATTTAGCTGGAGTAATGAACAGAATTTGTTGCCTGACCTGTTTTAATGTAAAGAACTTTAATTTCTATCAAGAATTAGCAGACACGCATATGCCTTGAGACTCAATTTGAGCAATTTAATGGGAGCTATTATCAGTTAAGAAACACAACAAATCAACATTTTTGTAACAATACAGGCAACAACAGATGTTAGTACCATTGTAGAGCAGGCAAAGTTGTTTCATGATGGTAGCATTGATTGACAGAAATCCTCTACACTTAAAAAAAACAAAGCCAGGACCACCAACAAAACCAAAATCAGTTCCAACACTCTGTCTATGGCTGACCAGGATGAAGGGCTGCTAGTAGGAAACATGCATATATTTAATGAGATTCCCTCCAGACAGCCTATCCAATGGCTAGTGCCTAGATCACTATGTTCCCCTGCTGCTGGAATCTGGACATGCAAGTCTATGAAGATCACAGCTACACTTCATCTGCTGGTACAGTCCCATGTCATCATTCCCTTCCCACCTAATGCAGACCAACACACACCAGATCCCATGAGCAACCAGGATTAGATGTGCACCCAGCTGAGTAATTATCCCACAAATTCTATTATCTCTTGTGTAGAGACACACACCATCAGACCTTGTAGCCTCCCCAGCAGTTGTTATGGACTGCCTGGTCCCTTTGATATGTGCTTCCAGCTCATACATAACTTCTCAGAGACATACATGTATCTGGCCAAGTCTTATGAATGCTTTGGTAACTGATGCTAAAGCCTCTCCTTTGCTGTTTAGGTTCACTTCACTATCTGCTGGCAGCCAAATGGTGCTAGACATGCCCTCACTTGGCCCAGCTGCTGGCACCACAGGTAACACTGGCTATTGTGACTCATGGTATGACTCCAGCTGGTAGCACTTAAACCTCCATAAGCATATATGTACACAGAACAGATAATCCCGTCACCCAAGAAAATAATTAGAAATTTAATTAATAAGACAGGGCAGCTGCACTTAGGAGATCCAGGGCATCATCAAATAACTGCATGGACTAGGGACTAGTCCCTTATCCATCTGTTTCCTGTGCTTGTTCCTCCCCACGCCACCTACATCCCTGCCTTTGGTTCCTTCCATATATATTCACTATTGTAGTGGAGAAGAGATGATCGAGAGGGGATTTAATGAATACTTATCAGTAAGTGTGTGACCTTTCAGTGTGCTTGGGTTAGTTCACGTTACTAATAAATCAGTGCAGTGAGTTAAATAGAAAGCTAAGGAAATGACAAAAAAAAAGGCTAATTAGAAGACCAGGTTAAGTCCCCTGAAGACTCACTTTTGGCCTTTGCCTCCACACCTCCATCTGTGCAGTCCTGGCTGTGGTAGAACAGTTTGACAGAACCAGGAAAGATCAGCCTGCACATGACATATGGACATGAGAGCAGGAGTGTGTAATCATTGCAAAGAGTAGCTACGCAGACTGAAAACTAGCCCAAACAATTGTATTCCTGGAGTAAAGAGAACACATCCTAGCAGAGGGGCATCCTAGCATTTTAAAGTCATGATGTGTAAGTGGTGTGTAGGGGTGAACGGGCATTTCTAGAGGCCCTACAGGAAAATAATAAAAAATCTTTAACTCTTTTGAAAATACAGATCTTAGTATCTTATATTTTCATAGGGCAGAAGAGTACTATCTTCCCCTATCTTAAAGGCTTTGAATGGTAAAGAATTTGATTTTTCCTATACATTCTGCTTCACTACGTTTTTTTACAGCTTCAGTAACCATACATGCTAAGAGTTAAAAGGAGTACAGGAGGGACAGTCCATAGTCTCTATGCAGATCTCAGAACACAGCTGTATTAGATTTCACTTAAAAGGCAGTTCTAAAGAAGGTTGTCTAGTGTGTGAGAACAAGGAATACTATTTCCAGTTTGAGAACAACTGGCAAAGAGACAGGGTAGGTGTAAGCTGTTCAGTTATGTCTCCTTGCAGTTGCTAACCGCTGGATTAGCAATTGACTGCTAGTTTTGTCAACTGACAACTGACAAATTGTCAATTGACACTGCTACATTTCTAGAGCAGCACTCTGACTTTTTTTTTGTCACATTATTAATTATGCTATTACAATGTTGTGAGTTAAATACTTCAGTCTTCTGTTGCCTGAATAAATAATGGTATTTTTGCTTCTGGAAAGCTGAGTGATGTTGTTATTTATAAACAAAAGGTCCATATTTGCTTTTGGATGTAACATCCAGACATGAAGACAGTGTTCTGCGTAGCAAATTACTTTCTTTTCTTATGAGTAAAATATTTTCTACACCACTTAAAGAAGCTGAGAGAAGTAACTCCGGCTTTTGCATTGAGGATCAATCTATCTTAGGTAGCTAGTTAAGAACAAATGGCTTCATTCCTGACAGATGTCATTTGGTAGATCACCATTATGATGGATATTCAAGCGTCATACTAGAATCCTCAAAATGGTCAGCTTTAGTCATTATTCAAACTAGGAAAATAAATGGTAAAGCAGAAATCGATTCTGCTCAGAACCAGATAGCTGAATGTTCAGAGAGTACTTTGGTGTAATTTATAAATTCATCAGCAACTAAATTAACATCTAAACTGTAAAATAACTGTTCTTACAAAGCTTATCAGCAAATACCATTTACTCAATAAATCCCAGAAGTGATGTAGTAACACATTTATTGATCACTTTACCAACTAAAATTACAATTTTATACAGTCAGTCAACAGCAGTAACGTACTTTATGAGAAGCTATGCTTTAACAAAATGGTGTTTGAAATATGGATTTCACTATAACTTGTCAAGCCAAGCTTTTACAGTGCTAATCAAAACAACTGCTGCACTTTAACTTTTCCCCCAAAACATCAACAATAATGTTGCAAAGTAGCTTTTCCATTGTTTATGTGGGTTTAGAATTTAACAAGACAACTTCAAAAGGTTTAAAACATCCGTAACATTGTCATTTACATTCACACAGATAAAGTGATACATTTAATACTTTCTAGCATTAATAAACAGTGTAAAAATATATTTCATATGTATATATATATATATATTTGTTTCCTTTTCCTGAAAAAACCTAGTACAAACTAGTAGTATATGATCCCCCCTTCAAGTTTCTTTTATTTATTTTAAAGATTGAAGAGTAGTAGTTTTAAATTAACAGAAACAAAGACATGGAAATAAGAGAATCATTGTTGTGCTCCCCCATAACCTCTTGTCATGGTTACTAAGCATACTAACCCCTTGGTAATGGAGGTTCTATTTTTGCTAACACCAGCTAGAATTTTCGAACTGGCTGCAGTGGGGATAAGATTTTGCCCAATGTGCTTTGCACTGGATGGTGCCTAGCCCCCTTCATCAAGCAGTTGAAAATCTTTGCTTAGGACATGTTTATCTACTATAGTTAAAATATAGAAATGCTATGCTCAAGTTATTCTTCTGCAATAATGAAAAGAAGATTCAGTGTTAAATTAGGGAGAAAAAGTAAACTTGTAAGGTTAAATGATCATGTAAAATTTTTACTGTGCTGAAAATTTCACAGTGAACACAGTAGGCTAGTACAGCTGCATGTTAACGTTTGCAATGCCTGCAATTAGAAGTATTGCAGGTTAATTATTAGCACACAACAGCTTCCTGGTTGATGAAAGACAAATGAAAATAAGAACAAAAACTAGTAAGCTTCACTGAAGGATTTTATCATCATGTACAGTGCTCCAAGGAAGACTATGTCAAGACCTATCTCCATATCCCAATTGCTTAATGATTAATTTTTAACTAGTGCTCTAGGTAATCAAAGACAAAATAGTTTTGCCTCTACCCTTTATGATCAGGTCCTGACAGCATGCACATCCAGATTTGTGCAAATGAAGAATCAAAACATCTAAATCGAATTAGAAATGGATGTTGGAACAGCATGGACTCATAAACAAGCTAGCAAAGGAATAAAGCATAATACGGATAAATAAATGGTTCATGACAGAACAAAATCAATCTCATTCAAAAATTATACTTCTGTATAAATATATATTTTTCCTCTAATATTTAAATCTCTGAAACATAACACCTTGCTAAGAATAAACTTCAATATACTTATCCAACATTGACCATTTCTCTGCTTTACAGAATGTAAAGACAAATTACTTTGTATTATAAGCATTGTACAAAAAAAAAAAAATTCCCTGCTGCAAGAATTTGCCAAAGCTGATATATTCTGAACCTAGCACAAAGACTAAAAACAAATACCCTTTCTGCACCCTATAACTTGTTTTTGCCAATGATCTTACCTTTTCATACACTACAATGCTAACAAAAGTAGTTTGCCAACATGATTTTATACAGGACATCAGTTTGTAGGTTAACTGGCTTTACACAAAGCCTTTGTAAAGCTCTAGTACATATTTAGCTTGAACATCATAGACATACAAAGCATTTCAGTTGCATTAATATAACCCTATTTAACAGAGCCCAGGCTGCATTATTTCACATTATTTAATTACTCTGTTTAAAAATAGCATTTGAGCAAATGCAAGCATACACAAACTCATCTGATGTAAACTGGAACTTAAAATAATTTACCACTGTGGGGATTCAGACTGTAATTATTTTTTCTTATTTTGTTGTTAATCTATAATGTAAATTATAGATTTACTTTAATTTACTTTACTTTCATTATAGCTCCTGATCAAAATTCAAAGACGGATGAACTGAGTGTACTCTTAGTGTCACATTTTTAATTTAGTTGAGTGTAGCTTTACTCATGTTTCTGATGTTTTCTGAAAAATGTGCAAAGTAGTAGCATAAAGATAGTTGGAGGTAAGGCAAATTATCATGAGCATTACCTTTGAGGCCTTTCCAAATGTTTACATCAAAACTTACTTTGTACAGTGCCATATGCTTTACAGTAACTCACAAAAGAGAGATGCCGTGTAACTGTATTTGAAAATTAATTCATTGGCTATTTAGCTGCAATGGAATATGACAGTAGCTTATCATTTTTCCAAATCAGGTTAGTCAGTTGGGCATTTCAATGTCAATTTCTAAATGCAAGGTTTAAAGAGAAAAAAATAAGTCTCTTCTGTAGTTTTGCCCTCATATATATCCATGTCCCCAAGCAGTGGCTGTGTGCACGCACATGTCCATATGCATGAATACAAAAGGTAACTTCTTTTTTAAAAAATGTTTCAGACTACCAGAACTGCAAATGTCTGTCAAGAATGCTCAGTCAAGAGGCTGGATTTTTCCCCCTTTTGTTTATGATCAGGCTTATTCTTGCCAAAGTCTACCCTGAGTGAATGATCAATTAGTTTGAATAAAATAACCCAATTCAAATGTTTTCTGACAACAAAATCAAGAGTTGTATCTTAAACTTGTTTTGAAATCCACCTTTTCCATAGGGTTTTTAAAGCAATATACCAAGGTTAATACACTGAAAAACATGAAAAAACCCCCCAAATATATTAATAGATATTTCTCCCTGAAAAAATAAATTACTTGGACAATTAAGATGTGGAGGTACTACCTCAATATTCTTTTACTTCCAGAAGCATTATTCTTAGCTGGGACACCATTCAAAGCATTGGTTTTGAGTCTGATGAACCAGCATGAATGCAACTATATGTTTCTTCGTAGTTCTAGGATTCTGAAGACTTAAAAAGCACAACCCTGACCATCATTTTCAGCTCATATTAAGTAAGCCAAATGGGCACCTTGGGGTTACACAAAATGAGCAACTGAATGTTAAATGATATTTTATGGGCAAACACTCCAAATACAGGAGGTACACATGTATTAGTTTGAGGGACTCCAGACTTTAAGAATTTCACACAAGTTTAAGAGCTTTCATTATGCTTCTGGTATTTAATTGTATAAAGGTTCAAGCAAGACTTGAGTCCATAGGCAATGTATGACACTCACATTTCCGGTTCCCATCTCATTATACCACGGCTTTATACTTACTAACGGATGATTAACAACTGTGTGTTTACACAGTGAGTGTCACATTGCTTCACAAAGCTGGGGCAAAGGAAAATATAGGGCCCCAGCAGAGCATAGTTTTAAATAGTTTCTTAAGAGCACTCAGAGGAAAGCTTGCTTTCACCCTTATTCTCGCTCTCTCCTACTTCCTCACCATGGAGAAAGTCCTCTTGTCACACTAAGTCTATGTTAGAATTGCTGAAGAGTGATTTCTCTTAGAACAGGGTATACCATAAAAGCCTCCTTAGATCTTTACCTTTATGCTATGAAGGGAGAATGACAACACCTCCAACCAGCCAAGCTGAACAGCACTGGCTGCAGGACTAGAGCTTGGCCCTAATAAGATTTAAGTTTTTCATCAACATTTATACAGTTTAATTACTTAAGCTGCATCCAAAGAGCATGTGTACACACACATAAACCTACACAAGTCTTGTGCATTACACTACTTAATACCAACTAAGTGACAAGCCAAGAACATAATATTCACACTACAAACAACATACACAAAGGTGTAGTTATTTTGGCACACACGCAAGGCTGACAGTCAGTTAAGAGGACACATACCAGTGCAACGTTACATTTGCTCTATCATGAAGGTAAAAGGTTTGCTCTTGGCCAGTGCACACAGAGAGTTCTTATTCACGGATGACAGGCACGTGCCCCCAGAATACATGCATCCCTGAAGGCAGGGTTATGTTTTGACTATTATACATGCAGGCATAAAGAATTAAAATTCATTTCATAACTCTGAAAAGCCTTAAGGAAAAAACCTATCAATTACAACTTTAAAGTTTTGGTTTTGGAGAAATATACATGAGGATTTTCTCAACAGATGGCTGGGATACCTATCACTCGCAAGTCAAACCCATAGTAGTCATTTGCCTTTTTGTTCTGCCTAATTCCAGCTACTATAAAAAATATTAATTGAACCAATAGACGGAAAATATGGATGACTGAAACGGTACTTCATGAACAAAGCTTTGTATAACGCTGAGAAATTGTCAGACTTTTAAATTTAATTGTCAGAATTTTTAATTTAGGTAAGGTCAGTAAAATACATACTTCAATTCAAAATATCTTTGAAATACAATCTCTATGCTGAAGAAAAACACAAGCTGTGACACGTGAGTAGTTTTGAAATCTCCCTTTCCCTTCCCTAAATGAAAAGGAGGTGAGAAGTATTATAGGTTTTAAAAAATAGGGGCTAAATTTTGGCTATAGTCTAACATTCAACACTTCCCTTGGGATTCTAAATATTTGACTACAATTAATTACAACTGTTTATATAGGACCCATGAAACTATGTGAGTTTTTTAATGTCTGCTTCTCAGTAATGCTATTGTGATAGCTTTGATAACCAGAAAGAGCAGGACAATCATTTTTGGTTTTGATATTTCCATACTAATGGTTGCAAAATGCCTAGCGAAACTCTCAACTAAAGTTCATGGAGTGACTAAATGGAATTAGTAAGCAAGCACTAATAAGAAAATCCCTTTTGACTGCTGCATATTTTACTTAAAAACTATGATATTTTTAGAAAATTATTTGTAATGACTATTCATCTGCCTCAGTAAGGACTTCCACTTCTTGTCCTCACATTTGTAAAGGTTTTGATGGTCAGGTTAAGCTTCAGTAGAAATATAGGTAAGGGTTGTGTACTGCTACAGCATTTAAATGAAATTTGAGTTTGTTCTTTAAGGCAGTTATTTCTAAAAGCTATCTGAACTTTCTGATCACATTTCTTTTGGTAGCATCTACTGTAGTAATGAAAGCAAAGATATAACTCGGAACAACAGGGTTTTAGAGAAGATGCCATGTAAGACAGTGCTACATAGCGGAAGATGCTGAAAATCAAGCTGGAAATTTAGATGGAATGAATTGAGATGCCCCTCAAAAAAGAGAGGACAGTAAACCTTATTAGGTTCCCATGTCCTTACTTCAGACATGACATTTAGTTACAGTCTGCAGCATGGTGCATCGGAAGAGAATATGCTCTACAACACTCCAAGGGCTGAAAATGGGGCACCTCCTCAGCTATCCCTTCCTGTCATCTTTGAGGTATAAGCTGTACTTACTGTCCTGAGAGTTGAGGGAATAGCAGATGAGTAAGAAAATGTACTTTGCCTCATTCCCAAGCAGGCCTGGAACTTAAGAGCTAACAATCAAGCAAGTATTTAGGCTTTTAGTTTCCTACCAGTATTAGTGGAATTGTAAGAGCTTAAGTAGGTAGTGAACCCCTAACACACAGCTGCATAAGATTTTATTCATAGCCATTATCTTTCACACCAAGCATAGTAAAAGAGAAAAACCTTTACTATCTTCCCAGCAACAACTTTCCTTTGTAACTGTCACATCAGAATTTCTTTTCATGTATCACTTTGAGGTTTAAAACTATCAAACTGTAGAAACAAAGAAGAAAAAAGCATGTTCCTGAAAACAAAATACTGCTATCTGAACCGTCTTCTCAGGTTCTGATCCCAAGCTTACTATGCCATTGAATGAATTTCAAAGCTTGCATCAGATCCAAATAAAGTGCTTTGGATCATGGCAAGGATTTTATACTGCACAAGCAATGCAAAGTAAATTCCGACAGAACCTCAGCACATTCCATCGTATAACTCAATTTCTAGACAGTGTCAGCTTGGATCTGTCGGCACTCTCAATTCCCTTGCATGCCTTCTATCTTATATATGTGCTGATCTCTCTCACTTTGAACTAACAGCTTAAAAACTAATTAAAAACTTAAACTAATTAAACTTAAAATCTTCCTAACCAATCACTCCACCTGTATGGAAACATTCTGGCATTACAGACTCTGTATTTGGACACCTGAAAAAGCCTGTCCTTGTGTACCTAAAAGTAAAGTGTCGCCCAACGTGCCAGACAACAGCTAGCAACAAACACATGCCCAGGTCAACAGTGGACTCTGCAAGTAGGCTGGACTTCACCCTTTAGTGAGGCTGGGTCTAGAACTTTTCAGTTACCAGTGAGTAATTAGTCCAGTCTTAAAGCAAAAAGGAAAAACAGGGACATTGATTTTGCATGTAACTCAGCTGAAGGATTCATCAAGGGTTGTAGGCTCAGACTCTTTATTAATTAAAAAAACCAGGACTACCCTGGAGCCATCTTCAGGTGCACAGGCACCAGTGACAAAGAAGGCTCTTTACATTTAGACAGTTTATTACGACGCCAGAATGATTTAGCCACTGTTGGTATCAAATATCTATTTTCTACTTTGGAGTGTGACAAGTCTCCAGTGCAACACAGGAGTTTCACTCTTTAAGAACACTGAATAATTCTTGGAAAGGGTTCACAAAGCTGAACACTTTGCATCCTGAGCATCTTTACATACATCTAAACTCTTCCCAGGTAACCAAAGCCATCCGTGGGAAAAGCCATTTAAATATTTACAAGGGCATGTGCTGTGTTTTGGCAAGCTTCCCTCCCACTTAAATACAAACATCAAAATAAATTATAAACAAACAAATGGATGTCCAAGTCCACAAGGAAGCCCTTGGCTTTTGTTTGCTATTGTTGTTTTCCTTTTAGGCTCATGTATGGGCTCAAAGGGTCACTGAGGGTGAAGTTACAAGACAGGCTACCACACAATGTCAGCAGAACAAAACATGAACAGTTTAAGGGCTGAAAACCAGCGCTCCCTTTCCATACATTGGCCAAATACAGACTGTTCACCAGCATGGCACATGACAGCACACACTGCTCACCTATGTTTATGTACTCTGAGTGGGATGCTGATACAGGTGGGGGGAGAGCAATACATCTATTAACCTTTATTAAGAGTTGAACATGAAAATCAGGGCACAAGCTCTTTCTGAAAGAAAGCAAGGCAGAAATGCAAAGAGCTGGTTTTGAATACTGAACATCCTATCTTTCATTACTTTAGAGAAATAGAGTAATACATCAAGGTACTTGTTCAGCTTTTGCAGAAAACTGGAACGTCCTTTTCCCTCCTTTTCAACCAATTAAAAAAAAAATATTCCAATTAATTTATTTTGGTGTTCTGGACCCCAGCTAGGTCACACTCAGCTGCCTGTACCTTAAACCTGTGGGACTGGTTCTCCTAGCAACATTTGAAAGCCATTCCCAGCAATACTATTACTCCAAAATCTAGCAACAAGAGTGAACAGAGAATCAAATCCCTTGGATTCAAATGAATCTATCATAAAATGTAGCCCAGTTATAATTATTTGGGTCTTTTTTGTGGGAAAATTGCACCTAATTACATAGATATTAATTGTAAATGTCCTTATTCCAAGGGCCCATAAGCTTTCCTTACATATGTTAGAGCTTAAAGGGACTATGTGCCAACATACATGCAAAACAATGTTCATTTAATAGCAATCTGATTGGGAGTGTTTAGTCATAAACAATATTTTAAAGCATTATTAGCTTAATGCCCCCTTCACTTCCAATGTGAGGCAGTGCAAACTTGGAAACAGACTGTGAAAATCCTTAACTATACTTTCTTAGTAATGTCTTGTTCCTCACCTCTCAGGTTAGTACAATAGCTCCATCCACATCCAGCCAGTCAGAACCATGCTATAGTACACACAAGAACAAGCACAAAGTGTAGACAGGAGGAAAGTAAGGGCCGGTATTTTCCAACTCTTTCTGTTGACATAAAATACATTAGAGCCTATATTGTCCTAGAAATAGATTTTTTTTCAGTTTTCCAATGAGTGGTATATGACAATCACAGGCTAGAACCTAGTATATTACTACCACTTACTTCCCAATAGTTTATTATTGAATGTTTTAAGAAAAGTGCTAGATCCCATATAAGACATTTTAAAAAAACCCGTAAAACAGTAGTCAAATGAAACGGTATAAGTAATGGGATATTCTCCAGAAAGACTGCTACAGAAGATCCTCTTTTCAAGAGGTTCTCTTTGACATCATCAGGACAACTGAACACCTAGGAATGTCTGAGATATTTTGCTTGAATTGACGAAGTGTTGTATAACTGCTCTTGACTTTGGTTTTTTTTGTTTGTTGGTTTGGGTTTTTTTTTCTTCCTAAAGCTCAACAAAATAATGTATTTTTTATATCTATATATTTTTTTATTTTTGCCAATATATGCATGAGGAATGTAATGAAGTGGCATTGTGCTGCAAGTAGTTCAGCAGATGTTGAAATCAGTTCCAGTTCCTGAAGACAACTTCTTGACAACATAGTCTCAACATTCACAATAACTGAAATATGTGGGATTCATAACATTATCCTTACAAATAGATACTGTGTTGTAAGCCCTCAGCCTTACTTGTTTCCTTGTACTTTATGATCATATGTGCCTGCATGCTTATAACCAGATACATATCCTGAGTTATCCACCAGGTCTTCTCGGCCAGCTCTGCCTTTTCCTTTCCCACTGGCATCAAACCTCTCTTTGTGAGAACCCGTGAATTTTGAAGTATCTGTAAGGCGTGAAACAGTTGGAGATGCAACGGTTTTCTATTGGAAGATAAAAAAGAAACAAAAAAAGACACATCAGAAAGCAGCTATTCTTAAAACAGATACTTTTACATGCTACCGGGATTTAAATCTTTGACTACACAAATACCTACTCATTCCCAGCAATAGGATACCAAAGATGTTTGTTTCTTGCCATTACATACAATGACAATAATAATACAGCAGAAAAGGAAATAGCACAAATTATGTCAAAACCTTTTGGAAGAGACCTTCAGTATGAAACACTTTTGATTAATAATCAAGTTCCAAACACCAAAGATACGAAGAAGTTTCATCTTGACGTCACATTTTAAACCATGTGCAAAATCCATTATGTCAACATGAAAGTATAAAAGCCTGGCTCCACCAATACAGAAAAAGTATTCCAATACAACTAGAATTCATTGTTTCAAAAGACAATTTCCTTCTAAACTCTAGGATTCATGAGAGAAGTAACAAACTGGAAAGACTGGAAGTTATTTCCAATATTAGCAAATTAGCAGTCTATGAAATGGAACTGAGCAAAGACTTTCCTTCCACTGAGTCATATCAGGCTCTTCAAAAATCAGTTTTGTTGTCATTGAGAAGAAAAAAAATTGACTATAGAAACAGAAAAAAAAATTATTTCACATAATAATATAGAAGCATGATAAACTTTGTGCTCAGACTAGGAGCAGGCTCTTTGATCCTTAAATTTATATTTTAAAATCAGGTGAAGAAAAAACACACAAGTCTTTTGAGCTAAAATGAACAAAGAATGCTAAAATCTGAGCATCTTTTTTTATGTGCAGCACCTGTCACTATCAGAAAGAAAATTACCACTGGAGCATTCTTTGCTCAAAACACCATTGCTAAATTACCTTTAGGAACTTCAGTCTTGCAGTCTTAAGAGTACTATTTTGCAGAAGTGGTTATTTTTCTGTACTGAAAAAATAGGTATCAAGATAATGCTTAGGAAGAAGTATTGGTCTAATATATACAGTTTACTTGTTCACACTGACCTGGTAGCACCTTTTAATCAGGAAAACTCCAAAGGCAAGAAAAGGGCAATATATTCAAATTGAGTTAATTAAACTTAAATCATATTTGTTTTCCTTTTATTTAAAAACCATTACTTTACAGAAAATCAGTTTTATCTACATGTGCATACACTCTCTACCATCACATCTACACAGAAGTCTCAGAAACTCTAGTTGACTGCCCTTTCCTTTACCAAATTCATTCTCAGGACAGACCGCTATTCTGAGAATTTGTAATGGTAAACTTAATCATGATTTGAAAGACTACAGCTTCTGCTCCTGTTTCAAAGGTGTGCCATGAAATGTATGAAATTTTCCTCAATACACAAACTACAATAAAAACATATGAGAATGTTTGTACAGTAACATATTTAGTAACATATATACTAAAACTTATGTGAGTGGATGGAAATGCACACATATTAACATGCAAGAAGAAACAGTAAAGCAAGGATTAATAGAATGGCTCATGTCAATAATGAAGGATGCTCCCAGAAAACTATTCCCAGTGGTAAGCTTGAGAAATATGGTGTTTATATCAAGACACCTGCATGCTGATAAGACCACAACATACACAACTTATAAGGAGCATCTTTACAACAAGATGATAGCAGCATGCCACACAAACCCTTCCTTTTCCTATTAATCCGTGGGGAAAACAGCAACACATTTTAAACCAACAAAGAAAACGAGGATGGACAACAGCTTGGCAGGTTAAAAAATATTATATTTTTGTCCCGAAAAACAATTAAGCAAAACCTAATATCCCAGCACAAAGAACAGCACAAATCCAGAGCAAGAGCAACAGTGATCCCACATCCGGTGGTCTTATAGCCCAAGATGGATCAGAACACTTTCCTGCAACACAGGAGTCACAATAAGTGAAACGAACATTAAAGGCAGTAGCTGCAAGGTGAACATTTTTTTCTCCAAATTGTTTTTTATTGGGTAAGAACTGCGGCCTTTTCCTAAGTTGTATGTCAAGTCACTGATGTGCCCCTTCTCACGTAACAGATTATTACAATTAAAATCCTGTTGATTTGCTGTTGGCAAAACTCCTGTGAAATGAGAGGTTCACCTTGTTTCCAACAATACAAAATCCAAGCAATGCTAATTCCTTGTACATTATGCTCTCACTGCCTGAACTGATGCATCTACATAAAAGATCAGAGACGAGATGCCACTACGAGGCTATGCAGAATACCTCATTTCTCCTTTTCCTTCTTCTTTTCCCTCACTCTTACAATGAATGCGTATACATTAAAAACAAAATAATCCTTTCTTTTTAAGGTTGTGTGAACATTTTTAAGGTTGTGCTAAGATGTTTCATAAGTAAATACAGAGTAGAATATACAACAAATTCATACCCATCCTGGGCTCCTTGACCAGAAGCAGCTAGTGGTAGTATGTATCACAGAATCACAGAAAAGTCCTATGACTTAGTGTTGCAGTGTGTATTTTCAGCAATACTTCTATTATGTTTAGTTACAGCAGTTAATTCAGTACATCCCCCATGTTAATGGGTTGTCCCTTTTTCCCTATGTTTTTCGACTCACCCTAGATGTCAATCTCTTCCCAGACCTGCACCTTTTTCCAGAAGCTTCAATGTCATTCATGCACCCTTAGCACCCTATTAGTTTACCCGAGTTACTCTCTGTCTCTGTAACCCCTCATTTGTTTATGTATCATATCCTCCCATTGTACCTGCCCTTGCTTATAAGCTCTTGGCTCACACCTTGAGTCGCCGTCTGTCCATGACTCCTTCAGGGGAATAAAGTGCTCTGGAACTCATACAGAAGGTCTCTTCCTGCTTCCTTGCCTCTGACCATTGGCACAGTCCTTACCCCTTCTACGCAGTCCACTGCCCTGTGCCACAGAGTGGGTCCGCTCCACAGCCGCACCCCAGGATCAGCCAGCTTCCGGGGAGCGGACCACACTCGCTGCAGTGTCAGCAGAGAGCTAGCCTGAGACAGCATGCCGTAGCAAATGGCGCCTAATGTGGGGCTGATGGACCACTCCATCATCCTTTTTCATCACGTGGAGTGATCGTTCCCTTTCCGCCTGGGACAGTGGCGCTCCAGCAAGAACATCGGCAGCAGAAAGAACTCCCAAACTGCGTCGACTGATACACTGACGAGGGGCCCCTACCATGCATGGTGGCGCACGCCTGTAATCCCAGCTGCTAGGGAGGCGGCAGTGACCCCTCGATCAACAGAGCGCGTACTCCACGTCTTCGGTGGATCGGTGCCTCTGGGTGATTATCCCACTTTCTGGTTGGGGTTCTCCCAGGGGGTGGAGACGGTAGCCCTCTATGTGCCCGAGAGGGTCATCTCCAGGGAAGAGGACCTTTCCTTGTGGTTTTTCGTTCTCGGGACCAGTGGAGTGGTGAGTACCCTGGCGGACTGTAGGGGCTGACTGGGTCAGGGTACTCACACTTGAAAAGTGTGAGGCAGAAAGTGCACGTGTGAGCGGGTTGTGTGGTCAGGTGCACCCCCAGTAGTATGGGGAGGGTCGCACAACGAGAAGGACTGAGGGTGGTCCCGGGACGTTTTTGTTCAGTTGTCTATTTTGTCGCAGGGAAAGGGTGGATCATTGCAGGTCGGCAGGATGGGTGCTTACCTGTCAACTGAGGAAGGAGAGATTTATAACCAAATTGTGGGATCCCTGGTGGGTAGGGGGAAGAAGTTTTCTAGGGTATTGTTAAAAAAGTTAGTATGCTGGTTGTTTTTTCACTCCCCTTCAGTTACCCCTGCAGATATACAGAAGATGGAGTTTTGGCGCACAGTGAGAGCAAGGCTCACTGTGCTGTCAAAACAGGGTGATCCCCAAAGTGAAAAATTTCTCCCATTGTTAGGAAACATTCTGACTGTAGTACATGCGCAGGGAGGGAAGGCGGAAGAAGAACCATCTCAGTTTTCCCCAGTTTCTCCTAAAATCCCTCTTTCCTCGCCCTCTGTTCCTACTCCATTATCCCCAATACTGGGTGGGTCGACGGGGGCAGCTCGACAAGTGTGGTCGCAGGAGTTCACCCCATTAGGGGGTAATAACCCTGACTCCCCTCTACCCTCCCAGTACCTGTGTCCTGGCAGTGAGGGCCCCGCTGCCAGGATCCCTTTCCTGATGACCCAATCCATTCCCTCTTCCCCAGCTGACTATCCCAAAAATAAGTTCCGAAGTGATTTGTTCCCCCTTTTCCCTAATAGTTCTCAGAGAACACAAGATGGAAATGGCCACGTGGCGTGGTCCCTCCCTTGTGCTTCTCCTTCCCATAACCCTCCTTTTCCTGCCTTGCTCAGCTCCCTCCTTTCCCCGAGTCCTGTTCCTGCCCACAACCCTGCCTCTGGCTCCACTTCTCCCCCCGAAAGCTCCACCCCTAGGGGTGGTGAGAGTCTTGTTTCAGGTGACGCCCAGTCTGAGAAGGGTGGAGGCAGAGGCCGCCCACCAGAACCTGTCATTTCATGCACTTCATCTAAGATAGCAACACCCAGACCCCTTTTCCTGCTGGCAGCTCAGATGGCCCCTCAGAATGCAGTGCTACCACCGTGCATCCTTACAAGATCGCTCTGACATCCGAAGTAGACAATGAACATTCAAGAAATCACTGTGTATCATCCAAAGCTTGTAGAAGTCAGCAGCAGCAGAAGAACTTTCCTGTGGGAGTCTTGGGGAGCTG
>VWZV01003533.1:0-171562 GCA_013397155.1 Irena cyanogastra
TCGCCTCCGGGAGCGTGAAAGCCTCTGAGGTGCTGGAAATGCCAATGAGGTAACTCAATTTTCTCTCCTCCTCAGCTGTTCCTGCTCCCCTAACCTGCTACCTGTTTTCCTAAGGTGCTCAGTTGCTCTGTTGCTGTGCTCAGACTCCCAAAACAGGTAAAAACCAGAGGTACTGTTTTCACATGTGCTGTGGGGAAAGGTCTTCATCAAGCAGTTGTTCACCAGCTTCCAGTTAATTCAGTGGGAATGAGGTACCCCTCAAAATGTAACAGGGGCTTTAAAAACTCTTAAAAAGAACAACCTCTCCACAGAAGTACTTTAGGTGCAGTGACTGTCTGTAAACATTATGTCTGCATAAGCCTGGATGACTTTAGGTACAGAATTAATGCACTTCAGTTAGGAAAATAATTGTGCTGTCTCCCCTGTAGTCAGAGAGAGAAATGAGCAGCTTGTACCACCATGATCTCAGCTGCTGTCAGGAGGTGCCTTCCTGTTTCCTAAGCTACTTATGGTGACAGCAGTTAAGTGTCTAAAATTAGTTAGTAGAGGACTGGGAACTACTCATCTGTCGATCGCTTCTAAGACTGCAGTGTAGATGTTTTTGTAAGGTAGCTTGTTAACTTGAAATATGTTTCTTTCTGACAGAGGTCAGAGTGATTTTTTTTTTTAACTAAGGAAAATGCAGGTGGGACTTCAAGCAGACATAAAAATCAAAACAATAGAAAAAGATGGTTTTGGTTGCAAATGCTCACTTATGTGGAATTTTCACTGGTGCTTTGGAAAGGGTGAGCTCCACACCAAGGAGCTGAGGCACTATAAAGCATGGTTCATGTTGCCTGTCTTTGCTTCCAATAGCGGGTGTTACACACCTCTGGAAAGAGTGCTGCTGTGAGCATACATTTTTAACTCTTTATTTATGGCAAATAATTTCAAAATTATGCAGAATTTGTACCTTTAAATGGGAGGTTTCTGAACAGCAGTCATTGAAACACCTGGCCATGTCACAGGGTCCCACTGGGTTACTGAATGGATGGCACCACCCATTAAAAAAAAAAAATCTTTAATGAGCTGTGTAAACATACTTCCTTATGGAATCCAAAGGGTACAAAGTGAGATGGTGCTTTGAGTCAGATTTTCTGACTTTTCAGAAAATCTTTTATTTCCCCTCTTTTATTTCCCTTTCTGGTTCTCAGTGTGTACCACACTGTCTGTACTATTATTAAGCCCCTTTGCAGGCACAAGCACAGAAACTCATTGCCACTAGTGGATTAAAGGATTTATCTCAAGAAATGCTCTGGCTAGGGAATGGATGGCAGAAGTAAAAACACTCAGATATGAATAATGTGGTTTCTTTCTTGATTTTCTTTTTCTGCTTGTGATCTATTTTTACAGCAAGTCATTAGTACTGGAAACTCAAGAAATGGTTGTGTAATAATTTACGTAATAAGTCCTGGCATCAATCTGCAGTACTGACAGACATATGTTGTGGTAGGCTGAGGCTCATTAGGCGTAGCTCTTTCTCACCCACTGCTGTTAGAGATGTTAAAGGCTGTATTTAGTTAGGTTGGAACTATTCTTGGTCTGAGGTAATGGTATGGACATGTGAAGACATTTGAAAAGGTTCCTCAAAGGCTTGTTTTCAATTCATAAGAACAATGTGAACAAATTAGTGGCAAAATCATGAGGAAGTGTAAACCCACAGGTTTAATTGACTCAAATTAACAGGAGCATCGTGCTGCCCTACAGTGGTGAGATGAATGTGGGCCTCTAAACTGCTTCCTACCAGAGCTTTTGCATGGGCACAAATTAGAGATCTGCTGAAGTCTGCTCCTTCTGTGAGTGCTGTTTTTAACCAAGTGAAGTCAAGACCCTTATTCCTGCTCCTTAAGAAAGGATTCAATGCAGCAACAGCAGCGTAATCCCTGGGATGATCCCAGTAAAAACTGAGGAGTTCCAGCAGGTGCAAGTCTGTCTTGTAGACCAAGTGCAAAAGAAGCAAAACCAGCTTTCTTCCACTGGGCAGAGACCTTCGCAGAGCATTAAAACTCTAAAGTTGAAACATGACTTCAGGCTCGAAGATATTGCCTTACATAGGGTCTAGCTGAGTTGGTTGAGTTGCTCTGATGTGAGACTCTGCTGTGTTACAAGAGGCAGTAGATGGGCACAAGAATTTACAGGTAATGAGTGCCCTGCAGCACTGTGTGCACAGACTTTAAGCAAAGACTTTACGAATGTGTATTTCTTACCATGTTAAAGGAAATACTGTTATGAGAGGATGGGTTGAATTCCTCATCTGTATGATGTTTCTAGAAGCCACAAATACTACCCCTGTGAAATACTCCAGAAAAATAAATGGTCCAGCTCTATCACTTAGTGAGACTTCAATTATCAGTTCTGAAAACAGCTCACGCTTACAATCAGTGATGCACAAAATACTCATCAGAATTAAGTTAGCTTTGAGTGGAGCAGGGCTGGAATTGTTTATGCTGCACAGTACTGATTGCAGGATGTTGATGAGCTAATAATGGTGAAGTTGAGTGCCTCAATCTATGCTGATTCAGTGTCTTAAAGTAGGTAGTCAATGTTGCCTCACAACAGGAAACTCGTGAGGTTGTTGGGGTTGCATTCTTTCCCCTTGCCCCCGGCAGCAGGATCAGAAGCTCTGAGTGAGGAGAGAGGAGGTTTTGGTGTTCTTTGCCTGGGTTCTTGCCCAATATTCCTAATCTAAATTCATTCTTTGTGCCATATTTATTCAGGCTTTGTATTTTAGTTGGCTTTATTTATGGAAAGAAGAAAAAACAACTTCCCTCTTCCAGGATTTCTGGGCTCGTCTCAGGTGAGATGAGGGATCCTTGCACTTCATGCTTTGTCTGAGGATGCAAACAGAGCAGTGCTTCTCTCTGATACCTGTGACCCTGTGTGGTTTCTTTGACCCCTATTTCTTAGAGCAGCAGAGGCTTTAGCATCTTGATTAGCTGCTTACTTTCCATTAGAAATATCTATTTCCTTATTTATAATTTCCTGTGTTGCACAAATTTCTGGCGCTTTGGCCTCTTGCTGTTTGAGGGAGTAGATTTCTTTTTGTGGGCCTGTTTGCTCATCCAAGGTTGGGTTTCTCTGGACAAGGTCTGCCAACTACTCCTAGGATTTATAAAGTAGGAACTGCTCAAACTTATCTCCTTGCTATCCTTTATCTCATCCTTCTGGCCTTTGGCTGCTTTCAGTGTTTGACTCACGTCTTTATGCATGGGAGAATTCTGGACTGCATTGACTCACAAGTGTGACTAGTTCTGGCTTTATGCCCAACTTTTCTCAATGTCTGTTTTGCTTGTGATGCCAGTTTCTTCAAAAGACTTAAAACCGCAGAACGTTAAAAAATGCAATTGCTTTCCTACCTAAAACAAATATAAAAATTAAACTAAACCCATTGTTTTTCTAAGTCATGATGGTTTGGTTTAGTTCTTAAGTTTGGCTCTTTTGTTGTTTCCTTTCCTCAAGAAGAGGTAGGGCAGAAGTTTCTTAAAAAATGTTGAAGATTGCCAACATGTCCAGACCTTCAAAACTTTTATCAGCCGTGCTAATGGAAATATTACAATGTCATGCAAATGTGAATTAGTTAGCAGAACATCTTGTTGCAGCCAGGGAAAAAAGCCCTACATACTGAGTGGCATATTTATATTTTTCAATGCCATCCTTATTGGCTGAAGTGAAACACATGTAGCTGTACTTTGTAAAAATAATGAAGTCAAGGATATGAAATAGCTGGGCTTCTGCAGCATTCAAATACTCTTTCAGATCAACAAATTGAAAAGATCTTTCAGGATTCTCTTGTGGCTTTGTGCACAAAAGATGAAATCATTCAAAGAACAGGGCATAAAGATACCATCCGATATGTGGATCAAAATAATGCACCCTATGCTAGGAAAATAAGACCAGTACAGAAACAGTCTTGAATGAGGTTTAGCATTCATTGTTCCCTATTAAATTGATTGACAATTCTTTTTCAACTGTGTAATTTTTAAAAGAGCTACAGGAATTGTTCAGCCCAATCTCATTTATATTTTGAAATAAAGCTTTGTGTGCTTTTATTCATCGTGGCAAGCATAGAAAAAATATCAGCACTTATCTGATCCTGGCTTTACATAATGCAGTATTGGTCAACAAAGTTTTACCTGCATTCCTCCTGTGGGTTACTGGGCTAAATACTCAAAGTCATTACCATTTCATGGCTGCTTGGTATCTTGTTTAAAAAGAAGTTGGAGAGCTCAGCTTGGCTCCTGATGGATCAGCAGAGCTGTACCAGAGATGTGTAGGCTGTTTTGGACAAAATGAGAACAAACTCAAAAAAATGGAGCTAAACCCCAGATTTAGGCTATAGTCCAGCAACGAGTTCCATTGTTGTTTCCATGGAGCTCAGTGCAGGATCAGCCACAGTTTTGGTTTTTTTTTTAATATTCTCATGAGGCCATAGTGTTTCCTGTCTTGCTGGGAGCATGGGAGGAAGAACAGTAATTTTGTGTTATTTTGGCACATCTTCCATGCCTTTCAGTGGAGAATAGAATGGAGACAGGAGCAAAAGGCAGCTATATTGAAACACATTGATTCTTTTTCTTCCTTCCTTTCTTTTTTTCTTTTTCTATTTAAACCCCAAAGAAGTTCAGACTTTCAGTAAGTTGTGAAGAAAGGATTGAAGCACTGGGTTGAGCTGCTTCTAGGCTTCTTTAGGGGAAGGTTGCCTTGTCTCTTTTTGTTTTTTAAATTTTTTTTTCTTGCAATCTATAATGAGGATTATAAATTAAAGATATCTTCAGACAGCAGCCTGGATCAGAGTAAGCTGATCAGATGGATGCTGCTGCATGAACCTTCTTTCTGATTCTGTAGGTGTACTTTAGCTCTGCAACTGCCAATCATCATCTCAGATCTGAACATCCCCACCTGTGGGAGCTGGATCATACCTTTCTAATTTGATTTCAGCTGACATGGTTACCACGGCAGAAAGGAAGGAGAGTATTCTTGAAAGAGGAACTCCATTATGCTTGTTCCCAACCTGATGCATGCTGCAAAACACTTCCAGAACTTCCACAGCTGCTGTCCCTTCTCTCAAAAAGGCTGGTAAAACATTATATAAACTGCATTCTGAAAGTTGATGCAAATAGGCCTTGCTCTTTTCCCAGAGCTGCTGAACAGCTTTTGAGTGGGGAATGATGCTGTACCAGCTCCTGAGAGGAGGGGGATTATTTTAAGCCAGCTATAATTCTGGGGTTTTGCAGCTGACAGCTATACTGACTGTGGTGAGAACTGGCTCCTGTCCCTGGAAAGGAAAACTGCAGGGTCCTGCAGGGTCCTGCACACCCTGGCTTGTAATGCTGCTGGTGCCACCTAATTACTGCTCAGATTGATGGGACATGATGGTGCAAGTGCTTTGGGACACCTCCATCACGCTTCTCACCCACTCATACAGCCTGCTCTGGCAGGCAAAAAAGCCATGAGAACTCCCTTCCCCATGGTGATTCACCTCACCCTAGGAAAGGTGGCTGAGCCCTGTCCTGTAGATGAAAATCTGTGCAAGCTGGTTGCTTTCAGGTGGGGTCTAGTTAACTAAGTCTACACAGCTGTAGTTTGATCATCTGAATTCCCTTCCTGCATCTGTGTGCATCTCACTTGGCAAAGGGATAAATCCTTCCAAAAACATAGTGGGATATTGATTCTTATCAGGAAGTTACCTGCAGTAACTAGTTTGGAGTACTTAGGTTCTTTGTAATGCTCAAAATGATCCCACACCTTCCTGGGAGCCAGTTTCTCCATGCTCAGATTGCAGCAGGGCTCATCCTCCAGCTCTTTGGTTTACTTCTTTCCCCATGTCCCTCATACTGTGCAGCATTTCAGATCCTCTGGACGTGTAACCCAGACTGACATTCCATTGTGATGCTGGTATTTAAGGTTCCTTTCTTGCTCTCTCCAACTCACATCTTTAATTCAGCATTCATTACTTACTTTCTTTCAAAAAACCCTATTTCCCATCTTACCTTCCCTGCAGAAAATTAAACTTCGTCACAGGCTGAGCTTTTTTGAATGCTTGTCTGTAACTTGAGATCTGAATTTAGAGCTGCTTTTTATTTCAAGAGCATTGAGCCAACCAAAACAGGCTCGAATTTGTTTAGTGCTATGGATATACAGAGAAGCATCTCCATCTGTGCTCTTCATGTTTTGATTTGCTCCATGAAGAGCTGCAGGTATTACTAGAGCCTTCTTTTGGTTCTGGAAAATATGTGCCCATGATATTGTACTCAGCTGTGAAAAGTAAAAATGCAGCTCTCAGCTGGAACATAAAGATTTTCATGCTTTAGGTTTGACAAAACAGTAAAAAGCATAACAAGAGATACTTTAGTAACGTCTGACTGCCTTGTATAAGTAATTCAGAGCTGTTCATATTGGAAATAGACACGGAAAATGAGGTAAAATTAAGAAGTCAAGATATTTTTCCTATATACTTTAGATTTGCCATTTTATGATGTTCAGATATTTGTTACATGTGCTATTTATCCCACTATGTTCACTAATTAGAATAAACATCTAAGCAAATTTAGCTTGCTTTGCTTTATCTTTATGTTGTTGTACAAATATCCTGTGGAACCTCAAGGAACAAATAAAATATCTCTGTAATATTTTTAATACTTTCTTCTTATTCTGTTAATACTTACTAAAAATTTCTTTAATACTTTCTTAATTTAAGAAAGTATTCTTAATACTTTCTTAAAAAGAATTTAAGAAAGTATTCTTAATATGTCCAAGTTCAAAGGACATTCAGTGTTCATCTGGGCCTCTTTGTTTCGCTCAGAGAAAAGTAAAGAGTATAGAAAAAATAAGTTATCCTAATACTGGAGGCAGGAACAATGAAGAGATGTCGCAGTTTCTGTGAGTACTTGGTGAGTTTTGCTTGTGTTTTCCTGAGAAGTTGGATTTTGTGATGGGAGTTTTGTGAAGCAGCCTGTTGGACTCATTAAGGGTGTTGGAAGAGCAGATGTGGGATGTTTTGCAGTCTTAAGGCAGCCAGAGCAGGATCAACTCCACTCTTGCACTATATACAAGTTGAGGGAGAAGAGTCTTTATCTCCAGAAATGTCTTGTCTGACCCTGTTTACTCAGCTTGTCTGTGACATTTGGCACTGCAATAGGTACTGGAGTCTGCCTGTCTTTTTCATCTGACATATTATGATGCTAGAAAATAAATCCTGGGTGCTGCTGAGCTCCAGCTCCATTCATCAGCTCCCCTGATGTTTGCAGGAGCAATAGGATCAGTCGTAAGTCCTCTGGCATGGATTGTGTTCCTTGGTGTCATAGGAAGTTCCTCCATTCCCTTTGGGTGTCTCTGAGCAGTTTGAAACATGCAGAAGCTGCTGCTTTGAGTGACATTTCTCTCACTTTCTTCCACAGTTGAGATCCTGACACAAGCTCTTTTTAATTTCTCTACTGTTAAAAGGTTATTAGTAAAACATTATCACAGCAACAGGAGAAAGAGAGAATAAAATAGACAATTTTTGTATTTTTCATTCAATCTTCTGATATCTGATGTTTTTCTTCAGCTTGTAGTGTGTATTTGCAAGTAATTAGGTGAAAGAAAGCCAAGTCGTCATAGTAATGGAGACCAAGGACATGAACAAGGTCAACATTAAGGCTGAATATTTAACTAAAAGTTGCAGGGTAAACTTTTGAAAAAGTCTGATTTCAAGCATCTCTGAAATTTTTCTTGAGCATCAATTAAGAGATATTATGGTTGGTATCAGACATGCCAGTGAGGTGAATTAGCTGAAGATTTCTTCACCTCCTTGTCTCATGATTCAAGCATCCCTCAGTTATCTTTTGTAGGTGTTCTAATGCTCAAAATGCTTAGATTATACCTCTAAGGGCTGCCAGGAGCCAGGGTTTCGTTTTGGTCTACAGCACATGTGGGGAAGCAGTGAAGATGAAGTAGGGGGACATCAATCCCTGTCCACCAGTTCTGTGTGCTGTGCATTAAGAAAGGAAGCAGGTGAGTCTTAGAACAGAGGTTTCACAAAATCGAAAGTATGGAAGAGCATCTTGCAAAACTTTAACCTTTTTTCATCATTAAAGATTACAGTTCTGTGCTGTATTTCCAGCCATGGTTCAAAGACAAATGTTCTTTAAGCAAGTGTTAGGACCATTTCCTGTTTTACTGACCTATTTGTTCATCCACCAACTCCAAATACAGATATTTTAAGTTGCCTTGTTTTCTAACAAGCTTAAGTTTAAAACAAGTGACTGAACATATAATTGCTGAGAATATTCTAAATTGAGATGGTTTGGCTTCTGGAACAAAATCAGCTTGTTTCAAATCATATTTAGAAGCTGAAGACGATGTGTGAGAATCCTTTATCTTCTGCTATTATAGGATTCTGGAAACAGTTTTACGGTGAGGTGATGTTCTCTTGGAAAGCTTTGGTGCACTTGGAGCAAACCCACAGAGTTCAGGCTACTTGGCAAGGACACTGCAGTCACCAACCAAGTAGTGCAGGCTGTGGGAAAAGACAACTTTTCCTTGGCCAGAACAAACCCCTAGGATCCAAAAGGGCAGGGGATGAAGAGCAGAAAAGGAGAATCATGGACAGGAATAACATCTAAGGCTTTACATAAGTTGTCTCACCTTGACTTAAAGTCAGGACATATTATTCTTGGTGGTACTTCGGATCAGTTAAAATGAAGAGGTTGCAGCAGACTCAGCTAAACTTTAAACTGGATGATTTACACATTGCTAACATAAAAAAAATGTGCTGTGTGATTCATATTATTATTATTACTCTGTGATATGCTATTTATTTTATGTTGTTCCCACATTTCCTGGTACTTAAAATACTTTGGAATAACTGCCACCACAAAATTACATGGTTGTGTTTGTCAAGAAATCTAACTTTGAGTATGGCACTTAGGATTTTGGAAGCTGGGATACTACCAGAGAACTCTTGGATTGCAAAAATGCTGAACAATAGAAAAGTGAATATTTGTCTGTAAATAACCTCGGTAGACTTCAGAATTCCACAGGGGTGAGGTAAACAAGGCAATAGCCTTCTTTGACTTGGGTCTGTCCCAAGTGTTAAGAAAGTTATTCTGGTACATAGAAACCTGACTTTTCAATGCAGTCTTAGGACTCGAAACAACTTTTTGGCTGTGCTCCCCTAAGAGTGGGAATTGCCAGATAAAGAAGGGTGAGGAGAGATGGAATGTCACCATTTGATAAGTCTGGGAGCTGCACACAGTCATGTGGATTGCTGTAGTTGTGTGTCTGACCCTGCTCATGGATGGTCACCCCAAATTCTACTCAAATGCACATTTTCACTGAGCTTTCTTGTTAAAAAACACAGGATTTTGTTTTAACTTTGCTGCTGCTCTCAGAAGCCCCTGCAGGGCTGAAAGTTGACCTTTCCCTCAGTGGAACACAGTGGGTTTCTGTGCTGAGCTGCCATAAGTGCCTCCCCATCCCATCATCCACGGCTGCAGAGGAAAGGGGTGTGAATTAAGCTGAGGTGACATTACTGAGTGAAATGACCAGGCCAGTGCTGCAGAGAGTGAAGATTCCTGTGTTTCTATAGTGTTGAACATCTCAGAGAGCAACTGTTCTGTAGCAGCAGCTCCAGGGAGCCTGTGGGGCGTGCATCCTTTGGAAGCACTAGAAGACCTCTGACAATGTTAAAAAAAGCACCATTCAGACAGGGCCAGGGTGGAGGAGCAGAGGGAATAACAACTGAACTGATGGCAATGACATCTGGAAACTGCACCACCAAGTACAGGAAGAGCTTTCCAGAGGGAAAGGAGCAGGCATGGTATGTGGTTTTATGGTTCTGCAGGCAGCAGAACCTGCTTTTGGCACAAACTCTCTGTAATAACTATTCCAATGCTTTATCTCGCAGCTAACGTGTACAACAAAGCAGACATGAAGATTAAGTTTCAAATGCAGTAAAATGGCTTACAAATCTGCCCAGTGTACTGAAATTATGCATTGCTAGGGATGCTAATTTAATAACGCATCTCCTGATGCAAACCAATGAGCTTCCTCTCCAAACCCCACTACTACCACCGTGTATTTTTCAGCCATGGGTTATGGTTTTCCTCTGTTTTGAATGTATGAGGCATTATCTATGTTATAAAATGAATTTGTGATATATTCATTGGGGCAAATGGCTCAGGACAGTCCTAGTTAGTGGTTGCAGATATGAATACGTTAGTCCTGAATGTAAAACTGATGCCTGCCGTTCTTAGCATGCCATACAAACTCAGGCTTTACCTTTGTAGTTAGGCTCAACCCTATTAACATTCCTAATCACATCATCCCTGAGGCTGGGACTGTGTTTTCTCCTCTTACAAGGGAGAAAAATGAAAAAGTAAAGTGGAAATGAGATAGCCAGACTAAGAGAAGGTCCCTCAGAGTTTTCATCTCCAAACCAGTACTCAGTATCCCAACCCTTTACACATGTCACAGGAAAGCATCTTAGGTGCTCTGAAATAGATTTTATTTTGGGGAATATAGTTATGATTCCAAGAATTTGCATGTTTTTGACTCTCCTAAGCAAAAGGATGAATTAAATGTACTGCCAAAAAAAAAAAAAAAGCCCAGACAATGAAACCCAAAACAAACCAAAAAACCCCAAACAAACAACAACAACAACCCCACCAAAAAACACACACACAAAAAAAAAAACCCAAAAAGAAAAGACAACCAAACAAAAAAACTTGGTCCTCAAAAAGTGGATTTTGGTGGTTATTTCTAAACAATGAACTCCACAACTAAATATCAGACTAGAGATGGATTTATAAAAGCATTCAGATGCTTAAGCCCAGAGGAAATATGGAACGGAGGCGGGGGGGAAGTGTGTGCGTGGTGATGGATCCATACTAGAGGGAAAAAAATAATGCTAGAGTAGTTAGAGTCTTCTTTCTCTTGGAAAAAGCAGTAGGCAAGCAAAGTGAAATTTCAATTTGATACTCCCACAAAAATCTTCATCTGATATTTAGGAGTCTTTATGGTTTTTAGCCAAATTGTTCTATATCTGCACCTGTTGTTCATGTAAATACTGTTAGATGCTCTTTCCAGGATGCACTGCACCAATTTCTGGTTCAAACATCCACGGCTTTTAGGCATACTGTTTCTGAAATCCTGAAATTATTATCTGTAAAGAGTTTTGTTGGCACCAATCAGTTCTGCTTGGATTTATCCCAGCATTCAAGCCCTCAGCTGCCTATGGCTGGTTAAAGTCATTGTTTGTAGCTGTTGCAGTTACCTTCATTATTTTATGTGGGGATTAGGTGTGTGGTAAAGTAGTTACTTGGGTAGTTGATGTTTATGTGAGCCAGAATGAAACACAACAATGGTCCAGCACTCAAGCTGGAAGCTGCCTTCTCTTGGATTCCTGGCAGGTTGGGTCTGGGATGCGTGTTCAGCAGTTTGACATGGCCCTAAATGGATGTTATCAGGTCTGACCTGAGCCTTTGGAAAGGCATTGAAGCACACAAAGACATTTGCAGATGTTTTTATCCTCATTCATTTTAGGATTTGTACTTTGTGTTAGTGGCTCTGTTATGACTTGTTTAAAGAGAATTTGAATTTATTGTTGCATTTTGCAGGAAAAACAACACTCTGCTCAAAAGTGTCTCAGTTTACCACAGTTTTAAACATTTTGCCATTAGTGAGAAAGGGGTGAGAGAAGGGAAGTGCTGGCTCAAGAGAGGCATAACTCAGCAAATTTCTAATTTGCTTAAGTCTACAAAGTCATTAAACAGATTTTCCTTTTCACAGGAAGATCACATGAGTTTGATTTTTTTGTGGAATCTCTCAAGCCAAATTCCTCTATTTAACCTTATTTAAATTTATTTACTTACTTCTCTTTGGCCATTAAAATATGTGGTTTTGTGGTTTTTTTTTGCAAGAGTCGCCTATTAAAAAACCAAAACAACAAAAGCCACACTCAACACAATAAACCCCCCAAACCTACATACAGTTTCTTACACTAAATAGAGACCATGATGCGTAGCAGGTCCTCCTGTCTAATGGCTCTTTTTTGTGACTATGAGGAAGATTGTCTATGCTTTCTTTTTTCATTCACACTTGTCACAGATCAACTTTATTTCCCAAACCCAGAGGGATCCAGAGAAAATACAAAGATGGAACTTTATTTTTCATCTAGTTTGTGCTACAGGGCTTTGTAAGATAATTCTACAACCATATCATTCAGAGACCTGAATTCAACTGTTTTTTCCAGGGTTGCATTGTTGTTCAGTGCATTCTCCCCTTCTTAAATTTCAAACTTTTGTACCACTTTCAACCTTTCTTTTATTTTTCAGCTCCTTTTGTACCCACTCTGTGTGTTGCCAGCTCTGCTTTGAAGTCTTTAGCTGTTCTGTCAGGAGAGAAATTTATTTTGCATTATTTCTCTTAGCTCTTTTGCCTCTGTGAAGAGGGGGCAACACACACCTCTGGCAATCTGTTCTTAGATTTTACTTACTTTTATTTTTTCCACTACATACTTTGCATGTAGTATCTGGTCACTGTTATTTTCTCTGGAATCCCTTCAGCTGGGTCATTTCTGCCTGGGAGTTGGGGCTCTTGGAATTCAATACTTTTGCACAGAGGGTGGCTGTGACAAAACTATCTCCCAGAGCTCCCTCTCACAATGAGGTCTATGGGGTCAGGCCTTTGCTTGTGCCTGCAGTCCTACTGATCCAGCAAGATTCCCCACAGAGCACTCCATTTGCCTGGAACTCCTTGGAGAACAGTGACCAAGGAGTGAAGCATGACCCTTGCTGCTCCCCCACTCTGTTGCCTAAGCACCAAACTCTGAATCTGCATTGACATTCCCATGTTTCATCATCCTTTTGTGTTTTAGGTGCATTTTGTCAGACTGATGGCTGTTTAATCTCCCCCTGGTGTCCTGTTACCTCTGGGTTTGCTGCATGCTGGAGACAAAGAGGCATGAGGAGTTAACACCAAAAAGTTCTTGTATAATCCATCTTGCCTTATTCTTCAGTCTGACTATAGCATATAAGGAAAGTGCAGAGAAGAAAAATCTGGCATCCATAGGGGATACACTGAAAAGGTAATTTTTTGTGTTTGCCTGTCCTGCTCTTTTGAAAAAGCACTCGAGCGTGTTCACCTCACTTATATGTTGGAACTCAGGGCACAGGGAATGTTTCTCTGTCTGTTGTGACAAACCCTGGTCCTCCTGAAAGTCGTGCCTTTAACTTCCGTCNGCAGGAAATCTTTTACTTCTATATTCAGTTTTCCTTTGTGTCTTGCTACAGCTCAGAAAAAGTTGTCAGAGATCCCTGAAGATGGCACCTCTGAGTCATGAGACTGAACCTAATGGAAGCCTTGTGCTCATGTCAACAAACTCCTTCTGTTCCCCTGTGACCCACATGGGACTGCTGCAGATTTATGGTTTGGTGTGGTTCCTCACAGGAGAACAAATCCAGCCTTGTAGCTGCAGCTGGAACTGGGAGGAAACCAACACAAGTAATTTTACCTGTAAGTTTTCATGTTGCCATTTATTTGAAATTCACTTATCAAAGTAACACTAAGCATTGATGATGGATTGTTTATTAAGGAATCTGATATGGCAAATCATTTAAATATTTGTGATATATGGAGAAAAGCATGTTTCAAATGAGTTGAGGAGTGGAGCTCCTCAACTCATTTACTATTTTTACATAGTAAAAAGTAGCACAAAAAGATGGAGGCAGGTGAGGGGGCCACAAATCGAAATAAGTAAGTATTTGTAAGCCTTTGTGACTCTCTCTTTTAACTAAATGTCCATGAGTTGGTAGGTCCTAGGCTTCTTCTGGAATCTGGAAATCCCCCACAGATACAGACCTCCATGGTCTCCATGCCTTGACAAATTCACGTAAATCATTCTAAGTACAGATAGCTTAAATTTTCCAACAGCCGAAAAAAACTCCAAACCCAGGTTTCCTTATTTAAATTTAAGCAAAACATTGAGAAAACTTCACACAATAAAATACTACAACTTCATGTAACTTAATAATATTGAGACATTTCCTTTTATCCTGTCATTATTATGTAAAAGACATTTCAAAATACTCCAACTAGTAAGACTAAAACCTTTGCAGCAGAAAACTTCATAGCCAGGCCATTTGCTTCCATTTTAAGAATGCTGAAAAAGTATTCCTCTTCTTACACCAGGGGAAAAAATAGCGTGGAAATATATTTTTGTTAAATGTCTCACTCTGAATTGTTGCTGAGGGAATAATTCTGACCAAAAGATGTTTATTTACAGGTAACTTTCTCCCAGTAAGTAAAAAAGTGTAAGTTTTGATGCATTGGGCTGACAGTATCAAGGATCTTTATCTACCTGCAGACTTCAACCACTGGCCAAGCCAGGTAGGTATTTCCAGCAATGTAAAACCAGTGGAAAATATGGAATAGCATGTACACTCCAAAGGAGGCAGAGAAAATTTGCTCCTCTGCATTTTTACCAAGGTCCAAGGGTTTTGTTTCGTTTTTCTTTCTTATCTCAATTTTTGACTGCTGGTGTTGAACTTCTGTAGGATTAACATGCTTTATTTCCCCACTCTGATGCACACATGAATGCCATGCAAGTCTTAGGAATGTGGCTGCTGTGTGGACATCAAAACTAGGAGAGAGAGCCTTGCTTTAGGGCTAAGCTCCCACAGAGTTGTAAAATAATAATTAAAACAGCTTTATAATAAAACAGTAGAACTTTGAATGTTTAGAAGCCTCGGGACATGCCATATGCCCCATTGTAGAGCATCCACATGAGTCATCTGCTGACCCCACTGCCCCTTCTTCAGGTAAAAGAAATCAAAAAGAATGTGGAAATGGGTGGTAAATAGACCCAGCAATAGGTAATAGGTGCTGCTGTTTCATGCTCTTCTCATGCTTCTAACAGTGCACCTCCTTTAACACAACACCACTCCACTAGTGCAAGGGGGGGAAATGTAACCTTTTCTATAGCTTGAGAGAGTGAAAACTAGTATTTGATCCAGAAAACACACATGACTCCTGATCTGCACCCTAACCCCTGGCTTGCAAGAGAAAAGAGCAATTAATTGTTTCAAACAGAAGAACCTCTCCTCTTTACCTCCTGCATTACTGTAACAGGAGTCCATTACCTCTGGGAATGAACAGCTTCAAAACTTAGGAGAGTTAGAAGGAAAGCAGATAGGAAACTATTCCCTTTAAATAATTCAGTGCCTTTATTTGCTTTTATCTGTCACCCATTGTGAGCTGTTTATTTTTATTCCCTCCTAGGAGGATGTTACAGCCAGGAGCGTCCCATCCCTGTTTATTGACTCATGCTCCCACTACATTAATTGCACCTGCCTGCTTTGCAGTTGGCTTCAGTATTATGGTCTGTAGTTCCAGTCTTAATGTCATCTGCAAACCAGCCAGGCACGAATCATACCAGGAAAACACATGCTAGTGCTTACTGCTGGGATTGAGGCTGGGGCTGGGTTAATTAGTCCCTGGAAGTGCTGGAAGAGACATGCAAAGAGCCACAAAAACCAGGAACCCTCACAGCTTGAATATTGACTGTTATAAATATGTGTTTTAATTCGTGCCTATGAGATTTGTAATCACTTGATATTAGAATGTATGTGTAGAATATATACATATATATTTTTGTTAAACCGAGACATGTTTGGACCACACTCCCTGAGAAGCACATTCCTGTAGGGGGGTGTAGTGCCTCTAATTAGGTTCCAGGAAGAAATTTCCAAGACTAAAGATGTGGCCAGGTAGGAGATGGGCCATCATCAGCGAGGAGCCACCCAGCCATTACCACTCTGGTAAGATATCTGATGGAGATATGCAACACCTCTGGGACATCAGCACCCTTCCTGGACGTAGATAAAAATTCATCAATATTCATCATTTCCTTGAAGAGCATTGTCTTCGCCGGGACAGACCAAGACGACAAATTGAATATCTTAAGACTCTTGGACTTTGAATACTAATTTGCCCCTGGCGAAATAAACTGTATATAAGCTCCACGCTCCAAGACATCAGCGTGAACAGAGTAGATCTGACACCCTAGGGGTCAGGTTGCTGTTCACCCAGCTGTCGACACCCGGGCTCGAGGCTGTATTCCTGCATTGTGGCTCTTTTTCTATGATTCTTACCAAATTTATTATCAAATAAATTTGTTTTTATTTGATTGGAAAATTGGCTCTGAGCATTTATAACATTGACCATGACTGTTTGGAAGCACTATCTTCCCAAACACAGAGAATGAAGGATGTCAGAGATGTACAAAGAGTTCTTTTTGTAACTAACAAGTTGCCATGTGGGTGAGCAGCAGATCAGAGTGGGTAACAGAAGCTCTGCTGTTGTTTTAGCCCCTCAAAAGCCAAAATTTAAAACAATTACTAGTGTATCTTCAAAAATTAGTACCACCAGGTGTGTTTTAAATAATGCAAATAATTGGCAAAATACATGTTTATCATTAATTTCAGATCTGATGGCAAACTTTGTCCCCTTTCATATTTCTAATTGGATTGTTCAACCTTGTAGCAGCTGTGCTATCTCAGCATTTATCTAATGATAAAATCAACAGTACACTTACTGCTGAAATTGATCAAAATTTTCATTTAAAAGGTCAGGTTTCTGTCTGTCACAAGGGTTATAATGCAAGAAGTTTATCACCAGCATTTTTCAGAGAGTAACACGTACCAGTCATTGTCAAACAATTCTGCAAGAGATGTTTTGTTGTATAACATATCTTCTGGTTTTGTGACATAGTGTGGAAACAAAAATTTTTGCCATTTAAAAACACACTCTTCTTTTTCATAAACTATTGGAGTAATACCAATATCACTGGTGGGATGTGCCTTGGCTTGTCTGACCCCTGCGTCTGAGCTTAATAGCAGCAATTGAGGTGTTCAACCCCAAGAGACACTAACAGCTCATGTGGCAGTAAGTCCAGACCTGCCAGGCTCCGGAGGTGGTGGTGGTCTCTGCCTGAGACACTTAAGATGAATGGGGGAGGAAAAGGAGGAATCCTGAAGGAGGATTATATCCAGAGGTTCCTGGCCCGCAGGCTTCTGAATCTTGCAACAGCTCCTGCAGGACTCTATCTCTGAACAGCTTCTTGATGGTTCCCAACTGCCCTAACACATGGCTTGCTTGCCCTCTTAACCCCGGGGGAGAGGGGAAGGGGAGGGGTCACAAACCCACCAACCAGGTGAGACAGAAGAGGGTTTAAGGCTCAATGTCCCAATCACCCTATGTCTCTTATTTGACAGGCAGTTCTCAGGGGGAGTCTGGGTAGGGGAAGATAAACATCTGGGTGAGGCCCCTTTGGGGAGACGCCTAAAATGCTGTGTCATCCCACTGCTACAATAAACCAAATCCATAATTTAGTGGAATCTTAAGATGCCTTTGGGTAAAAGCCTACTTTCGTCAGAATGCATTTTTTCCCCCTGAAGCGCAAGGAAAAAAAAATTCATTATTTTGCCATCATTATCAAATTTTTCTAACCGAGCAGTTTTTAATTTAATATCTATGTGATCTCATGATAACCCAGACCTCTGAGAATCCAATATAATGCAGCTTTTAGGTGAGGACTGTCCAGAACAGCAGCACTTGGAGTTTAGCTTTTCCCAAACTTCCAGAAGACTCAGATTGAAGAACTGTTGTTTGGGTTTTTTATGCCTGGGAAACATCAGACACAGCAGTGCTTTTTCTTTGCTTCACCTTTTAGCTACCCAAATCCTCGAAATAAAATCATAAGATGCAGCAGGACAATGATCAAGCAGCTGCAGGTTCAGTTTTGATGAAACATTGAAAAGCCCCTGGGCTTTTCTTTATAGGGATATCAAAACCTGTGTCTCTAGGAGGCCTGTAGCTCCTTGTTTCTTCTCCTCCTTCCCACAGACAATGGATTTCCAATAAGTTTGTAAAGTAGCCAGGGGAGTGCTGTCCCATACGCTACTTCGGTGTGGGAGAGAAAGGCTTTAATCCCTCCTTTCCATAGCATATTAGAAGGACTGTGATTTGTCAAGCAGCATGGACAGATTGGAATTTTGTGAGACATGATGGATATTTGGCAGTAAATCAGCCATCAGACCCAGGGAAACTCAGGGGTAGTTTTGTCTGTTGTGGGAATAGTTTTGCAGAGTATGAACAGGCTTCAGTCCAACAGGACGTAGTAGCTGGTTGACTGAAGGGACATTCCTTTCCCAATGTATTACGTGCTAAAGCATTCCTGCTGTTTTCTTTTTCTTTTCTGCTTCTCCACACACAGGGAACTAGAAAGTCTGTGATGCTGAAATCCACCGTTAAGCCCATGGAAGGAAACTCCAACTTCAGCAAACAATAAAGCTCTTTTTATTCCTTGATGTTTCTCATATTCTCAGTTTCTACAAGTAAATAATCATTTAAATCATTGGAATATGTAGTAGTCAATGCCAGTAACCTATTGTGTTTACTCTCTTCTGTCATTCTGCTTTTGAAGCTTCTAAGCCAATACAGTTCTTGCACTAAAGATAAACAGAACATTTTCGTAACACCTTCCTTACCACTTCACAGAGAAAATTGAAAATGCATCACAGAGGCTGTGGCTGCAAATTTCTTTCACTAAAAATTACCCAGGAATTGTTAAATAGTGAATGTTAAACAGTTAAATGTTGATTAGAGTGAGAACAAATAAAAAATAACCACAAAAATTGACCCATTATTTTCTCATCAAGGAGAAACCCCAGATGCTATTTTGCCTTAAGACCCAGGTTCATCCTGAGCAGATGTTGTATCTTCCACAGTCTCTTGCTAAAGGGGTTTTTGTCAATACATCTTCACAGGGGTTATAACTGAGCTTTCAGTGGTAACTTTCTTTCTTAAGCCCAGCTCATGTGAATCACAGAAGGGTTAAGGTCAGAAGAGCCCTCTGAACATGGTGTTGCCCAAGTGGCGTCACCTGCAGCAGATGGGCTGGAGCACTGCTTGGCCACTTGTTGAGGAAAGATGATCTGGGAATAAAAACAAGAGGGGCCTGGAAAGGATAATGCTGCTCCTGTGCCCACCTCCTTCTGTCTACTACTTAGGGTCAAGGGTAATAGAAGAGCACTTGAAGGCTGAAAGGACCTCAGGCAGTAACAGAGGAACTTTCAGGGAGTGCCTGGTGATGCGAATGGATGAGCCATGGAAGGCTGGCTGAGAGATCAGAGATGGGGGTTGATGGGGCAGCCTGGCCTGTCACAAGGCCTGATTAACTGGCTGGAAGCAGGAATGGGAACCCTTGAGCCAGCACAGAGCTAGCCCTACAGCTCTTGAGAGCCCTCCTGTGGGCTGCTCTGTTGTGTTGCCATTGCTTAAGGTGCAGGGAAAATCTGTTTCAAAGGATTTTTATTTAGCTGCTCTACATGAGCTTTTTCTCAGCCTACATTTTAATGCTTGACAGCTGAGCTTTTACAACTTTTTGGAGCCATTAATCAGAGCAGTGTTTTGGGAAGCTTTTGCAATGTATATTTGAGAATTTGTATGGCGCTGGTTTAAATTAAAGGCTAAGACTTACTTTTGAGGCTGCTTTTGGCCTCTTTCTGTAAAGCATGGAGCTGTGTATTATTGTTCTAAGAACCCATAATTAGTAGCAAATGTTTGCAGAATGCTGAAGTTTGTTGCTAGGGTGCTCCTTCAGGCTGGGATGTGTGAGAGAGGGTTAAACCTAATTTAGGTCTATTTCAAAACCTGTTTTCTTAAGCTGCCAGTATAGATCATTTTTATGCACTGCAGTACATTTCAAATGGGCAGTGGGAATAAAGGCATTGCTTCAGGAATAGGCATGACTTTGAGTGAGGAGAAATTAAGCTCCCATTCTTTGAAGTAATTTACTAGGGAATCAGACAGGAGATAGGAAACAGGACTTCAGACCTAGGCTGTTTTTCTTTTTCACAGAGATGTTGAGTCTTTTGCCCAGAACCACTCAGATTTCAAGCTATTTTTCCAATTCAAACAAGGATCGGAAGTATATTTTTATTTGTTTTGAAGGTCATTGATAACTTTTCAAACCAAGAGTAAAAAAATTATTGAGAAGCATTAAAGCATCCCCTAAAAATCTGTCTAACATTATATGCCTCTTGAATTTATACATAATGTTGTGTGTAACAATGATGATTCCTTTTTGCTATGTTTGATGCCAGATTTTGAAAGACCCATGTAAAAGGTGCTCTGTTTTTTGCCAAAATATTTCTGAATGTGTTTTGTTGTACAGTGCCCTCTCTCCTGATGCACTCTGCCATCAGTGGTGACCCATGGTGGAGTTCTGGGGCTAACAGAGGTGGGAATGGTCAGAGCAGGAAACTCTGCAGGAGCTGTATCCGGTGCCTCACCCTTCAAGAGGAGCCTGGGGGCAAGAAGTGCTACGAAAACTCATCCTGAGAGCTGGGTGACTGCGGGGAATACAGACGACACCTTCCTGTTTTCTGTGAATGTCTTGCTGAATTAAGGTCTATTATCCAAAATCTCCAGATGTCGGAGCGGAAGAGGAAGATTTGTGTGTTTGGGGTGAGTCAGGCATTGATCCAGGCCAGACTGGAAGATTGCGATAAATTATGGTCCTTTTCACAAGTAGGGGTGCACATGGACTGACAATGTGACCTGAGCACTGGATTTGGGCTTGGAGAGGAAAATGTCTGTGCTTTGGTTCAAAGGCTATCAGAGTGGAGACAGATAGAGATGCACTTTAAAATTATCATGGGTCTGTGGTGATTTTCATTAGACACACGTGGCAAAAACATGGCAAGTAAAGGTGTTTCAGAGGTCAGGAACATGATTGAAGTTCATTCAACATGCAAACCCCAGCAAAGGAGCTTGGATACAGAGGGAACACCAGGCAATCTGAACTGCTTCAGTGCCACCATTGCATGCACAACAATTTTCTCCCGCCAAAACCTGGATGAAAGGCCAGAGAGGGGAATATTTAAGCAAGCACCTAATTTGCATTCGCACAGCCCTTGTTGTCTGTGCTGGACCACACCCAGCTCCTAGTGTTCCTTGCAGGATGGCTGGCTCTGGATTGTGGAACAGCAGAGACACGTTTGTGCTCCTTTAGTTTTGTATGTTAATCCTGAGCAGCCAGAGGCATGTGGAAGTGTCTGTGCACAATGGAGTGAGGGTCATTGTGCTCCTGAGGAGACTGAACTGGGCTGATTAATTTGTAATTGTACTCCAGCTGTGTGGGCTGGTGGATTGTTGCGCGGTGGTGTGCAGTCCCTTCTTAAACCCTGCTTTCCTCTGTGTCATACCATCAGCATGCATAATCACTTGAATCAACAGAGATGATGGGAGGATGTCACTTACAAAGAGTGCTAAGAATGCTGTGAGTGCCAGAACTGAGATCTTTCCCTTGGCTATTCCTCCTCATCTTTGTTTCTTCATTTCTAAATAAAAATAGTTAAAAAAAAGTTCTCACACTATCAGAGTGAGAGGAGAAGCTGGTTAAATGTTTAAAGTTTGCCCATTTAAGATGCCATTAGAGTTTTGTCTTGTGTTTTGGTTTTTTTTACCACCTTGCTTGTAGTGCTCTTGGCTCCAACTAAAAGCTTAAACTTTTTCCCTTAAAGTCTGAGATCAAAGTTGAAGAGCTTGTCTATATTTAGAAATAGTTTTATCTTTACTCTAAGCTCACAAGTCAAATCAGTACTATTATATCCACTTTTTTCAGTGAGGAACAGAAAAATAAGGCAGCAGGATTTCCCCAGGGTACATAAAGCTGTGATATGGCCCATTTGCAAGTAAGCAGGACAGACTTATCATTAGGTTGGGTTTTCTTCCTGGGATAACACTCAAGTTAGACTTAAAACTTGTTCCAGGGTTTTTTTTAAAAAAATTATTTATTTATTTTTATTTTCCCCGTCTTCCCTACTCCTCTTTCAACTACCCTAACGAAGGATCAAGGGTAACCACCTGGGTTTAAAGTCCTTCTTTCACAATTGTTAACTATCAAAATGTTGATTTCCAAGTGAAGTCACCAGATAGACATGTTGCAGCTAAGTGAAGAATCAGAGGTATTAACTAGAATCAGACACAGTGAAATATTTCTCTCTAAGCCATGGAGTCTACAAAGAGATCCCAATTACTTTCTCTTTTTGCTTAGAAAAAGTGGCAACTGCATATTTATTGCCTCACTGAACTGTCAGTCTAATGTCAGTCGTTGGGAAGGGTATATAAACTGAACTAGTAGTTAGAAACAAAACAAAAACATCAGACTGATGCATCAAGAGTTTGGAGTTAGTTCCACTGAAGCTATAGGAATAGTTTCTGTTTCTAAGCTGTGTTTTCATAAAGCTTTGGTTCAGTGGCCTGAGTAGTATTGGTCTGGGAATATCTGATGTAGTTGTGATGTTGAAAATATTCAGCCAGAACAATGCTTGGTAACTTTGGGAAATGGTCTTTTCTCAATTTATTTCTCTTTAGCTAAGGACAGAGCTTGGCTTTTAGCTGAATGAGAGTGTGGGAGTTTTTTGAAAAATGTCATCTTCTGTATGTGACTTGGCTTCTTTATTTATCTTGGACTTGTGAAAAGATGTTTCAATGGCAGAAGTGAAAATAAAAGGGAAGGTAAGATCCCATCACTTGGAGGAAAGTACCACAAACTGATTCTGCTCCCTTAAAAACAACTTCTCAAAGTGTATACATGCTGAAAAAAAGTTGCATGGCTTGTGCTCTGACTGGGTGATTCCAGGTCTCTTCAGGAAGGGCTGCAGTTTGCAACTTCAGCTTCTTTTTCAGAAGAACTAAACTGGAAAAGAAAAGCACAGGCCTTCATATGAAAATAGGGGGCAGATGCATCAGGGAAGTGCTGTTGCTTGCATGCCTCTTGCCATGGATACAGACTGCTCAGTGTTTATTTGCTGACATGTCCTTTTCTACATAGGAAAGCACTGCTGTATTTTAGGTAGTCAGATGAACATCTCAAACCTGTCCCACGATAATTCCATGAGGAGCTGTTGAGTTTCTAGTCTCACAGGCCATGAAGCATGTAAACTGTCTTAAGAAATCTCTGTCCATAAAAACAGTGCTTTGCACACAAATCTCAGCTGTTAGTTGTTGGTTGTCCATGGTTTTGTTACACTGGCTAAAGTATAGAACATATAACATTTAGTAAACAATGTTCATAGTGTGGATCTGATGGACCCCTTCTCAGATTTGCAGTGTCAAGGGTGGGGTCAGCAGCAGTCTGTCTCAGATAAGAATGCTGTTTTGGCAGATGTGGGTGATGCTTTCCATAGCAAGTGCTAGAGCTGGAGGAGAAGAGCTAAGGCCTGGTTATGGCTTGGATTAGGCAGCTTGCTTGGAAACTGGGGGAAAATGTCCAGCTGAGATGCAGAGATAGGTTCTAATGCTCTGTGGAAGTCCTTCTGAACAGATATTAAGCTCCAAGAAGAAAGACGAAAAGTCAGGAGAATGGCACTGTCCAGTACCAGGATATAGATTTAGAGCTGCTATTGCCCAGCTGTGACTTGGTTAGCATTAAATGTGTCAACAGTGTAGATACAAACTGAACCTGATTCCATGTTAGTAGATCGTCCCCCCCTTTCTGAGCATATTTGTTTGCTATGGTTACTAAGGACATCGAGCACAGTTTAGCTTTTGTTAAGCAGGCAGGAGAATCTGCCAGCTCTTCAACAAAGGCCTGATAAGGTAATTTCCTTCATCTCGTGTTGATGGCAATGAATGCAAGTCACACACTAAACAGAAAAGTTGTCTCAAACTGTGTTTTCTGGTAGTGATTGTGATACTTGTGGTCTTGTGAACTGACTGGTTTTGGTCTTAGTGCTGGTGGTCTGAGATCCGAGGACCCTTGGGGAAGAAAAGATTCCCTTTGTGTGGCAAGAAGAGATACTAGTGAAAATCCATAGGCTAAGTGCACTGTGCTGGGATCCCACTGCTAGTTGCTTTTTCTGTGCAATAAAATGATAGATTTTGGGGAAGACCAGGTCAGATGTAAGATAAAAATCTTAGTGGGAAGACCACTAAATTGATCACTGACAGCATAAGGGGGACTGTAGAGGCAGGAACAGGACAAGTAGCCATGGGTAGAAAGGGAGAAATTCTAGATTAAAAAAATAAAAAGCTTGTAGCTGTTTTCTAGTAAAAAAAAAAAAAAAGTGAAGATTTAGACAAGTATGTTATATGGTAGCTTTTGGCTTACCTGTCTACCATCATAGGTAGCGCTGACACCCCTGAAATTCAAATTCTTTGTTTGTCTGTTTCGACCAGCCTGTATGCAACCACAAGGTGAGCTGGTTCTGTAAATTTTTTGGTGTTATACAGAGATGTCTTAATAAATATTACAATCTGATTTGTTACAGTATTGATAAGCAGAAGGGTAGCAAAGATTAGGAGCATGGGGGAAACAGGAATTGAAACTTATAACTGGCAAATATCAACAACATGATTATGGACGCTGCTGCTGCATAGTTTGACGAGTGTCAGGTAAGTTCTATCTATAAATGATAATTTTGACTCTTAATATCTGCATAAGAGCACTTCCTTTCCCTTTGACCAAATTTTCTAAATTTGCAAATGGCACGCCAAAAGAGATCATATACTGAATTTGATGAAAATCATGATAGCCAAGTTCACAATTGGAACAAAGGAAAGACAGTCATGGTCTCACTATTTCTATCTTGGGTGGCCACAGCTAAGGCTCTCAGTGAGCTTTTTCACCTGGAGTGTTGGTTAGTAAGCAGGCAAGCACCACCTCCACTGCACTCAGTGACCTGCTTAGTGACACTGAGGCTACCAGGCATGCAACATTGCAAAGCAGTGCAGCAATAGACTTTTTACTGCTTGCCCATGGACATGACTGCCAGGACTTTGAAGGGATGTGCTGCCTCAACCTTTCTTCACACTCAGAATCTATCCATGCAAGCTTCCAGAAGCTGAGGGAGCAAGTAAAGGAAATAAAGCTTGAGAACTCAAATTGGGTCAATGAACTTTTTGGACAATGGGGGTTGACAGGATGAGTTTCATCTTCTGTTACAGAAATTTTTTGGGTTGTAATAATTGTTTTTATCATTTTACTTATGTTTCCCTGTAAATCAAGTGTCTGCAGAAGTCCATTGAGGAAGTCTTCATAGTAAGAAAAGACAGGGAATTTCGGGAATCCTCTGAACCCCACAGGGAAATCGCCAGGGCCTTGCCCTGGAAGAATATACCATAGAGTCTCCACCTAGGCTGAAAGAAAAGCCTTCCTCATGGAGCCTCGCAACACTGATCCACCCCAGTTCCTAATTCTCGTGGTTCCTCCTTTCTCTGTTTCCTCATTGGTTTTGGTATCCCTGGTGGCTGGCCCCGACTTCCCTGTAGGGCAGTGCCCTTTGTCTTGCCCTTTGTGCCACCCCCGTGCCCTCAGACCATTGGCCACTGACCCCTACTTAACCTTGTGCAGACCACATGGCCAGGTCTTTTGTCCCCAGTCCCCTTTTGGCATGCTGGAATAAACCTTCACTGAAATTTCTCTTACAAAAGGCCCTTCTTCCTCTCTTTGCTGAGCTAGCTGTGGTGAGTGTGATGTGTGGACTTGATTGCTTTTCCTGAATGCTTACCCAAGCAGCTTTTCCACAGGAGATGCTTATTGGGAAATAGGTAGCAGCATCCACCATCTAAACCCACACTGCTTCATGCAAACACAGATACTTTTACTAGTAGGATCCACATCTTCACCGAACCCCCTGTTCAAACTTGGTTTGAAGAGTCATCTTGGTCTTGCCAGCTGGAATCCACTTTCTGTGTAACTATTGCTAGAGATGGCATGCAGCTGTAGGAGAGTAACTTGGAAACAAGCTAATCTAGAGTTAGAAGCAGAATGACATTTAAATCTAAAATACATAGTAGTGATTGCTGGAGCAGTGGCACCAACAGTCAAATCTAGCTCTGTCATGGTTTGCATGAGAGGCAGTTGAGTATAACACTTCATGCACTTTAATTATGGAACAAAATCTACTCCTAGCTCAGTTGTTAATAATATATTTTGAGATTGAATGCTGCTATTGAAAATTATTCTATACTCAAACAAAGGATTCAAATTTGTCTTTTGGTAGCTATTTCTACTTAAACACCAAAGCTTGAAGCTCAGCATGATGCCTGTGCCAGGGAGCCTTTGAGATGAGAAACCAATAGCATTAAAACTCCTAAACTATACTTTCTTGAAAATACTTAGGCTATTCTCCCCTGGAACTCACAGGAGTGCACGCAAGGCTTAGACTTGCCTGTTACTGAACAAATCAGTGCTTTAAAATCCAGCAGGTTCTGTTTAAATCCCTTCTCTCTGCCTTTGCATGGTTGTGCCTCTCACTGGCACTTTGATTTTAAATCCCTTCTAAAACTGGAGGTAAAACTGCAGGATTAATTTGCTGCAATGACCTGGAACCTCTTCCTCAGACTAAAGAAGAAAGGAGCATCTCTGACCTTATCTCCGTGCTGAAGAATGGGGATTTTTGTCAAGAGTAAGTATAGATAACTACCTATAAAGAAGAATTGCAGCTGGTGCTAACTGCTGTTATTAAATTCATCAACCATAATGAGACGTGTCAAGATATAGTTGAGGCTCAGATACACCTGCATCTGCAGGAGAGTAATCAAACTCTATTCTGTAAGGAATACTTTTCCAGAGGAAGGAGCATGCTTTTTAGAGATCTGCTTGAACTTTATGAGGAAGTACTTCAGTGTGAATGAAGTCCACATAGTCTTACACCCCTTAAACACCATTTTTCTCTGGCCCTTGTATGGAAATCCATTAGGCATTCAAACTTTACTAGAGAAGGGTGTGTATTGAAAGAAACCTGTCCAGAACCATTTGTGCTGGACTTCCTACAAATCCCTGTCTGCATTGAGTACAAGCAAAGTAGCCTTCATAACACAACTAAAACATGCCTGAAAGAAAACCACAGAGAACTTGTCTGTCCACGTCTGCTACTCTGCAACAGCAAATACCCCACAGAGAAGCACTTGTGGCATTCCCAGATTCTGCATTTGCCCTTCCAGGAACATGCCCAAATTGTTCTTGCAGGTGTGATGCTAAGCAACCACTCTGCAGCAGAATGACCTCTCACTGGCAATCTGTAAAGGGCAAAACTGTAATTACAATGAGGAAATGTTCTGTAGGAAGTGATCACTCTGGTTCTAGTCAGACCTCTGTTGGTCCCTTGCTGCAAAAATACCAAAGATGAGCTTAAAAGCTACAATTCTTGATGCAGCAGTTTGTGTTGCTACTAGATTCCAGAAATATGTGAATGTTGAGTGGTTTATAGCACATAAACCCCCATGTTATTCATGGAAGATACATTTACTTATCTTTACAACCCGCCTTTGTTCTCCTCAGGGTGAAACTGCCATATCAATTTTCTTTCTTCCTCACACTCATCACCTCACTTTATTCTGTGGGGATGCTAGCTACCTTTGCTCTCAAAAAATGATATTGCAGTTATTCTTCTAGTGAAGCTCTGAGCAATGCATTTCTCATCTTGCCTTTGACTTGCAATCTGCTCTTTCTATTTTCATAGAATCACGGAATCATTTAGGCTGAAAAGACCATTTTAAGTCATTGAGTACAGCTTTTACTGTCAAGCCCACCACTAACCATGTCCCCAGATGCCACATCTACACATCTTTTAATTACCTTAGGGGATGGTGAATCAAATGTTTTCCTGGGCAGTCTGTTTCAGTGTTTGATAGCCTTTTCTGTGAAGAAGTTTTTTCTAGTATCCAATCTCTGTGGTCCTGCTTTCCTGCAGCAACTTCAGATTGCTTGAGGTCATTACTCAAAGGTGCCTGAGTTGTGATACTGTTACCTGGAAGCCATGAAAAGCCATTTATCTGGGAAATTGCTCAGCACTACTCCTTTGGTGTCTGCTCTTTGGGAGTATTACTCTGTCAATAGGTCAGTCAGCAGACTCCAGATGAATGAGGGAATGCTACAAATCAGTTTATCTGATGGACAAGTGAAATGTCACGAGTGGAGTATGTGAGGAAAAAAATAAATTTCTTTTCCCATTCTTAAGGATTACTGCTGCTAATCCATTCAATCATCTTGATAGCAAGCTGTTTATTAGTATTTTCATGGTGTTTTGTTTTGCTTTCTTTTAAGTCCCATTTTCTTGTACTTTTTACCTTCCTGGTAGATTACTTATATAAGATGGAGAGAGTTGTTTCTAAGTGGCATTTTATACAAAATATTGTGACTTCCTTATTGTTGTCTTAATGGTTTACAATGCATTTTATCTCCACTAGCCACAGAGGCTTTCGGCATTTGTTATATTTGGCTTTCATAACAAGAACCATTTGAACAGTTTCTTTATTTAGTTCATATGCAATTTACAATGTGTGTGTGTATGCCTGTATTTTTCCTTAAAGAAAAATACAATGAAAATTGTTCTCTTTTCTGAAGAGGGTGTGATATCTTTATCCTCCTCATCTCTGCAGCTGCAAAGAATACTCTAAACTTACAGAGAAGGAGTTGCTGTTATGCTCTGGGGATGGGGAGTAAATGTGAGAAAAAAATTTACACTGCTAGGAAAGGTACTCCCTGGGTCAGTTTGCTCTGTTATCCTCACAGTTTATGTTACATGCTGTAAATAGAGAAATTCTGAACAGAGACTGATTTGTTCATTGTCTTATCTGAACCATCACCTTTATCATTTGTACTTCAGTTCTGCTGGATGTCCATGTTAAACCTCCCTGGCAGCCAGTTTAGACCGGGCCAGGATTCGCTTTTTGCAGTTGCTGTGATAATAAACACAGAATGTTGCTTTACTATTCCTGTGCTGCTGTTTAGTTCACAAGACGTAGGATGCCGTTGTTGCTCTGCTCTTTGACCTTCTGCTTCTTAATCTTGTTTTTCAGCAGTGTCTGCCCAGAATCTATCTTTAAGCAGAATATAAAATTGAAGGACGTTGGTACCTTCAGATGAAATGTAGGCTTTGATGAGGGAGATAATGAACTGAACCTCTGGGTGTCAGCCAGCAGTGATGTTGCTGCACTCTGTATGAACACTTCAGGGAAGACTGCTTGGGAGCTGCATGTTTTGTGGGAATTTGAATGATTTCAGGATGTTTATTGTCTGTTAAGACCGAACAGAATGGTGTTGAAACATTCAGTAGAGAAGCTTCTATGATAGTACTGTGAGAAGGGAGCTTTTGGCTTTGAGGACCTCTCACAGGAAATTTGCAGAAATGCACTTTTCCATGAAATACTTGGATTGGAGAGAACATTCAAAACAAATTAGTCACCAAAATGCAGAGAAAACATTGAGAGGCAACTACTTGTTACAAGAACGAAGGACAGTGATTGAGTTCTAAGCAAATGTAACACAGAGATTCAAATTTGAGCAAAAAACATTGGGTTAAGTCTCAAAAACATAGTGTGGAGCAATTGGAAGCTGCAATTTGCTTGGCTTCTCTCTTGAGCACCTCAGTCCAGATGAACACTATGATTTCCTGTGACATCCTGACCCACCACTGCTTTGCAGACTGTGAGCAGATGCACACTTTGAGGGGCTGTTTCTGGAAGTGTCATGATAAAGCCTAATCCCCACAATCTTCTGGCATTCATGTGCAGCACCCTAACTTCTCAGAGCACAGTCAGCTTTCCAAATGGTAGGGGGAATGTGCTTATGTTTGGCCTCTTCCTCTTCTCTCATTCCTTCCTTTGCTCCTTTCAACAGTTTCATCTGCATTTTAATAGAAAAATAATTACGGATTCTGATCTTTAAAAAAAAAATTAGATAGTTTGGATTTCTTTAAATCCTTGCCCTGTCTTGCTTTAGGATTTCACTATAAGCTGAGGAGTTGAGAATGAAAGAGATTTTTCAAGCACAGAATTGTCAGTGTGACCCTTGTATTGGGATAAAAAGGAGGGAATATATAAAAAGTATTTATCTTCTTTCACCAGCTAAGTAGGATATGGTCCTTTTCTTCAATTCCTTGCCTTCTTATTAGATTTCCCAGTATAAAAAAAAAAAAAGAATTTAAATCTTGACATTCTGATATCTTTAGGATTTTAAAAACAAGTAATCTTTTATCTGTGGATTTTTCCCTGAATACACTCCCTCATATCTGTGAGGATGCTTTGCACCTTTGAAAACATAATAGAGCTTTGCCAACAATGCAGACAGAAAATGAATCATGAAAGAGATCTCCCTGTTTGCCTGCTCTTAACACCTGTGTGTCTACTAGAGTTAGTGTTTCTAGAAACTTTGTTTACAACGCATCAATTACCTGAAACAGCCCTTAGAGCTCTCTCCTTCCTCTCTGTGCTTCTCCCTGACTTGAGCTGTATTCTCTCAGAGTGCAACTCCCTCATCCTCACTTCTGCTTGAACCTCTGGTGTGGAAACCAGGGCAGAAGGTAGGATTCTGGGCAAAATTTGAGACAAAGGACAGGGATGGAGCATGCTGCCTTCCTTGGAAAATCTGATGATAGCAGGAGAGTTGCTGTGTGTCTCTGCCTTGACATTTCCTTTCCTTGTAAAGCAGATATAAATGTTAAACTGCCTGGTTAACTTCTCTTATTTGTTGCCTTAAGGTGAGTTATTGTCCTTGGCTAGGAATAAGGCTGCACATAGCAACTAATTTGTAAATGGAGAAAGGCAAGGCTCACTGCATTCTCTAGTTGTGTTATACAACTATGGTAACAATTGGTTTTCATTGGAAACAAAAAGAGTCTTTCTTAACAGAAAAGGAATAAATAGAAACCTCTTCATTGCAGAGCTATCAACATTCAGCATTATATTTTTGTTGGGTAGATTTGTTGCTTGAAACCATGACCCTGAAACACTTCTATCTCTTCTGTGGTTGGATTCTTGTGCTCTGATGTACTTGCAGTAATTTCTTGCTATGCAAGGAGAATATGAATAATAACACAGATTTAAGTTCCAAAAAATGCATCAGATGACCAGTGATTGCAGAGAGACTGTCTGAATTTATACTGGTTTTATTAGGATGTAGTGCCACGTCATACAAAATTCTACTACCTTTCAGGCAATTTTCTGTGTTGTCCAGCTAAAATACAATTTTTATTGAAACAAAGTGGGCACCAGAGCCCATGGTCCATGCTGCTGTCCCCAACAGGTGACTCTCCTTTGCGTTACCTCCTGATCTTGCTGCTTACGTAGCGAAAAAAATAAGAAATTGCTTCCAAAATGTATTTGGTCAGAGGCCAACTTCCAATAATCAAAGCAAACAGATCTAAATTCCAAATATTGAGAGTAAGAGTACCTTTTATAAACTGATGGTGACCTGATTTATTGAAATTTATCTGGTAATATCCAGTTCCTCAATGCAGCGTTTCCCTTCTGCTCTCTTATTGAATTTGAGTTCACCAATATAAAACCCTCTTCATAGGTAACAAAGTTTAAAAGCAAGACAAGAAAAAGAATCTGCGAAACAGACGTTAAAAGAAAGCAGTAGAAAATCACTGCTCTTATCCTTTAATATATTCCCTTAGTTTTCCGAACTGCTTTAGATTAGCTTGCATCAGTGTCTGTAGCCATCCATGGTTATGCTTTAGGGAACAAAATGCTGGGAAGGAATAGTTAAGCTTTGCTCTTAGCAAGAAAACAAGATTTGTTGCCATACATTGTCTGTAAATTCCCTGGAGTGTCGTGCAGTGAATTGCTAGGGTTTACTGAGGTCTGTTTTCAAGTTCACTCGTGTTTCAGCTGAGCATGGCACTGGTGGGGCAGTGGGGGCCAGTTCTGCCTGAGGTGACAAGAAAAAGAAAATTCCAGATTTTTTTAGCCAGGAAATGCTACCTGAATATCCCTGTCCATCTTCTCTTTCGTCCAGCATGCGGGTGTTTTGACAAATTACCAGCTGGTCATCAGCTGGAAGGATCAGTTCCTTCCACACAATTTTCCACTGCAAATATTAGCTGATAAGCCATGGATAAAATTGCTGAGGTAGATGGGAAGCAAAAATCCTTAATCTAGATAATGTCTCCACCAAATGTGAGTAAACACATATCACTGTACATTCAGCATTTCTTTGAAACAACTTAAATGTGATGGAAATTCTAAAGAGTGAGGACCAGGGATTGATTTCCTGCTCTAGCTGAGCAGAGTGAAGGTAGGAATCCTTAGGAGGAAGAGGATGTGAGAAGTATTAGGAAGTTCTTCTCCAGAAAAAGCAGGCAAAAAAAAATTGCCTCTGCTTTTTGGAAGAAAAGAAAGCCAAGCCAAAGAACTGGGAGAAGTCAGTATTTTTCCACATTGGCCTAGAAGTGTCTTAATTCTGGAATGTTCAGGATAGCGAGGAAGTGGTGGGAACTGGGATTATTAAGTAACTACCCAACTTAATTAATTTTGTCATCCAATCTTGAGGGTATTTTTGTGGGATAAATAATTCCTTTTGTCATCAGATAAAAAGTGAATTTTATGTGATCCCTCATATCTGTGACCTGAGTTTCTCCAGACCTGAGAATTTTGCCCAGCGCTGATACTTTATTTAATTCTTGGCGGTTTATGAAGCATTTCCAAATATACAGGTAACTCATGGAATCTATTTTGTATGCCCTAAAAAGCAACTTTTTTAATCTAATGAAGTATTTTATTAGAATAAAAGCCTTGCTAGTTTTTCAGATGTTTTCAGTCATACTGGTATAGTAGGATTCTCTGTGCACATACTGAGTGTTCTGCTTTTGAGCAATAACTGTTGTTATTATTATTTTTTTTTTCCTCTTTGGTAGGGATGGAAAGAAATGGAATGAGGGCAAAATCAGGAAGAGAAGTGAGGTCTGCATATGTTTGTGAGGCCTTTAACAGATGACACTGTCAGAGGCTGAGCAGTTTGCTGCATTCTCTGTGAGAGACAAAGGCAGAATGGCGCTTCCCAGACTAATCCACTGAGGACCTCGTGTCCAAGAAAACAAAGGTTTAGATCATAATTATCCTTTGAACTACATGTACAGTGTGGTTCAGAGCTGGGGTTCAGAGCCCAGCAAGCTCCTGAGATGCACACAGCGCACACGGATGGGTTTTGACAGTGGCTGCTTTGATCTCCTAATCCACTTCCAGTGCATTAATGTAAATGTAACCAAGGATCACTCTGCAATTCAGCTCTGCTCAACCTGAAACTCAGAGTTTTTTCTGAAGTTTGCTATGGGGAAAACACACATTAGTATGTTTGATTTAGCACTGAAGAGTCAGATCCTGTTGACAAAGAGCATTGGAAGTAAATCTCTCTGTGGCACCTTCCTACATGAGAACCTCTACTGATCTGATCCGCTAAGTTGTGGAAAAGGATGAATGTCAGAGGAAACCCAGTTAAAAACATTTTATAGAACTATGATTTCTTTATCTAGTTATCTCTTTCTCTTTTTTTATTTGGAAGTTCATTTTGTCACTGTAAGTGGCAATGCAAAGTGAAGATTTTGTGATCTACTGAATTCTGTGTGCCTTAGAACCTCACCGAATCATTTTTAAAAGGTGATCTGACAACATTCTTAGATTTATGGACCATTTTAGTCCTTTGAAAATGGAACACAACCATAGCAGAAGCTACTGGATATTGTATTTGCACAAGTGTATCTTCATCTGAGAATGTGCACTTAACTCCTTCCTCTTCCTCCCCAAACCTGTGAATGCAGTTTTCTATTTATGATAAAGCTGCTTCAGCAATGTAATTATTGTATTTCCTGACAACTTTTTTGGAAAATACAAAAGTGGCTACACCTCCAGGGATATTTAATCAGGTTTCTTCATGCTTTGTCTGAGGACCCTTTGCAATTTGAAATCCATATTGCTTCATTAGAGATCCTTAAGCTTTTGTTTATGCAGATGATTTCATCCAAAATTGTCCCAGACTACTTGTCAAGCTGTTGGCTGAATCCAAAGCCTGTGGATGTAAATGGAAAGGCTCCCTCTGACTTCACTGATCTTTGGATAATCTTGTTAAATTGTAACAACAACAACAAAAAATTAAATGTAGATTGAAAGCATTGTAAAAAGTTATCAGTACTATAAAAATAGTGATATCTTTAAAATATTTTGACCTTTGCTATCTAGGCAAATTACTTTTATCTGACTTCTGTTGAATTGTTCTTTTTTTTTAACTTATTCCATAAAATATTTTAATTATACAAGAGTCTGAAATAAAATCAGTTGAGTAATCAGGATATTTCAAATACGCCAGTGACCAGCTCTGGAATCTGGGAAGGAACACAGACATCAGTAAAGTGCCACCTGCAGTGTATCCCTGCCTGCCCACAGCTGTGGTGGCCAGGCTCGGACATTCTCAGCTGGTGACAGAATTCAAACTCCAAATACCAGTTAAATGCATGGTTGTCTGCAATTCCAGGCAGCATCCAAGTATCCAAGTACCTGGGTCTTGTGATGGTGTCTGCATAATGCTAACAAAACTGGTTTGTGGTCTGGAGATGGCTGATTAATTCTTCAGTGCAGGTCTGCTTTGAAAACACACTTGGCTTTAAACAGAACTTGAAGTAGTAAGACTTGTGCATTGAAATCCTAATGCAGGTCAAATGAGAGTTTATGTTTCAAGCACACGTTTGAAACAAAATTTACCCTTGGCTTGATTCTGACTTGTCCTGGACCACAATGATTCTGAACCTGGTTCTATTTTGTTGTTATTTTCTTTTTCTTTATATGTGTTCTTTTCTTTTTTCTTTTTCTTTTGCCAGTTGAAACAAAGCTGTCACTAATCTACAGAACATGTTTTTTTAATATCACACTGAAATAATAAAACTACTCTGTAGAAATATGCAGGACTGTTTTATGTCCTAGTAAACATCTAGGACATAAAAGAATGCTTACAAATATTTAAATATTTGTAAGCATTCATAGCCCCTGCCATACCTATCCCTTTGAATCATTCCAGAAAGACAACATAACTTGCATAAAGCTCTGAGTGTATTCATAGATAAATCAAGATATGTGTATTTGTGAATCTGGCATAATTTACAGCTAGATTCTCTGACTTCCAGTCTCCTTCCCTAATTATTGAGTCACATTCTTGGTAAAAAAATACCAACTTAAATTTGATCTTGCTTCAAGTGGAACAAAATTATTATAATGCAAGTTATCAATCAGTTACAAACACTATGTGTCTGGAAAAAAAAAAGCAGATTTATATTTTAAGCTTTATCAAAATGTTGTTACTTGCAGCTATAATTTTAATTTCTTTTTACCTTTTACAAAAGAAGGAGCCTTCCCATTTACGTTTGCAAATTTATGCTGAACAACCAGCAATTTGTATTTCTTCTCCAACCTCATTTGTTCCACAAGCAGCTACAGGCTGAGAAGTCTCCCTGAACAGGTGTCAGTTAAAACTTATGCCAGTCTTAGGCTGCTGAGTGGAATTAGAGTTAGAAAATATCCTTGTGGAAATGGCTGTAGAAGCCTCTATTTGTTCTCCCTCAGTCTTACCTGTGTGAATCAGTCTCTTAACTTGCAAGCAGGATTATGTAGGCCAATCTCTAGCAGCCTAAAACATCCAGTGTTTGAAGTGCCAGAGGTGTTCCTTCCACCTCCTGTGTCACTCTGCAATAAGAATTATTCAGCCTGACTTTTGCTGACAGCCTTAATAATCATTCCCAGTGTCTGATACCTCTCCTGTTCTGGCCAGGGCCCACCAGCGAATCAGAAATAAATACTTGAGTCACTCTGTGCAACTCAGGACTGAAGCTTCCCCCAGATCCAGAAATTTTCACAATGTCAATCTTCTGACCATAACTGAATTTTTAAAGTGTATATTTCCCAACTTGCTATGGGAAACGTATTTCCAAGAGAAAAAAACCCAAACAGCATAATAATTGCAAATCAAGAACTGCATGTAATGACCAAGTTTAAAGGGAAACACGAATTCTGGAGCCAATTTTCTTCAAGATACAAGAAAAATTATTGTCTACCAAAGTCAAAGCCATAAACTGAAATTTAACAAACAGAGTATTTCCATTGACTTCAGTGGGTTTATTCAGTGATGACTTGATATAGGGGGAGTTTAGGATAATGTGGACTGATAATGTGGTAGTTTCTAAACTGGAATGCTCTTATGTGCTAAGATGAAGAATGTCTTTGGGGTCTAGAGAGGCATTACTTCTATCCTTGCTGCAGCTAACCCCATGAGGGCCCTGCAGCCCTGGGTATACACACATGCACTTGAATATTTTCAGACAAAAAAATCAATCATGTTTTAAGACTAGCTGTAGATATCATGAACTTCCAACTTCTTTCTTTTTTCAGTTGCAAGGAAATTAAATTTATTTCACAAAATTCCACACAGCAGGCAAGTGCTTCTCTTGGCTGCCCAATAGTATTATCATAATTTTGTATTCGAAGTGCATATGGGATTTTGCTATTGGCAATGCTGATCTCTTTTTACTCAGTGCTGTAGTGGCTGAAGTAAATTTCAACCCCAAATCACAAGCTTTGTACTTGATTTACTTCAATTCTTCTGTACTTGGAAAAATTTGCTGTTTTTTAAAGGATGTAGCGGTTTGGCGAGTTGGATTTATTTCATTTTTTGATTGCACTGTGGCTGTACATTGGATTCTTCCTCTCTGTTTTCTATGACTTCTTTTCCAACTCCTGTAAAATTTCCTGACTCCGTCATTTCCTTTCCAGTTCTCAAAGCGTGTTGTAAACAGGTCAAGGGATAAATGCTGCCTTTGCTCCAGCTGATACAGGAATGGAGAGAGTGAGCTTCCTGTCAATCTGAAATCCAAACAGAGCACTGAGGGATGGCTTTTCTCCTGCTTAGTCCTGATGGGACATTAATGTTAAGCCTGCATGAAATCTATCAGTAGAAAATTATGCTCTTGAGCTGAAAAGAAATTCGGGGAAAAGAGGAGGGAAAACACCAGTGTGCCTGGAGTGTTTTGGGCAGGCTGCTGTTGAGGACTGTAAATTGTGCCCTGTGTGTAAATCTCCTTCTCCTCATCTGCTGGTATTTACTCCTCTGGGGAAAGTCCACACTTTGCTGTGGAGCTGGAATGATCAGGATGCATGGTGGTCATGTGGGAGACTCTCGTGATGACACATCCCTTTATTCTTGGTTGTGGCTACCAAGAATTTTTTTGATGTTTATTGGTTTGGGTTGGTTGGGGTGTTTTTGTTGGTTTGGTTTTTTAGTTGTTTGGTTTTTTTTTTTTTTTTTTTTTTTTTTTTTTTTTTTTTTTTTTTATAATTTTTTTTTTTTTTTTTTTTTTTTTTTTTTTTTTTTTTTTTTTTTTTTTTTTTTGATACAGAGATTGTATTTTAACTTTTCTAGGTGGATGTGGCTCTTTTGAAGTCTGGAGGCATGGACAGCTTCAGCCTGTCAAAGTAAATTGCATTTCCAACAGTAAATAAGTAAATAAGTACCAAACCTTAGCAGAGTAAGTTTCCAGAATCCCTAAAAAGTGAAGCAAGCCAAACAAAGTGAAAAGATACAGTAGTATCATCTCTGTCTCACCTTATTCCTTGAACAGAAACAGGCTCAGTCTTTGGGTACATTTTCTAAATTTCAGGTCACTGAAATTTCACCATGATTATCTTTGGATTTCAGGGTTATACTCTCTTCCTTGGCTTGGAAGAAGATCCAAAGGTAAGCAAATGAACAATTTTATTTATTTAATGCTTTATTTCCTTTTTATTCAAATTCCTGTCAAACTTGCTGCATCCCATTTTTTTAACATTGTGTTTATTCTGTTGGAGATATATATGGAGAAGTGACTTTTTTTTCTCTCCAGTCATAATTTTTTATCAAGAATTATTTCTCAGGAAATTAAATTTTGAATGATGTCTGCAACAGAGGTAACAGACAGCTACTCTCTAGACAATCCTGTTAATATCTTTCCTTCAGTAAGAAAGTCTTTGTTTTCTGGCACAGCCTTACAAAAACCATATATTTATATATCCAATGGTAAATCCCATAAGTTTGCATTTAGAAACTTTTTTGGAATTGATTTTTTTGTATTCAAAGATTGAGTATAATCCTAACTTTTCTGAGCTGAATTGTAAAAGGGAATACTTTTGAGAGAAAGTTTCTTCTTTTCCCAAGAGCTCTCGTGATTTGAATAGTTGTGTGGTAAATCTCATCGCACACATTTCATATGCTGTTTAATACCACAGTTAATAAGCTTAACATTTGGAGCCAAAGTGATTCCTGGCTTGGCAGTGTTTTCTGTAATTTGGAGAAATGAGTTTTGGAATAGAAATGAAAGTCCCTGGCTCCTCACAGAAAACACAGTATATGCTTGGCTGCTGAGTGCCTCTGAAGCCTCACCAGTACCAAAGGAGTGTGTGAATTTTGTGCAGCTTTCCTGACAAGGTAAATAACCCCCTGTTGGCTGTGTTGCTATTCTTTTAGAAGTCAGCACCTTCAGGACTTTGAGTATTTTGTTTCTGTTATGTTGATGCACTTCTGGATCATTTCCTAAAAGTTCTTAAAGCCCTGATGCAGGAAATAGGGCAAACACATCCAAGCTCTTTCTTAACTGACAAATCAGGAGAGAAAACTGATTTTTTACACATATTGAAGGAAATGACACTGAATTTCAATATCTGATAGGGAAGGAGAGGGGAAACCTGGATTATTCTTTATCTTGGGATGAGTGCTGACTTATTCCATTATGAGGAGGTGGTAGTGTCCTACCTAGTGAGTCATTCAGTTCTCTTTCAATGGGCCTCTGATTACACCTGGACATAAGCTCAGTAGATCTGAAATGCCTTAGTGGGTGATAATGGCATTTTTGTGCCTAAAAAGAGCGAATCAGGGAATTACCATCGTACTCTGATGAACTGGTGCTAGCCTGTCCTCCCTGATTTCACCAGTTAATTCAGAGATTTGGAGCAGCAGTGAAAAATAACTGAGAGAATAGATGCAGGGGGGTTGAGGCTTTAAGAGCACAAAGACTTCATATCCTGAAAAAAAGAGACTCAGCTTGAAGCTAAGGTAATACAGAATTTCCTTATTTTCTGGAACTCACAGCTCCTGCATTTTATTTTCTTCTGACTCAGAGTAAGCCTGTACATTTTTAATTTCTCCGCTGAGGAGTTTTTACCTCTTATCCTTAACAGTTTTCATTTCAATAAACAAAATTTTTCCGAAGTTGTTCTTTAGCTCTCCTATAGCTTGTTTTTCCATGGCAATTTTAAATTTCCTAGGTTGCATCAGGCTCTCAGTTTGCAGAATAATTCCTATAACTAATCCTCCCTCTTTTCGTTTTCTTCTCAGCTGATTGTTCATATTTTCAAACTTCACACTCTCACCACCAAAACCTAGACATTCTCTGCAGCATAACTTGAGAAGGAGCACAGACATCAAAAATGTCACTGAACTCAGAAGTCTCAAAACAAAATCCTTTCTCTGCTTAAACAGGATGCTACCAAGAGGTCTGGACCAAAATTAAAACAGAAAAATACTATTTGTAGAGGGCATTTCATATAACAAACCAACAACTACCTCCAAAGAATCGCTCTTTCTCCCACTTTGACTTTTACTTCCTCCATTTCGGTGGCTTCCCAAGTGTGTGCTGATCCCCGTACCAAGTGCTGTGTTTTCTGAAATGTCAGATTTGACTTGGAGACAAGAGGCTGATTAAACTGTTCTCACTTCACCACCAACTAGTTTGCATCTGTCTGTGTCCCTCCTCTTGTGTTAACTTTGACATAGGGAATGAGGATCTGCACTCAGAAATGTCAATTAGGCTTCAAACAGACCCTCCTAATGAAATGTGTGCATTTTGAGTTGGGGCAGAAGCTTCTTTGGATGTGCAAAACTTTTGAAAAGGTGTTAGAGCATTATAAGACTGTTCCCCAGTGAAAGGCCTTTAAAATGAAATTCCATAGGGATTTGTTGTTCTAGGGCTATTCTCTCTGGGAAAAGCAAGGGGTGTACTGGAGCTGTTTCCAGCACAGGCAGAAGGAGAAATAAACAGGGGAAATACTAGGGTCACAGTTAGGGGAAAGTGAAAAAAAAAAGGTTATCAAATCCTGTGGCAGCAGGAACGAGTGTGGCAGGGCTTGAGGCAGAGCCCAGCAGATTCCACACCCATGGGAACAGGGAAAGCTGGGGCACTGGCATGGAAAGCTGGGGCACCAGTAACATCATGTGCTTCCTCTGTGCTGGTACTGTGATCTTGGTCACTGGCAAAAAACCATCTCCTTCCAGGGACAGCTGATCTCTCACAGCCCAGCCAGGAGAGGAAATCCCCACCCCACAGAATTCTGACTGAAAAGAAATGTGATTGCATAGGAAGTACCTCTGCTTTTTCCTAGCCAGAGGTGAACCTTTCAGGTTTGCTGATCAGCCAGTCTTATTTTAGATGGAAATTATGATACTATGCACAGGGATGTGCTTGGAAAGTATTTTTGTCATTATTATTATTTTAAAGAAAATAAAGGACTCATGGATTTATGAGAGTGGGAGATAGGAAAATACAAGATCAGTTTTAATGTCAGCCTTTGAGCATAGGAATTGTAGCTTTCCTGAGGCTGGTGTCATTCAAGCCAGAATCTGAATGTCCTTGAATCCCTTTATTGTGGTTCCCTATTTTCAATTTTTAGGTAAAACAGGCTTCCTACTATTCCTGGTTTTTGAGCTTCCCTAATGGCTGTAATGTTCTTTCCTTCCTTTCTGTTTTCCCCAGTGTTTTTCCTCTTATTTTTGGTAACTTACAGATTTCTTGTGGCATTAGTAAATAGTTTGTGCAAATGTGCTTTCTGACCTTGCAAATTAAGTGGAAAACCTTATATGCAAAAGTCTAATGTGTAATAAAACATTAAAAATTATGTGTATCAAAGCTAAATCCAAGTGAATTGAAAGAATGCAAAAGCTGCAAAACTAAGGCCTCCAGACAGACCTGCTACATTCACTTGGCTTCTGCTTTGAAATGAGCTGAAGACAGATATTGCAGATTGACAATGTGTTTTTAGAAAAATCTTTCCTGAAATCTGGGCACCAGGACTTTTCTCTGTGTGAAGGTGTGGGAGAAAACCTTTCTTTGCTATTTTCCTTGAAGCTATCTAGTAGAATGGGCCTACTCAAAGGTGTTAATAAATATATCTTGCTGTACTTCTATTGTTCCCTACTAAATTTCTTTTTTCAGGAGTCTTGGTGTTCCGACACCAAGCAACTTGGTGCTACTCGGGTAGCAACTTTATTGAGTTTGCCACTTTTAATCTTGGTCTGGAAATCCCTCAAGTGTTTCCTGTAAGAGATTCCTAATTGTAAATCTTTAGATTTAAGTGTGGCTAAATCAATTATTGAAATTTAAACCTGGTGATATCTAATGAAAACATTGCTCATTTTTCCAATTCTCTTTTCTTTGCTAACAAAGAAAGACAAGAAAGGACTGTAAAGAGGATTAACATCTCTTTTGTTTGCTGAAATTATGACAAGATGATAATTTTACACATTATTACATTGTTTTCTGGAAGTCTAGATTGTCAATATGGATAAGCAAGACTTTTCTCCCTCTGAAAAAGGTAGTATTTTTTCCCAACTGGCTTTCATTTTTCCAGTGAAATCTTCTCAGAAGTAGCCTAAAATAAAAGTATTACATGAAACCATTGATAGGATTGATGTAGACTGCCGTTTCTTTTATATAAGATTAACCTTCCTGTAACTTTAATAATATTAAAATTTTCAGTAATATTAAAATGATAAGTTAATAGAATGCCTAGATGGTTGTCTTTTCTTATCTTTGACCTTTTGTATTTTAATCCCTTTCACACTGGTTCTATAAAAAAAACAACTTTGTGCAGGCACATTTAAATTCTCTGTTCCTTCCACATATTTTGTGGGGCTCGTTATTTGATCCATGACTTCTTGCTGCAGTGCATGAGAAGCACAATTATTCTGTTTAACTTCCTTATCAAGAACTCTTATTTAGCATCAGGTCAGCATGGTGCTAAATCTTTGCCTGAGAATCTTTGTGCCAGGAAGGAGTTTCTCCTTAAAGGAACATAGAAGTATGCTGCACATTATAATTTTTTTTTTCCTGTAATGGAAGGGTGGAAAACATCCTTTAACTTGATCAAAACCAATAGTCATATTCTTTTTCTTCCTAAGAGTTTTGGAAGAGGATTTGACTTACTTTGAGTATGATGAGTATGGGTTTAGAAGATTTTACCTAGTGAGTAAAATGAGCCTTAGCTGCAAAAAGATCAGTCCACATCCCAAATTCTCCTGAGCTTAACATTTGACACAAGCCCACCTGTACCAGAATTTTCTCCCAGGCATACTGATGTGAATGTCATGGTTGCAATGTTTTTAAAGAGATGGAATTCAACAATATCCCAAAGGCCTACAAAATGACAGCAGTATTTGATTTAAGAACAAAAATAATAATACTACTGCATCATGAATTACCCGTTTAATATTCAGGCTTATGTTGGGAGGTTTTTTTTCCCTGCATCATGTGGTACTTTAAGATTCCTCAGAAAAATATAAAAAATAGAAAGACCTGCTTTGAATTTCTACAATAATTCCAGAATTTTTGGAGAACACATTTTTCCCATAGATGGTGGCACCGTGAAGTGGCATGACTTGTTTCTTCATTTACATTTTTAAAGTCTTGAAGACACTCTTCTGATGATGACAAAAACCAGCAGAAAGAGAGAATGAATTAGGTCTTTCTAATGGTGTATCATCATGTGCTGGAAATAGATCTGAGTTGAAAATACAACACTGACTGTTGGAAAAGAAATATCTGATCATAAAATTAACATTGAAGGCAGAAGCTCAGCAAAAAGCCAAACTTAAAAGCCTTCTGTGATGAAAACCATACTTCCAAACCAAGTGGACACAGTGTTAAGGACAAGAGAAAGCCTTTAGAAAACTGGAACTAGTCTTAAACTTTCCTAACTTCCCCTGTTTTGTTTACACTGTCAGGAGATAGAAACTTCTTTTTAAACCTCTGCAAAAGATTATTTGCAAAACATTCCAAAAATCCATGTCATTTTCAATTCAAATATTTTGTATTTTACAACTGGAAGGAATGGTGGGAAACTTGCTAGGAGCCAACATGGACACCTGAAGTACATATTAAAAAAAAAAAAAAAAGAGAAGTATTTCTTAGGCATTAGTTACAGAAGTTCTGTTAGAGATTTCTACAGATCTGTTAGAGATCATTTGTCCATGATGGGGACACTCTGATGAGCCTCCACAGGCTCAAATGGGGGATGGGGTAGGCACATGGTCCCCTTTAGGATTCAGCTGTAGGAATCTGGAATTTCTTCCAAGTCCACAGGTGGAGGGAAATTCCACAGAACAGCAAAATGAGTTGAAGCAGTGGTGAGGGGCTACAAGATGCTGGAATCAGTTTTATTGTCTTTATGGTGTTGCTGCTGGACTGTTTGAGTCGAACTTGAGCTGGTTAATGGCTCTGTTTGTTTATACGTGCAGTTTTAAGATTGCCAACATTGCCCAGAGTGTCAGTTGAGTTTTGTTTTGCTATAAACCAATAAAAAGGCAGATAAATTTTGCACAGCTTTGCCTTTGCCCGCTTATTGTAAGTAAAGAAGATTTAAAGGCTGTTTATATTGTGCTGCTCAGCAAGCTGGTTTTGGCCGCCCTCAGTAGTTCAGACATACATACAGTGAGCACCACAAATCGTGGCTGCTTTATCCAACTCCACTCTACTGTGAGGCTTTGCTTGCTTAAGACTGCCACAGTTGCATGATGAGTTGAACTTAAGATGCCAAAAATGATAGGACCTACATAGGTGGACATAAATCTAGGGACTGAGTCATGGTTTATGTTCAAGGTAACTAAATATAAAACCTGCAAAGCAGGCCTCACAACTTTTACATTTTCACCTGCTGAAGAGGAAGTGTTTCTGCCAAGAGAAACTGTTCTCTTTAAATGAATTGCTGAATGGTAGTCTCTCTTACGTCCAAAATATCATTGGCCGAACAATTTTTTTTTATTTTTCTGTGATTCCCCTTGATGTTTTGTAGGAGTAAAGGAAGGGGTGGTCTAGGTTTGGTTTTTTCCTGTCCAAAACCATGTAGGTAGCTACTTGTTTGTCAGGCTGGGCCAGAAATAATTTGCACTGATGACTTGCAGTAAGCGGCCTTGATGTGGTATAAGGTTTTCAGTAGAATTGTTCTATTTCCTGTAGCAATAGTGTCAGGCCTCTAGTTCTTATTTTACTTTACATAACTTTACAGTTCTTATATTTCAAGAGTGTTTTTATCACACCCATGAATCTCCCTCTCTCAAGAGTCTAACATTTATTCAAACAATTATGACAAAGAAGAGTTAAATGATTTTTGTTCTTGAAAAGAGAAGCTATTAAACTATTTCAATCTGTTTAATCAATAATAGTTTTATTTCCTGGAACTACTGAAATCTTAATGAGGAAATGAATATATTTTATATTCAATCTCACTGTGCAGCATGATTCTACCAAGAAAGGCCTTCCAAAGGCCAAACCTTAATTATTTTGCTGCCGTTATATTCCAGATAAGCACGAAAGCATTTCTCTCATATACTTTTTCCCTACCAAAGACCATTCCTAATAAAATCTAATTTTGGTTTCATACATTGCAGAGTGACTTGCTTTTAAACAGTACCTTTCAATGAAGTCTTCAAGGCCTTTTTATTGCTAGAGCAAGAATGTGAGTTCATTATACTCCTATGTAGTTAGAAAATATTACTAGATCATCTCCATAGCTGGGGAACAAATGTAACAAAAATGGTGAAGCATTGTGATGGTCACTGCTTAATCATATGGGCTATCTAGCAGAGTTTGCAGTCCAGAATTGAAGTAGGCATGCAGCTTACCAGAAGTGGGCATTTTAGCTTTCTACAAAAATAGGAATTAATTTTAACAGTAGAACACTAGTTATTTAGTACAAGAAATTGGATGGGAGTTGTTGTGTTAATAGATATTTGGAAGATTAGGTGCTTTTTTCTCCCTGACTTGTGAATTGGATTGTTCTTTAGTTTTAGTCACTCTGATGGATTTGAATAGCTTTATTTAAAAGAATGAGACAAATTGCTTCTGCATGAGGACTAGAGAAGTGATTTTTTCTTTTCTGTCTTGAATTAGATCTGAGGAAAATGGTTGAAATCCTGCCTTGTGTGGGTGGTTCTCTTAGACTTCTGTCACTATTTTGGGTTAATTATTTAGTGAAACTACATCACAATCCTCCTATGCACCAAGTGAGTTTCTCTAAACACTGGGTAAAAGTCGTGTTCATTCTCTCCTTTATGTCAGCAAATAACTAAGAGGAAAAATGTTTAAAGAGAAGACAGGGAGAATTCAGGATTTGCATGGGGAAAAAGAAATAACATTGTCTTCTGACTTTCTCAAAACTGTCTGGAGTGAAGCTCACTGTTTTGTGTGAAAAGACCAGCTCTGAAAAAACCAGTAGGGTCCTGGAATATAAGAAACCTATTTTCTATAAACTGATGTGTCTTGGACTCATGATTGACACAGAGCTTGCAGCTGAAGTGCTTTTGGAAGAACAAAGAAACTCTGAGGCTGGAGAACTTGGTTTCTACAGGACTAGGCAACAGCTGAGGACAGCTTCTGAAGAGATGTCTGTTGGAGTAGCTACCTTTTGTGGAGGCAGACAGTCAAAGGTGACTTCCCCAAAGTGCATTTTGCTAATTAATACCATCCAATAACCGTGTAGAAAGAGGAGCCAGGATAACTCTGAATGCCCTGAGGGGACGCTGCAACGGGAGATGGAGCCTTTCCCTGCAGCGCGTTAAGACCTGTCTCTGCAAAATAGGCAAATATGCAAAAAAAAGAGGTTTTATTAGAAGTGTCCTCAGTGAATATTGCTGCATGGTTTTACACAGCCACAGTTGTGGTGAATTTGAGCCCAAAAAGCCAGACTTGGCTGAGCAACCCATCTCTGTCACGCGGTGGCACTGCAGAGTGGATTTGCGAGTACAGCCCTTGGGAATCCTTCAAGGGCAAATTTCTCCTGGAGAGGTTCGTGATTTCTGCATGGCTTCAAATTCTTGGTTTTCCTCAGAATCAGTCTGGAGACGTGGACAACTTGAAAACTGCCTGTAGCCACAGCATGAAGTTACATTTTCTTGAAATTATTCTTATGCAAGTCTATTTAATTAAAAATTACAATGGGTAGTGTTTTACAGGTATGATGAAGACAGAGAACCCCCAAACCAGCAGAAACTCCACAGTAATGGCAGTGAAAAATCTGTCCAATATCACAACAGGGTAAGCAATAAGTCACAATTGAAGTATCAATTGACTTGATTAGGGCTGTCAACAGAGTGCATCTTTATTGATTCGTTTTTGTGGGGCTGATACATGACCTTGAACTGGCATTAAAATGCTGGGATTTAACATCATGGGATTCAAGGAGCTCAAGACCAAGATTTACAAAGAGACAAGCTGGAGAAACTGCTGTAGCTGAATGGCTCCAAGAGGACAGAGAGCAGATCATCTTTATAAGATGAGGAACTAGAATTGCTTCCACAAAGTGTATAATGGAAGCATCAGGTTTTACTCGCACAGTGTTTGATGGATTCCCCTCTACAGGGTGACTGAACCCTGTTAGCAAAGTCCCTTCTCTTTCTCAGGGAAGGGAGAGACTGGAGACTTTGCTACAATCCTTGCTTTGCTAAAACAACTCAAAACATTACCAGAGGATTCAGTCAAACCCACTAGGATTAAGACTGCTGGCTGTAGTTAAGGACCGCTTTAGTGCTGGGCCATCTCACTGGCTGATTATGCTGAGCTCAGAGGTGACATCCTCTAACAACATACTTCTATTTGAATTTTAGCTCCCCTCACTGTGTGCTGTAGTTGACAAGACAACTTTTCAGCAAGGAATAATGAAGGAGAAATGAGTGTTTCTAGATGCTGCAGGAAGAGGGCCCCGTGGTGCCTGCTGTTCCTCTGGTGGCTCACGTAACACCTGCTGGCTCTTCTCTCTCCCCTCTTCCCCCCAGTTTTGCCATGGGAGATGAACAGCAGAATTTCTCCGTGGTATCTGGAGAAAAAGAGTTGTAGATGGTTCTGCCTGTTTGCTAATTTGTGACATTTGCAATGCTGAAGAGCTGTACTCTTGGGCACATATTGACATTTAATTAGGAAAATTACTCTGTGTTGGCTAGATCTAAATGTCAATTTATTAAGGCAATATATTGGTAATTTATCATGTAATGTATGTTCTGTACTAGATTAAAAAAAGATTAAAATAATAGTAATTTAAAAATCCCATTCCAAAAATGTGTGAGCTACCATATGGCTGGCTACTGTATCGTAACAGAATAACAAGAACACTTAATTATGTCAAGCAAGAATATGTTAAAAAATCAATTTAAATAAAAATGGATCACCTGGTACCCATCAGTATCTGTTTAGAGATACTTTGTATGGATTTCCTCTCCTTAGAGCTGATTTTGCATAGGATCCCAACCCAAAAGGCTTTAGACTGGCTCAGCTTTAACAAAATAAGCCTATCTAAGCCTAATCTAAATTAAGCCTGGCAAATGCCTGTGGCTATTTGCTACACACCCAGTTGAGCTCATCAGTTCATCATTTGTCCAAGATCTTTTCACTAAATAGGGACAAAATTCTCCAGTGCATTTGGTGCTGGATTTACTGGGAGCCCTCTGCAGCCACAGACTGTGCAATCAACACTGAGCTGTTCAACCTCAACACCTCAACCAAGGGGAAGTGTCTGGAGACAGTCTCTCACGCACACTCCAGCCAAGCTGCTCGAGCTCGCAGGAGGAAAAGGGACAGGAAAGTGGGAAGCTGTAGCAAAGCACAAGCCGGATGGCATAGACTAAAAATGCCTGCTGATGAACAGCCTTTTTGTGATTGCAAATGAAAGAGCAATTTCTCTCAGTGGTGAGGCTATTTAAGCAAAACAAACTTACTTGAGTGCACCTCTCCAGGGGTCAGATCATTTACAAAATAAGTGATGCTGGTGAGTGGTGAGGACATCGGTATGTTGAGTACTAACACCTCATAAAACTGAGCTGAAAATACAGATTTTAGGTTGACGGATTCCATCAATCCACAGCAACAACCATATTCCATGCATGCTTTAAGTAGTGTCGCAGAGCAAGCAAATATTTCCCATCGAGTAAGGACCCAGAAGTCTTGCTGATTATCTGAGTTACAGCTTCATCTGCCAAACTGGGCTGGAAATCTCCAAAGGACACGCTTTTCATTAGATTTCTAATACTTCCCTTTTCTAGTCAGGCTGGAAAGATGAGAGCATCCTGCCCTTGCTCCTGGTCCCAGCCAGAGCCAAGAAACAGAGAAGCATGTGCAAATGAAAAGGATGTGGGGAAGAACAACAACAAAGTCCCTCTTGCCAAGTCTTGAATTTCATGAAAGAGATGAGAAAAAGCATCGATCAGTCCTGAACTATCTGTTCAGGCATTCCTAAGACTTTGCTATCATCAGGTTCAGCACCAGGGAGCTGTGCTTTTTTCTCATCAGTGACCTTGGAAAAAGCTAAACTTTTTAGACTTCCTGGCACCAGATGGCTTCTCTTTCTAGTTGCTATCTTGGCAACTGCATCAGTAAACAGAGATTATATATAGAGACCTGGGGTTAGGCTAGTCTGAGCATATCAACACTACTTGGAAGGGGCAATTAAACAAATTATCAGTGTATTCCATAGGGGCCATCCAACCACCAGAGATCTGTAACCAGCCAGAGACTTAATCTGATGTATGTATTTCAAATTAACTAGGAAACTTCAGATGAAAGAGAGTTTAACCATTTCTTATTCTGGCACAGAACTAATCCTTGCCTTGGGGCAACTTGATCCACTACTGCTAATCTGTAGACACCTTGAAGGACTTCATATCCAAACTATAATTTTTCCTTTCTTTTCATGTGACTAGCTAACACAAGGAATGGTTAACAGTTCCCTTTTTAAATTATATTTTCTCTCTGTCTGCCCACTTAATTTTCCTATTGGTCTTGGATACTTTCTTGGACATCACTCTCTCTCTCCAGAGATCAAAATTCCTTGGTCTCTCTCACTGTGATTCAAGGAAAAACGTCTTCATTTTCCTCCCTGAGGCTGTGAGTTGATCATCTTTGGTTTGATCAGACCTAGAGTCCAACAGCACCTTTGCATGTAAAAGACATGTGTATACTCCATCAGTCTCTAATAAATTTTATATGACTTGGGAAATCCTGATAACAGGAAAGGGCTGGCATAGGAAACTGAGGGAAGAATGGCAAGAAGAACAGTTCTGAACAGTTGTAACATAAATCTATTCTCCTGACTACATAAATCTGACAGCTTCTTTTTTTTTTTCTTAGTGCCAAGGACCAAAGTGAGTTAAGAATTGTCCATGTTTGTCAGTCAAATGGTTGTGTTGGATCCAGAGGTGCTACAAAAAGTAACATTCAACCCCTGTGATTCCTTTAGTCAGCAACCAGTTTAAGAAAGGAAATTCATCCTGTAGTATAAATGTTAGAAATAAATGTGTGCTGTGTGGGTTGGTTTTGATAATAAGATTTAACAAAGAAAAACTTAGCTGCAAGATGTATAGAACATACTTGTATGCATGTTTTCTTTTGGCAAGAAGTGTTTTATTACCCACGTGGCAAGGCAAATTAGAATAAATGGCCACCTCTGACTTTATCCTACACTGTTATTAATCTTGTGTCTCTGCAGCCACTGTGTGTGCACCAGAGATTTGTAACGAGAGTCTGCAGCAACCGAAATCATGAAGATTAACTGGTATATTAGTGTGAAATCAAACTGGCATTGATTAGTAACTGCAGTGTCTGGAGTAATTGAGGAGCTGCACTCAGAGAGAACAGGAGGTTTTTTTTCAGTCTTATTCCAGTACTGCAATATCTTAGTGCACTTTTCAATCAAGAGACAAACACGTCACTGAGATTTTGTCTTGAGGAAGCTTTGGGCCAGAAAGAGGATTTTGATTTCTGCCTAATCCAAATCTGGCTACTTGAATCAAGAAATCCAGTTGCATTGCACAAGGGCAAAATTTTGCCTTGCTCTGTAAACTTGGCTTGCTGCTTATGGCTGGGATGCAATGTGCACAGAGTGTGCATTAAGGCATTAAGGCACACTATTCCATTTTAATCCCTAGGTAGCACAACTTGTGAAAGAATTATACTGTTGATGATAAATAATGCCAGGCAGAGCAAGTTTCTGAGTCTATGAACAGACTTAATGAAAACTAAACTGAGAAAACACGGTGAGGAGGTCAGGTGGAGGTTGCAGCCTTTTATACATCATTTCAGCAGGGCTGGCAGGGAAGAGCTGCCCTTTGTCCCAAGTGCCCCCTTCCAAACTTTAAGACTCTGTGCTCCTCTCCCAGAATACCTGGCTGTGTCATGACTGAGCTTAGCCTTGAAAAAAGCTGGCTTTCGAAGCAGACAAAGCAGCCCACGCTGGCTCATGTCCCCCTGTAGAAGGTGAGGTGGAGGTACAACGGGAAAAACCAGCCTGCAGCATCAAGTCCTGCACACTCTGAGCTCCATGTGCTGCACAGAGTTTCATGGTACAGGAAGAATGACATTTGTGGGTCCTGATTTGTAAGCCAAGGACTCTGCTTCCCAGAAATACTCTGCAATCACTACAGGGTTGAAACAAATAAGACTACTTTACTGGAATGTGTTGCTGTAACCATAGCATATACTGTTAGGTTTAGTTGTGTAGAAAATAATTTAGTCCTGAGGTCTTTGGAAGGGGAAAATGGAAACTAAATGTTGAATGTTGTGCTGTTTTGTATTATTTTTTTTTAAGGCCAAAAGTGGCCATTATAATAATTTAATTAGATATTCTGCATAACCCAAAGCAAAGAATTCAGCCACTAATAGCTGTATCCAACTTGTAGCTTCTGGTTGGGTTATATTTTAGAAAGATATCTAGAAAGAGTGGTGTGCTTTTAGAAAAGGCTTACCACTGAAAGTTGAGGGGACAGCATATGTTAGAGGACAAGAGATCAAACTACTTGGTAATTACCTTGCAAAATTTGAAATATACTTACATGTAGATAGAAAATGATGTTTTATTATAAACTGAGTACTGCATTTATAAATCAAACAAGATTTCTGAGAGCTTAGATCTGAGGGAGTCTGTTTTACAGAAATGCCTTTCAGGGTGAGGGTGCCTATGTGATACTTTGATGTCTGATGGGGAATGAACACATCCTCTAAACCATAGCAGAAATTCTGCTTCTCTGCCTAGATTCCCACTTATCTGTCTGTCAATCTATCTTAATACTTAAAGATATAAAGAGTATGTAGCTCCCACCTTCTTTAGCTCTCTCCCAAAAATTACTATATACCCTAAACATTTTGAGGGCAAGAAATATTAAAGACATAGGTATTTTCATGCAACTGCTCTTGAATGCTGTATCACACAAAACACTGTGCTAAACAGGTGCTGGTGCTGTAATAAACACTACAGACTTGGTTGGCTTAGCTGCAAGTATTCAGCGATCACCAGAAAGTAGGTTAAAACTCAGGATATATTTTTAGTTTAAAAGGACAAGTTTTTCTAGCTAATTATCAAGCTTACGTAGGTGACACGTTTTCCTGTCTGTTCTAGAACAAGAGATGCTAAATTAGTCTTACTTGGCTAAAAAATGAAGAAAAATCAAAAGGTAAGATCTCAGCAGTTTTTAAGGAAATCATGAAAGTAGTGCATGAGCCAGCAACAGTCCAGTTTGGGACAAAAAAAAATGAGAGAGAACTTGGTGCCCAATAAGTTTTACAGATAATTGCCTCAACAGCATCTATTTTCACCTTCAGGAAAAGACCAGGGCTTTCATGTATTTAGAGAACAGAGACATCAAAGAGCATTAGGGCCAGAGTTCAGGTAAATCAGCACAATTGTTATCGCTCATTCAGAGGCTCTGCTTGCAAACAGCTCACAGCAGCAGCTTTCTACACCTTGCCAGCAGCTGAATCCCATTAATCCCTTGTTTAATGGAGTCCAGGCTGATTGCAGCTGAACATTTCCAGACGCATTTGAATTTATGATGACCTCCAAGGAGCTCCACATAGCAGGACTTTAGCATTTCTGTCACGTCTAATAAGTATCTTTCTAAGGGTCCAGTCATTCCCCAGAGTCAGTAGCATTCTTGCCATATTTGAATGCATGTTTGAAGCTTGAGTGAGCCTTAATGTTTTAGGCTGCTGAGTTAAAGGAACCATCGAGGGAGAACTGGAAAGCATCTCCTGTATCTGCAGGTGGACAGAACAATGCCGTTGGCAGTGCAAAGGTAGCAGCTTTGAAGTGACTGCTTTGCAGAAAACCTCCTTTCATTCTTTCTCATCTTATATTAGAGTACAAGTTAGTGCATGGACCACAAAATGGAATTATGCAAGGAGTTAATAGTTTGCCTTGATTCAGTTATTGGAAAGAAAAAATTGGAATGAGCTTGCCTTTTTGTTGTTCTTGTTGGGCTTTGGTTTTAAGTCTCCAATTAGAGGTTTTAAAATTTTCTTGTAAATGACTCAAATGCTGTTTTATAACATTTAACTCACAGTATGAATGATTCTTAATCCAGCAGGACGGCTGCTCTTAGCTGCTCTCCCCCTCCTTGTCACGGCAGAGGGCTTAAAGTCCTAGTGCCAATTCCTTTATTTGCAACAGTGGTCAAATTGCAGCTTGTCCCTTGAAGGCCTTCTGCAAAATTTATTATTCTGTTAATACTTTAGCCCACATGATGTAAATGCCCTGGGAAATCTAATGTATTGATTCAGTGTTCTGCTGAGCAGCAAATTTCTGTCTCCTAGAAATTTGTGTTAGTGTAACCTGGGTATATGTTGAAAGAAATTTTTGTTGTTGTTTACACTATTGCCAGCACAGGAATTGTCAGTGAAATAGAGAAAAACAATTTCTTTACAATGCTCTCTGCCTAAGCATCAGCGTGAGAGTCCCAGGACATGGGGATGTGTGTACTCTTAAATAAGACAGAGAGAGTTCTTGCTGCAAACCTTTGATTTCCAACATTCCTTTTTTACTGCCTCTCCCTCTTACTGTGATGCAATGAGTTGGGTGGGAGGAAATCAGAAAGTACTTTTTGTCTTGAGTCAAGCTATGACTGCACTCTATTTAGCAGTTTATTTATAGCTGATGTCCCAAGAATTGACTCTGGTTCTCCAAAATTGGCTCTAGGTAAGAATTTGGATGGATTTAAATTCCCTGCTGACTGTTTCAGCTTCCCTAAAGAAACAAGCATACCAAACAATAAGAAGAGATTTCTGTTTCCGTTAAAGAAAAACTGCCTGCAAACAAGTTGGCACCTCCTGTGAAATGATGAATTTATTAATCCTGTGGAATCCATATCAAAAATGTATTCTGAATTTTTAAGAAATTCAGCTGACCATATTTCAATTTTGCTTTTTGACTGAGGACATAAATAACAAGTTATGATAACAAGTTCAGTTTACAAGAAGCCAGAGTTGTAGAACAGTGCTAAATTTAAAATCTAACCTTGTATCTTCAGAATGTTTATAAAATAGGTCTTTAGTGAAGAAAACTCTAATGGATCTATAAAACTGTGTTTTGCAAGCTTAGTATATTACCTGTAATCCTAAGGTCACATTAACCCATAATCTTTTAATATTCAAATGCCATTTTCTTTAAATAGGTGACCTTGCGTTCACGAAAGAATATGCCTTGAAGTGAGTTTTTTACTGACCTGCTTTCCAGCAAGGTGCAGCCTATCTCATTACTCAACATTATTGTTGTCACCCTGTTAACTTGTGCAAAGAGATTATAGTGTATACATAATAGCTCAATTTCTTTAGAATGCCAGATAATGTAATATGTTTTTATTTGAGGGGTAAACATTTTATTTGTGTTGAAAAGCAAGCCTAGGGAGGCTCAGAAGCTGGCCAAGTTGTGGCTGATGAGCCCTGACTGCTGGCCAAACTGTGGAGTGCAAGCTGTGGCCAAGGGCCAACCTACAGTAGATGGGCATTGTGAATGGATCTTGAGACTGGGAGGTGGGCAGTGATATTTTAATTCAGAAAACAGAATCTTCTCATTCACTGACTAATGCTCTCTTTCATGATGTAAGGGATTTGGGAAGCTTCTTCCCTGGGAAATGAGGGATTCCACAAGCTCATTGTGCTCTTGGTACACTCTGGTAACCTCCATGCAGCCTGGCTTGTGCATCCTAACCAGTAAACTGAGGCACAGTCCTGCAGCCTCTTCTCCTTGTAAGGTTTCCATGGAAGTCAGAAGTTTTTGCTTGTTGTAAGTTTGGTGTCTTGGAACGTGACAGAACAAAAAGCAGTTTATGTACTGCAAGTTTATGTACATAAACTTGTACCATGTAATTTGTGTCATACAAATTGACCAGATGATTCACTGCAGATGCATTTTTAGTTTGGTGTTTGTCTATTATTTTTTCCAGCTGAGCCGACTGAGGGCTTATTGTAGGAGTCTGGGAATTGGTCCCATCTGAGAGATTTTGGATCACATCTACTCTTTCTGAGTATGTGGCTTAGCACTGGAGCTGGAGATCAGGCATTCCAACACTGAGAGCTGTCCGTGTTTCTGTTATTGTCCTCTCACTGTTGTGTTGTGATGCTGCGGTACACAAAACATGTTTAAAATGTGTAAGTTTGTTTATATAGTCTTTAACCCAGTCATTGTAGTAAAACATTACTAGTCTCCCTAAAATACTATATAAGCATTTGTATCTCACAATAAAATGGGATTCTTTGAGCACCTCAAAGTCTTCCCTGTCTCTCTTCATCGTCAATATTGTGACACATTCATTTGACATGTCACCTTTCCCCAGGATTATACTGACAATGATCATTACAGGCTACAGATTCACTGGGGAATAGGTGGGAAGGACAAAAAGAGGATGCATTTTCTGTTTAAAGTTCCTCAGCCACACTGTTAGCAAAATACACAATTCCACCTGGAGATCTGCTGTTTCCTGCCCCTCACCCCAGGGAAGATGGGGCTATGCATAGGATTTTGGTTTCTCATTCCATTCACTGCTCCCTCTGTAGGTTCACCTCTCCCCTCTTCGTATGCTGTCCTGGAAATCTCTAGGGGAGGGAGCAGTGGGGTTGCTGTAGATCAGGGAAGGCTGACAGGAACTCATGCTGCGTCATGGTGCACTGCTGCTTCCAGCTGCCAGTGTTTGGTGCTGCTGGGCAACTCCCCTGGGCCTCCCAAACACTCATCTCCACACAGCTCACTGGTCTCCTGGATCTTCCACCACATCTGTAATCTTTCTCCAGATGGCATTTTCACCTTCCTATTTCTGGGGTGTCTTCTCTCCAAGACCATGGCTCCTTTGTGGGAACTTTTCTTTTTGGCCTCCTTTCTGAAATCATAAATGCCTGACTGCTCCAATCCAAAATAGTGTGTGTGAAGAAGCACAGTGTGTCATCACCATCCTAATTGGTGGTTCTGTCTCATGTCCCTTTCTTTAAAAGGATTTGCGATGTGTCACTTTTGTTTAGTCCTGGTAATCTACAAGAGCCTGCACTTGTTGCAGCCAGGCTGCAGTATCAGGCTTCTGTCAGAGAGTTCAGAAGTTCAGTTTCGGGCACTCCCCCATCTACTCAAACTCGACTATCCGCTGCTTGTTAGCATTCATAATTTAAGCTTTTTTTAAACCAGTGACAGTTATTCAGTTAGTCTTGTATCCAGCCTTACTGCCTTGCAGCCAAAGTGATTGTGGGTGCAAACTTAGTGACATGGGTGTGGAGAAGGATGGACAGAGCAGATTCTTCATTAATGTCATCCCCAGTTTGACATATGAAGGCTGCAACAAAGTGCAATGCCACGAAAGAGTCTCAGAGACCTTCCCGCCCTTCCTCCAGACCAGGACTGATGTGTCTTAGCTTGCATCAGTACATTTTAAAGGTATGCTAGTAAATTAAAGAAGCCAAAGAGTGTTTACATTAGTATCTGCTATTCAGAGCCAGTTTTCTTTTTTTTGCTTTCCACCCTTTGGATTTCTCTGGTTTTCTCCTTGATTATAGAAGCCTCATATATTTAAAACTGCTTTTCTCTGCCTCTTCCATCTAGCATCTGTGCCTGCCTGGCAGTGTGTATTGTCAGACCGTCCAGGTGTTTTATTTTTGCCATGGAATAATGCATGGCATGAGTTAGCCTCTCAGCTGGAAAATGAATTTTTTATTTCTTCTGTGTTCTCAATGAGGTGGTGGTTGTTTGTTTGGGCTGTTTTTAAATTCTGTTGGTTACAGAAGTGATATTGTTGGTTGCAGGGTTTAGGCTGGGTGCTGGCAGCAGCTGCATTGGAGAAAGCAACGTTCCTGAAGGAAAAGGAGGGACCCACAGAGGGAACCATATATAAAACTTCAGTTACTACTGTTGTAGGCCACCGGTGCATTTAGTTGCTGGAGCTGAAATTAAATGTGAGTGGCATATCTCATGAACAGCAAAATACACCATTATCTCTTGACCATAATGGAAATACAAACTGTAGGCTTTCACAGGGTCGTGTGGTAAAACACAGCTTCATTTTGGGGCTAGTCTGGGGACAGCAGATGCTGACTTATATGTCACTGAGGTGGGTCATCAAAGATTACATTTTCTAAGTGCCGATTAACTTTGTTAGGCCAGAGAATGTTTATTTTGCATGAAGGGCTATTTGACAGTTTTTCTACCTCTGATTCTGTAATTTGTCAGTATAACAAAGTCTGGCAGTGATCTTTCCATCTCTTATTAAAACAACTCCTCCTCCTTCCTCCTCTATCCACAACATCATTTCTTCAGTTGCTCTCTCTGACCTTTTGAATTGCTTCAGTTAGACAACTATGAAAATACACACCTGATTTCTACCACTTCTGCATCGAATGAATTAAAAATTCTTTCTGTGACTTTAATATCGGTGGTAGTAGTAGAGTTCCTAGAGGGAAATTAATGGAAATGTTCTACTGTGCTCTGGGCAGATGGTGTGGGTATATACAGGAGAAACAAATTCCTGTCCCTGCTTAGAACCTGCTGTACCATGGGGATAATAATTTATTTGCAAGTAATTGGAAGGAATTAATTTTTCTTCTTATCAACAAGCTTTTTAAGTTGCACTTATCTCCTCAAATACTGCCTTTGGAAAGTTTAAGAATAAATTAGAATTGCGGTTTTGCAACATACTCCTTGAAGATGTTAGAATTAGGATGACACATGATGATTTTTGCTGATTAATGTGAAATCATAGGTATGCCACTGACCTTTAAATGGTGGTTTAAAGCAAATTTTGACATTTTTCAGTTCCATCAAAGTCAGGGCCAGCCACTGGAACTACAGGATGCAGTACTGTTAATGCAGATTGGCAGCACTGGGCTGATCCTTAATGGTAACTTGTTTTCGAGAGTTCACCTTTTTAAAGCATTTTGAATGCACGTGATCTGTAGCTGCTTAAGAAATTAAGAAGAGCTGAAATTCATAGCATGAGATTTGTCTGCCTTGAAAATCACCAGAGTAAATGCCCATGTTTCTGAGATTCTCTACTTTGATTTCAGGGATCTTTTCTAGATTTCTTTGATTCAGATGTTAAGTCTACCTGGTAGCTTCACACATCTTAGTCTGCCTAGAGGAGGCTCCTTCTGTGACAAATCATAGGTAGAAATGGAAAATAGTCAAAGATTCCCTGGTGCTAGCTCAGTATGTCAGAGTGCTCTTAACCTGAGGCTACAGAAGTGGTCAAACTGAAAATTTCTTAACTAGTTTTGAAGTCAGAGAATTTTGTTTTGATAATTTTATTCTGGAGATGCACTGAGTGCTAAACATTTTGATCCTCACCTCTTTCTTTTCTAGAGGAGCTGGGGGAGAGCTTCCCTGAAGGCTGCAGTGACTGTACAATAGAGATGATGTCTCTTATATTTCTGATGGTACAGGCTGTTTTGGATAGACTGAAACAGTAGTCTTGATTATATTGTAAATTTAATTGAATTAAGGGAGGTAAGCCAAACATCTGGTTTGAAATTCTAAGGAGGAATGATAGCCCTTAGCCTCATTTTCAAAATGGTGGCAACACTTGTCACGCGAAGAAAAACTCTGATAGTTGTGCTGATAGTAGTGAAAATTGTGGCAAGTCTCAAACTCCTGGAAGTCCCTAGCCATAAACATGCTTGGTTTTCTGCACAGGATCAAATATTTTAGCTCTTCAGCCTGGCATCACTAATAAATACTTTTGAATGTGAGAAGGCTCATTTTATGTTTTATACAGAAAATGCATAAAAAGTTAAAGTGATGTGGCAGTTCTGGCTGTAGTGGGTCTAGAAATGTGGAAATCAGAATTAAATGACAATGAGTGGGATAGTACAGTGTTTTTGGTTTAGTATTCCACAATTATTGAAAAGTTTGGGTAGGTGATCAACCCTCAGTGAGGTACTGAACCTCTGCTGCCACAGCAACTGTTGTGGTTGAATGGATTTCCAGTATCCACAGAGGGCAGCCTGGCTTTTGTCCATTTTATGTGAGTTATCTCCTGATATAATCACATTTTATGGCATTCAAACAGCATTTCCCAGCCCATCTTAGGCTGAATAGCTGCTTATTTTCTGGGGAAAACTAGTGACTCAACTATGTCTCTGTAAAGCTGCTTTGGACCTATCTTACTCTCAGTTCAGGGCTCTCACTGCAAAGTGGCAACAAGAAGCAGCAAAGAGGGCTTGAGATGGTTTTAACTCCTTGAATACTTTACTGATTCTGCAGCAACAGAAGCCATCAAACACCACACTCTGTCACGGCTTTTCAATTCATATGTTTTTTGTACAAATCTTCGTATTAGAGAGGATTCCTCTTTCACGCCACTGCTCTGTTGTGGACTCTTGAATCTAGAATTTTAATTCAAATTTGATATGAAACATGTTCTAAACTCCCATCCATGATCTTTTTCAAAAGGGGTGTTGCTGTGAGCCAGAACTAAAGACAATAATAAGCTATTAGGCCTGTCAGTGATAACACTTCCTGTGATAATTGGAAAAGTACAGGATGAAGCATGATCCTGCTGAAACTGGTGCAAGGGACCCCATGTGCAGTTGGATCTCCTGAGAGGAGAGATCCATCTTCACCTGAGCAGTCTCTGAGCAGTGAAAGCCTGGCAGCAGTAACGAGATATGAAGCATTTCCTCCACCAATGATTGGCCACCAGCTTAGCATATGGTTATTTCTTTATGAAACTGCTGCTTGACCAGATAGCAATGAATTATGACCCATAATATACATGTATTATTCTTATAATCTTTTCCAGGGCTGAGTTATTTGTTCCTGCTGTCAAATCTTCACAGATGAACATCCTGACAGCTGAATTTTCTAGAAGAAATGTGATTTATTTTAATTTTGCGCTGCTGTCATTTTAAGTGGTGCTTGAACACACAAGCACCATGATTTTCTAGCCTTGCCAGTTGTAAACACCATACTGGTGGTAGGTCGATTTTGTGTTCTTGGTACTGGTGGCCAGTTTTTGAAATAGAGTTATATTAAGAACTGAAAAAATATTTTAGAATACATGGGAGGATGTAACATTTCAGGGCTGATTATAAATTAATAATACACCGCAAAAGCTGAAGAAGTGGGAGATGGGAAAGTTTCTAAACAAAAGCGAATATAGGCATCATAAGAATTCTCATAATTCAAGCAATTAATAAGTATTTTTCCTCACTTATCAATTTGCTTTCAGAAATCTCTTGTTATAGCTTTTGAGTTAATCTTTTGACTTACTTTTGAGACCTTATTTCCAGTTTGAACTCCTTGAAATCTGTGCTCAAATCAAGGAGCTGCACAAAATGTACTTTGTATACAAGCATTCTTTTCTCTGGTTAATCATTTCAGTGTGAGGGGAGAGGGGAGCGGATGGTTTGTTTTATTTTTATGAATTCAGCACCCGTGAAAACACAAGATTTAACTGTTTAGGGCTCTGGTTTCAGTGCAGTGGTGGAAGCACTTGGGCTTATGGATCATTAAGGAATTAACATTCAGTTTCATGGAGAGTTAGGGCTCAGGGTAGCCAGAGGCTTCTATTTCAGTGCTTTTTTGGCTCTGCCTCTTTCTCTCTCTTGGAATGTAAGATACAGCATCCAGCTTAATCCTTTTCTGGGACAAAAATAACTGTGAAGATGCTGCAGGCCATGTCTGGACCATATGTAATTACATGCTGACTCAGAAAGAAAAGATCGCATTTCTCCTTCCAGGGAGTCCTCAGTTGTAGGAGCAGAAAATCAAATCTGCTCATATTCAGGCTAAAATTATAGAGGGCTTTTGTTAGAAAAGGAAACTTGCCTTCTCCACAGTGGTTGATAAAGGGAGCGGGAGCTCTGTATGATCAGGGCTGCTCTCAACCATCTGGCAGAGGTGGTGATTAAGACAAAAGTATCTGAGAACAGCAGTGAAGAGGAGACTGATGTGGTCTGAAAGGTGAGCCTTCACAGGATGGGATGAAGCAGGGAAAAAGGAAAACAGAGACTGAATGTCAAGAAAGAGGTTCCAAATGAAAATAGTGGAAATGCTTCTTGCTCAAGTGATTTAATGACTGAATATTCTGCTGCCTCTTTTTGTGGAGGCAGGAACTTAGTGTGTGTCTATGGAGGTGAGTCAGGGATGGTTGATTTGCTCAACAGTTCATTTTGGTGTACTTGAAAAGAAGTAATTGTAGGTTTTATGCAGCTTCACCCTCTTCCTTCTAAGGATGTTATTGCAGAAGAGCCCAGAGCCTAGGATGCATGGGGAATAAATATGATTTTAAATGTCTATGTCACATTCAATTTTGTATAAGTGTTCTGAACATGGAAACCACACAACCATCTCTTCACCCCCATTTTCCTTATCCTGCCTTCCATGAACAATGGAGCAGGTTTGAGGGGAGGAGTGGAGGATTCTGCTCTTTCAGGCCTGGGATGACTTCTGCCTGTATGCAGTCTTCCTCCTCCTGCACATTGAGTTCTCTCTCATCCCCGCTCAGATGGGTCCTTCAGCACCACCCTGGGGATGCTCTGAGGTGTTCTTGCCACACAGCCATAAAACAACACAAGAATTTCCTCCTTTAGCTTGACTCGAGCTGTTGATGCATGAGGGAATTGCTGGGGAACATTTGGCTCTGTGTTTTTCTCCTTGTGTTCCTTTAACAACTCCAGAGCCAACCAGTGTCAGGAGGCAGAGGGACAGAAGTTAGTCTGTATCCTCTGGGCTGCAAGAGTAGTGCTGAATTAACAAAGTTTTGCTTTGTGCATAGCCACATATAGCAATGATGTGCTTCTAACTCTTCATGATTGCTCCATCTGTTTTAACAGCCAGGGGTAATAAATAAACAAATAAATAAATACATAAATAATGGGCTTAAATTGCATCTCCTTTCATGGATTATAGACACAGAATTGGAGAGCTTGTATAAAATACTAATTTTCCCCAGGTTACAAAATACCTGCCTCCCCAGCAATCTTTTTTCCCGACGCTGTTAAACATGCTGCAAGCACAGTGGTACTTCAATCTTCATGAACATGACGTGTGTGAAAAATTTGCGGGAATTAGATTAACCTTTGTCTGGGAGGAGGATGAGTGGGAAATGTTCCCAATATTCTCTTGCTAACCATTTAAATGCATGTGTATATGTGCATAACTTCGTAATTTGAATACTATATATTAATACATATTTATGTGTAAAAATTTATATGTATTGCTAAATGCTGTGTAAAGCACTTGAATGTCACTATTGCTCAGCAACACTCTCTTCTTTCTCCGTATTTCAGTTATTTAGTTCTTTGTATTTTTCTCTCTTGCTTCTGAATGGGAACACACTGGAATCCCCCTAGCTGACTTGTCTGTAGTTATCTCTCCAGTGTCTAGTCCCCAAACACTGTAGGAGTGCAGTTAAATTGCAGAACTGTGATTCATTTCTGTCCAGAAGCCAGGCTGTATTTCAGGGGAATTCATCACAGCTTAAAGGTGAAAGTTTGATCCTCAGCTGGATGCTAATACCTCCAAGGAACACCCAGGTGTTGATGGTTTAACGTGTGTCTCTGCAGGGAGAGTTGTTGCTGCCGATTGTGTGGAGATGCTGCTTCTTAGTAAAAGTTAAACCTTAGCAAATGCTAAACTGAGGGTTTTTTCCTGACATCAACAGCTGACTATGTCCTTCCAGCCAGAAAAATTTTTGGTTAGCGGAAGGCAAACCCCAGCCAAAGCAAAACAAGTGGGTGATGACTTAATTGTGGCCTTTTGGTAAATCAAGGGAGCTGACAGGAAAAATGGAGAGGAACTACAACAGCTCATAGTGACCCGAGAAGGAGGAATGGCTGAAAGAGAGTAGGTTTAGATCACATATTAGGACAAAAATCTTTACTGTGAGGGTGGTGAGGGCCTGGAACAGATTGCCCAGAGAAGCTGTGAATGCTCCATCCCTGAAAGTGTTCAAGGTCAGGCTGGATGGTCCCGTGGTAGGTGTCCATACCCACGGCAAGGAGGTTGGAAAGGATGGCCTTTAAGGTGTCTTCCAATCCAGGCCAGTCTAAGATTTTATGACACTATGAAATAGAAATATGTACTTTGTATCTGTACTGCCTACAGCACCATAAGTTGTTCCTTGATATTAGGGAGGCAAAATGAGACCAAAAAGGCTACAGCAGTTCTATAACTACTGCTACACCAGTGCTATTGATCTCTGAGGGTAGTTACTTGCAGCTATACTCCAATCAAATCCCTATCAGATAGTTCCATGGGCTCTCTGTGAACTATAGATGTTTTGAACTACCTGAATTCAACACCTAGTCCCTGCTGTTATCCTTAAATTCCCTCTAGCATTTATCATACTTCACTGAAACAGCTTCACAAAAGTATGCAAAGAGATTTATATGTCTGAGAGAGTGTTTTGATAGCGAAAGATTGATGAGCCTGACTTGCTTTGTAGATGTGTGGCAACCCCTCATTTCCCTGGGTTTGTCACCATTTCCCAGCTCTCCAGAAATCTTTGCAGACTGTCTCATTAGCAGAACTGTTATCTGGGCTCTTCGTACTGTAGAAAACATAGGGTAAAATGTCTTGAAAGAGTGAGATTGCAGATACTCAGCATGAATTGTGTGGCGCAGATGGGGAAGACCCTGTTAAGGCAGCTGCCCTTTTTGAAGCTGTCAGGAGAAAAAAAAAGCAGGCCGTAGTTTGACCAGTTGTCTACACCTCTTATATCAATTACCAGCCCTCTGTTTTCAGGATTGGACAAGGAAACAGCCTCAGCCACTCCCCTCACTGAGGTGGGGACGGCCTCAAGTAGTAGAGCACCAGTGATACTGGTTTCTGTTATTCACACACATGACCCTTGGAAACTGGTGAGATAACAGCCAGCAGCCTTTTGCTATCACCAGATCCTCCCCATTCCTCTTCCAAATAAAGCCAGTCTGTCGTGGATTCTTATCTCCTTTTTTGACTCTGTCTCCAGAGAAAACATTCTGTCTTTTGATGCCCAGTAGGTACATAAAGTCCAGCTCAGTTTTCAATGCAGAGTTAAACCAGCTCAGTTTAGAGATGTATTTTGTACCTTAATTTGCTTTGTTTTATCTTCTGTTTGCATACTCTTCTTTTAAAAAGCAAGAGGTCATGACAAGCTTAGGTTATGGACTACTTCTCAACTATGGACTCAACTACTTCTTAGGTTATGGACTAATTCTCAACTGGAATTATCTCAGCTTATTTTTAATGCTGCTCTTATTTAATCTGATTTGTGAAGTTTGTTACAGCTTGAGATAACCAGCTCTTGTTTCCAGCTGTGGAGCAAATTATGTTTGTGACCCTCACGTCCTCTCGAATGCTCTTTGAAATGTGCCTAGGGGCTCTTATCTATCTCATCATACAGTGGCTGGCTCTGTGACATTTTGCTGTATTCTTAGAAAAATGGGTGCCTTGTTCTAATTATTAAATTAAAAAGAATTGTGATGCAGATTTCCAGCCTTCTGTGAGCTGATTAAATCCAACAAAATAACTGTGTTAAATGTTTCTGTGGTGCCATTGAAAACAACTTCTCTGGCCTGCCATGAGCTCAGACTGACTATGTCACCTCGCTAAAGATCTTTATCTTGTGGAAATTCTCCACTGCTGGGGTGCTGGGCATCTGTGTAATGAACAAGAAAACCTATCCAGAGGAAAGGGCTTGCAGTCCTAAAACTGGATCTTAGGAAAGGTAGTGGGAATGGCACCAAAAGGCCAATGGAATTAAGTACTAGTTATTTTTTCTGCTCCACATGTAAGCAGTCCTGGCAGTAGATTATCTGGCCTCTTTCTCAACCATTGGGGAAGATCTCCCAGTCCTTGAGGTGTGTTCCCTTGCTCATGCATCTGGTCATAATTATGGTGCGGCTCAGTAGGGTGCCATTTATCTCTCATTTGTTTGCAGGGTGGACTCCTTCCCTGTGGATCCATTTCTGTGACTTGGCCTGCACATTGCCCTATCTAAATCTGTATTTCTGAGGCTGATTGCCTGTTTAGAAAGGAGTGCAGATTTCCTGAGGAGTAACAGAGGGCTCTGAGCCTGCATTTCTCCTGGCAGGGTGGTACAGGAATCAGTATCTGTTAGAGATATTGAAGGCACTTTGAGGCAGTTTTGTGTGCTCGTGCTGCGTAGAGCTTGTGGATCTCACACATGTACCTGTATTCAGCATTTTCTCCGGGCTCCCATGCATGGATTTCCTCACTTGTCTAGAGGGGTTTTTATTTTGAGTTGCAAAAAGGCTTGTTTCTGGCTCAGATTTTGTTCTCAAGCTTCTACCCTCCCAACTTTAGCAGAGTAGTGTTTTGGTGTTTATTGCACCCTTACAGGATCTTACTTGGTTTACTTTTAAATCAATTATTTATTTTGCATCTTGCCAATTTTATATTTATTTGTTTATTTATTTATTGGAGGGTGATGCAATTTCCTCATACCATTTCCTCCCTTTTATTTTCACACAGTCTGTGTTCTCCAGCATTGAATACTTTGTGTGTAGAGGGCTGTGGTTTCCCTACACAGTGTTGAAAGGTTTTCTGGCCTATTAGAGGACCACCTGCTGTTTAGATGCCATATATTACCGTTTTGGACTCTAATCAAAATATCACCTTCACTTCCTTCTGGGAAGATAACCACCTACCTTATTCCTAGAATGTGCTGGAAGGGATAGCATTCTGGGCCTTGTCCACGTCCACGCTGACAAATGGATGTCACTGGGCTCTGGGCCAGCTCATAACAGAGGGAACAGTCTGCTGGACACTCTGGAGTTTGGACGTGAGTGCTGTGTGGGACTGGATTTCAGTGTGACTTAGAGAAATCTCAGAACAGGCTTTAGGTTTTCCCAGGAGAGAGCTGCTTTCCTTTCCAAGGACAGCTCAGTGAAGAATTTCAGGTTCTCAAGCAATGGACTGATAAAGGTGTTTTGTAAGCATCCCCTATTTTCCAAACAACAGCTGTTGATCCCTTTTGTCTACTTTCCCTTTTCTGTTCATTCTCAAAACATTGCTCTCTGCCTCAAACCAATGGTGGTAGAGAGGTGTTGAGCCATTTTAGCCAATCACTTAATTGTTAGCGTAAATCTCTATAAATAGGGACTGCTTGTTCAATAAAGTGAACCTTCTGATCTCAAGAAATGTTGGAGTCTTCATTTCATGCAATCCGTTCCAGTGACAGGTGCTGTGTGCTCTGTAGGGTTTGGACAGTTATGGTGCCACTAGATGGTAGTGCTGGTCAGGCCCACCAGCTGATGGGGACAGCCAATGGCAGGAGCATCCAGAACAAAAGTGGAAATTTAAAGTTCATGAACATTTCTCCATCCGATGACATCAAGCAATTTAACCTTGTCTTCTTGTTGGACTGTGGAAATGAGTCCAGGTAAAATCAGCTGTGATTGGGGAGTCATAAACTTTGCACCACAATTTTGTATCACACCTTTTTTGAACTGAGTGTACTCTTTTTAATATACAACCCTCAGGAAGATGTAAATATATTTTTTCACTTTACATGTTGAAAACCCTATTAAATTTGTAAGTGATATTCTGAATCTTCAAAATGCATTGACTAGTCAAATGCCAGTGAATATATCTGTAAGTTTGCTTTTTCAAGTAACATAATTTAAAAAAAAAATTATGCAGAGTATTATTTTGTCCCTCAATTTTATGTTATGACTTGTTCTAAGTTAATATATCCAGAAGCTACACTGGCAAATTTCAAATATTTATTTAGGGAATCTAAATGGACTGTCTAAAGTGAAGGATGATCTTTTCTCTCTTTCCATTTTCTCCAACAGGTTATTTTACATATTTCAGATTACATCAAATGGAAAAAGTATCTTCTTTTGGGCTGCTTTATTAACTTCTTTGGCTGCATACCAGAGATATATTGTTCCAATGTATTGTTTGCTGAGAACTATCTCTGAAAGCACTCAGCATAAGGGCATGTGGGAATGTGAATGGTGTTTTCTAAATTTTAAAAAAATTATCATTACAGGGGGAAAAGACTGCTCTACTTCATTTAACATATTTTGGCAAAAAAACCCAAAGGCATCTTCAGTCCTGAGACTGTTTATCAAGAAGTATCAGTTTTCTTTCCCCTTTTCTAAGCACTGCCAAGAACATTTGACTGTTCTCTTCTCCATCCCCTTTTCATCTAGTCCACTCATGTAGTGCTCTTTTCATTCTCTCTTTTTACTGATAGCACAAGAGTGAAACTTGTTTCCTTAGTCTACTCTGATATGCTGTTCTCTGAAAATTCTAGTTGAATTTATGTGTTCTGCTGAGCTGCACTGCATTGTCTTCCTCTGCAAAGTTGCAAGCAGGATGTTTAGGACCTTCTTCCTGCTTGTGTTTCATCCTCATCTCTGGTTCCAGCTGTTGTTTTCCAGAAGGCACTCTGTGACCCAAACATGTTGAGCCCTCTGGAGCAGCCAGCAATGTCACTGCAGCTGAGATCCCAAAGGAAAAGCCATTTTAAGTCGTTACCACAATCCAGCCTTTTTCTTGACCGGTTACTTTCTTCAGGGCTTGCCATTTCTGCTCTCCTTCCAGAGCCTTTTTCTTAATATTGGGAACTGTTGACCCCAGTCCCTGCATCAAGTACATTTTATCTCTGAGCTGTTTTGTGCTACTTCAATGATGCAAAATAATCTTCAGGGCTGCTTAGGCAGAGAAGGGCTTGGTTACGTGGGGAGTGTGGAAATCTTCTGACCTGGACTTGGAACTCAGTTTAGTTTACATGTTTGCTGGCTTGTGAATCGGATATCAGTATTGCTTGACCTGGAGCTTGAGACAGAGTTTAGATCTGGAAAGGATCCAGATGTGAGGTATATAAAGACCCAGGGTTTCAGATCAACTCATGTCAGACATACATCCAAGCAGCAAAGTTTGAAACTTTGTTTATACTCCAATCACTTTCCACAGTTTTGAACCATTCTCTGGCAATAATAAAATTCCAGCAAAGGAACACTGGAAAAAAAAAAAAAAATCATCAACTGTTCCTTTTGCCACCTTGGTGCCAGATAGACACAAGCATGCTTGGTATACAAACCTTGAATTGATAGGCTGCTGAAACTCACACCAACCCACCAAAACATGCATTGGCCAATAACATGTTTCTGGCCAAATTTTGTATGTTCAGCACTCTGGGCCTTGCTAGAGTTACACGCTGGCCCCAGAGTGTCTGTTCATTGTTGTTTTGAAATTCAAAAGAGAGAGAAAGCTGATTATGTCAGCATCTTCCTAAAGTCATAATTCTTCCTGCTGTTTCCTTTAGAAAATATTCAAGATGGCAGGAATTCTTGTAAATTCTATTCCATCACACATCAAAGAATTGGCCATGATATTCTACTCTTCTAAAAGATGCAACCACAGCTGCATAGCTTTTTTTATGAGAAAAGCTTAGGGGAAAAAAAGCTTCCAAGTTTATTAAGATCCTTGGGAGTGAGTATCTTAAGTCCAAAATTTTCTCCTTTTTTTTGGTTTTTGTTTTTGGTTGGTTTTTTTTTTTGTTGTTGTTGTTATTCTAATGGTATTCTAAAACTAAAATTGTTATTGCCTGGAAATACATCTGGCAAACAAGACTTCTCACAGATAAAAATTTGAAATTCTAGATATTTGTCACACTTCCAGTTATAATCCACCATTTCTCTTTGAAGTTCTTATCTTTGTTGAGTGGCTCTGATCAATACCTCTAACCTGTCATCAAGCATATTCCCCATGTGTATTTCAAATAAGGGCATATGTCCTTTGCCCAATTTATAAATAAAAAACAGGCTCAGAGGGCTGAAGTGATTTTACCAAAATCATACAGAAAAATGAGGCCAGGGGTCTTGTGCTATACACCACAACGTATTGGGTCTTATTTTTTCCCCAAAGGTTAGATGCTCTTTATTAGACATTTAAACATTTCACTCTGTTTTCACACTTATAACAGATTAAATACATGGGAATGGTGGGAGCAATGCAGTTTTATGTGGAATTCAAGGGATTGTGAAACCAACAGCCGACCTTGAGGAGGGAGAGGAGGGGACTGTTTAACATTCTTTTATTGCCTAGTAAAATGTTCAAGGCCTTGTGTACTGAAAGGAGCTGCCAGGGTAGCTACAACACAGACATTTTTCCCATTTACCTTCACCTCTGGTGACCTGGCTCCATGGCTGGGAGCGGGGCAGCAGACCATAAAGTCTCCTATTATGGTCTCCTCACCGCCATGGTCTGGCCCCACGTGAGCAGTCTCTGCTCAGCCCGAGATAACCATGCAGTCTCAGCCTTCTAGGGTGAAGTTCCCTGGCTTTTATCACAGTGCAGAAAGTGAGTTTACAATAAATAGTAGGAGAGGTCAGAGGATGTGGCTGAGGCGTACTTGAAGCAAGCAAGTCAGCCCCATTAATAAATCAAGGAATCCTGATGGGATGGATAAGGGTTGCTGTCTTTCCAAAGGAGCAGTCAGAGCTTGGTGCCAACGGAGACAGAAGTTTTGTAGCAGAGCCCAAACCAGAGTGCTGATCTTTCATTTCCTAGATACATTTATTAATGTTTCTTAGTGGGACTTGAAAAGAGAACAATTCCCTTCAGCTGAGGAACTGTCCCTGTAAACCATCAGTGCTGTACTTAATGTACTAAATAATTTTATGTATGTAAATAAAATAAAAAAATCAGCCATTCCTTAGGGTAACATTGTTCTCATTATTATGATGAAGATGTGCCTCTAATTTTGTATGATTTCCAGCACTGCCAGCTAGTACAGAGAAATTACTGCAGTTCTTGATTGTATTTTCTATTCTCTATTTGCAGCATTGTATCTGGGAGAAGATTTTTATTGGGACAAACATGCACTGAGGACAGGAAAAGAACATTGGAGCAGCTGTGATCGCAGTGAAAAAGCTACAAAGCTTAGATTCAATATTCTGTATTCAAAAATTTGTCTTGCCCTTCTTGAATATGAAATTGTGCTAGGCCTTGGACAAGGTGATCTTTTCAGGATGGTGAACTAATTTCCTATGGACAAAGAGCAATTGTTAGAGGAGAAGAAACAGAGCTAGGGGTTGGAGACAAAAGGGTTGATGTGCTTTTGGCTTTCCTATTTACCAGAAATAGATGTCGTTAAAAGTAAGAATATAATTTTTTTATCTGTCTTCATTGTCTTACCTTTCAAAATATAGTGCTAAGAAATGCTAATTATGCAGTTACCCTTTTCTGCAGCCCTTTTAAATGTAACTTCTCATTATTGTGGGTGGGAATAAGGAGTCACCCTTTCTAATGCAGTGGTGTAAATGTGTGCACGCTGCCATCACAGGAAAATTCTTCAAATAAAAAGAGTAACAAGCAACAACAAGATTTTCTTTGAGACTTTTTTTCTGTGTAGAGGTCAACATTCGAGGTGTGCCAAGTGCTACTGCTGTGGTGATAGTTATTTGCTCAACACTGGGTGGAATATATGGGAAAAAAATTCTCTCCTTGCAAAGAACTTGATTTAGGAACTCTTCTGGTAAGTTCTTGAAAAGTATGGTTTTTTACTTGGCAAGCAAGTGATTTTTGGACTGAATTGGAGGGAGAATATATCTACAAATAAAGGTAGAAAAAGAAAATACACAGGCCTTGAAAGATGTTATTGGTTGTTACAAGAGTGTAAGACAGGTTAATGGACACAAGGTGGATGAGACCTTAGGGAAAAGCAGCTCAGTATGAGTTGCCAAAGCCTTTGAAGCCAGCATTGGCAATTTTTGTTGTAATTTCTGTTGGAAAAAATATGAATCTCTAACTTTTTCCAGGGATGTCATTGATCTGAAGGAATGACTGAGCATTTAATTTTTGAGTTCATATTTAACTGGGTATGGAGTAGGCAGGAAGAGAATTGCACTCTGGGAATTATAAAATGAAAAATGGAGATGACTGTAGGGTAGACCTGTCTTTAGATATTTGGACAAGGAGGAACAAGCAGAAGATTTACAATGAAGAAGTTTTTATGATAAAAAATCATCCCCAATATCTAACTGTATTATTTTTAATGTTCATGACATTTTTTTAATCATCAAAAGCAGAGAAAAAATAGTAGCTGGTTTGAATAAACATCTTGATGTAGTTTAATCATTCTGGTAGGAACACTATCCTCGTTTCTCTCAATTTATTCCAGAGGAAGAGAACATTGGGTCTTGATAGCAGCTTTTTCTTGATTTTTAACAACTTTTTAAATGACAGGTGCTATCAGAGGGTCATCCCTCTTTTCCACGGGAGAATCACTCAGTGGGCCCCTCAGAGGAGGGTGAGCTAACATGAAGTTCTCTCTTGTGCTGCAACAAGCCATGCTTCTTTAAAGAATACAATATTCATGTAAAAGAGAGGAATTGGTTGAAAATGCTGTCATGGAGCTGATAGGAGGATGGTCGCAATAACTGTAGTTTCAGCTTTTACAAATTACTCCTACACACTAACAGAATGAAGTCAGTAATCCTTTTAAGACAGTTGGACAATTAGGCTTGGTCATGTCCAGTTTGATGTTGTTTCACTGAGGCATTTTAAAGGAGCTGAGGGTTAATAAATTATTGTCTCTTATATCAAGTTAAGAGAACAGAATTTAGAAGTGTAAGGGTAAAGATTCAGATCTCAAAGTTCCTGAAAACATACCGGGAATTATTTTATTCACTTCAGTAAACTATGAAACAGCTCTAATTCAGGATCAAAAGGGGTACGTCTGAGGCAGTCTGAAAACTGAATTTAGTCTTGATGAAGGTGTTTAGGCAGTGAATTATTTAGCATTCTAGTTCTGTCCTGCTATGTATTTTTGCACATATTGCAATTCAAAAGTGCCTCTCAGCAGTCTTACTGAAATGTTCACCAGTCTTTGGGAGTTTTTGAAAACTTTCTCTGACTTCTACTGGAGTCTGGCATTGGTATGCATTCGCCTCCTGTAATTAGAAACAGCTTATTTGCTTCCTGAAACTTGATAAGGACAATAATTGCATGTTGGAAACACCATGCCTTTTTGTGCTTTTTTGTGTTCAGAGTTCAAATTGGGTCACAGAAGCCACTGGATCAAATCCATGAAGAACTGTGTGGGAGAAGTGCAAGGCCTTTCTGACTGAGTTGAAATGCATGCTGTGGCTGTAAATCAAATTCAGCTGACAGATTAAGGGACATCATCTGGAGCTGGAGCTGCTGGTCAGCCAACTGGTGTGGCCAAGGACATCAATGTTAATGATAACTATTGTTCCCTTTGCTCATCACTGTATATAGGAAATTGATTAGACCATGGTTAGTAACCTCTCACGTACTGACATCAGCTGTGAGATCATGGCATGCTCTCTGCAACTATCTTAATAAATGAGCTTATTTTCATAAAGGTTTAGGGGAGCCCAAAAGAATGTAGGGCTCTCAGTAAGAGCCCTACTGACCAGAAGTTCCCACTAGAAAACAACAGAGTACACTAAATTGTGTATGAACTCACAAAAATGGTTGGATTAGCTCTTTTTTTAAAATAGTTGTGAGAAATAATTGTCTTAAGCAGTTATTGAGATATTTTCGCTGATCTCATCACAGTAATCTAAATTAAAGTGTGGTGGGTTTTGTTTTTTTGGAAATGTTTTCTAAATGTTTAAATGTAAAACCAAAACCAAACTGACCTCAAATCCCTAAATTTTGCGCCAACAATTTTTAGGTCTTTCCTTGAAGAAGACAAAGGCATTAAAACAGACTTGAACTTGACGGAGAAAACTTAGGACCAACACCTGGGAGTGGCACGGCAGACCATTGTGTCTGTCATTTTAAGGATGTTTTCAGTAGCTTATGAATTTCTGTCTGGAGCCATTTCTAAAACCCCAGGAAATGTTCACGGGCTACACAGGTAAATTAAACACTGTGATCTTTCAGCCTCCACCTTTTTTCTTTTTTTCTGCTGATGTCTGTTTGTAAAAATTGGAGTGGTGGTAAGTTTTATTGGAGAAAATGATCTGAAACCAGGATAGTAACTCTGCTTCAGAATGATAACAACTCTAACCTAGAGGTAAAGAACTGATGGTTTGCTACCAAAATATACCTTCTTATCTGTCTCTTCTTTGCTCCCTGCAGTAATAATTATTTTTTAAAAATCTGAGTTTAAACCTCAGGTAACAGCTCATCACTCTATGAAAATGTCAGAGTCCTGCACAGAACTTAGATTCTTGTCTAGGAAGTCTGAGGATATCACTCTTCTCTAGCTTTCTGTATCTCTAAAATAACTCTTTGTCATTCCTGCTACATTTTCTATGGAATTGTAAACTTGAACATTTCAACTATATTGCAAAGAATGCTGTCCTTCACAGAAATTCCCTAAAGGAAGTAGCAGGCTTTTTGCATTTATTATGGTTATTTCAAATATCAAAAAAACAGAGAAAAGAAGCTACAGACAACTTATTGTTCTCTTACTAGAGGTTTAATATTTACAGAACTATCTAATGTCCTTTTGCTTTCTTCAGTTCTCACAGACAAAGCATTCTTTTGTTTATGGATTTCTTTAAGATACACAGTAAAAATATGTGTATTTTATATTGTTAATAACACTCACTGCTTTAGAATTGAATTCTATTCCAAAAAGGGGAAATACACCCTGAATGCAAAAGTGAAATAATTTGGATTGAAGCAGATGTAAACTTCTGTTCCAGATTGGAATACAGCTGAATGTTTACATCAATGTGGTTTAGATTGTATGTGTCCTTAGGAGATACAAGATTTTTGGATACCAACTGTCAGTGTTCAGTGTTCTAGCATTGGCTTTGGTGAGAAACTGCAGAACTACAGAGAGTTCTGCACAGAGAAACTCAAAGAACAAAGAGAAAATTATTTGGACTTTCTGAAACTAGGTTTTTCTTCNGTTTTCTTTTTCTTCCCCCTCTCCTCTTGATTTTTTGAAAGCTGGATATCAAAAACCTGGCATCAATTACAAATTCCAGACCTAAGATCTGTTGCACAATAATAATTTTATTTCTTTACAGTTATATTTGCAAAAAGAAATCCAAGTTAAAACCTCAAAATATTCCACTGTTTCTGATTACTTAGTTTGGTCAGATCACCTGTGTACCAGCACTGGTATATGAAATTTTACAATTGCTTTTCAGGAAAACGAGAATTCAAACTTTATGTGGATTATGTCCCTTTGGGGTTATTTTTTTTTCTCATTTGATTTTTTTTTCATATCAAAAGTTCCATCTGAGTCTCCTTGATATTCTTTGTAGTAATGACAGCTTTGACCAGGCTAGAGGAAACAGAGTGGAGAGTTAAGTCACACATACTGACAAAGGCCCTTATTTTTCACATTACTGATACATCCTTAGTCACCAGAACTTGCTGGATTTTGAAATGAAGTTCTGTAAATTCCTGATACCACATAAAATTTAAAAGGAAAGAATGTGCAGGTTTTTTCTGTGAGGTATAATTTGAAGTCTGCCTGTAAATTGTTTTCAAATTTTTTTTATTATTCTGAATGTTAATATTTCATGTGAGGCCATGGCTGCTGCTAGTGATGCAGAAATTTCAGTCTGGTTTAGGACTAGTACTTGACACAGCTGTCTGTACTACAATAATGAGAGGTTCCCTTATTGGAAAAAAAAAAAATCCCAACTCCTCAGAGCTGCTGTGTTCAGTGTTAATAATTTATATTCAGAGACATTTGCAAATACTCCATCCTTATGAGAGTGACCTCTGAGAAGTGGTACAGCCTCTTTGCCCATGGGTATCAGAGTCTATTGACAACTACCCTTTAAAAAAACCCCAAACAACTAAACAAAACTCAAAACAACTTCACTTAATACAATAGGAGCAAAAGACAAATGCTGTTTTGGGGGATCAAGCTGGAGATGAAAGAGACCAGTCCGAAAAGGCAGAAGGCCGAAATGCTCTCAAATTCTTGGGTTTCTTAAACAGCCAGTAGTGGTGTGGACTTACCTCATGCTTTCCTGCCAGTCTACTTCAAACTGGAAATGGAGAAGAATCCTTCAAGTGGATGAGAGAAATTGGCCATTGGAGTGTTTTCTCCACACATTGGCTGCCAGGGCTGTGCACCAGGGCCTTGACCCATCCAGTGCAAACCCCACCAGAGCCAGCAGAGTCCTGCCCCAGGTATCTGCCACGTCTCCTCCTGCTGCGAGCTGCATTAACAGCCTTCCCCATGGGCAATCATGCTTGCAGAAACCAGGCTGAGCTGGCCTCACACAAGCCACCATTATCACCTCCTAGAAACCTTGCACAGCACTGGACAAGCTGCTGCTTTGTATTTTCACAGCCTGAGGTAATTAGTGCCTGGCATCTCCAGTGGAAATAAAACGTGTAACACCGGAGTTTCTAAGATGACACTGTTTTATTTTAGGTTTAATTTTGCAAAGAGCATAAAGGCAGATACATCAAAATGCCAAGAAGCCTCTTTTAATTAAAGCCTCTTTTTCTTTTTCTTCTTAAGATTTGCATACATATTGAACCATTAAAGGAAAAGATAAAAGGAATCCCGAACACTGTTTATACATAACCTTTATGACTGCAGCTACTTACTTTGCAGGAGACATTATTTTGACTGGAGCAAGTTATCATGTGGCTTGACTGAACTCAAGGCTGCTTTGTTGTCCTCCAGAGGCAGACAGTGACTGGTGTTGGGAGGTGAAACCAGCACAGATTCTGCACACAGACTTTATGCAGTGCTCTGCCTGTTGTGACATTCTTATACCCCCCCTCCTGTTCACCATGCTTTGGGTTAGTTGGCCCAGGTTTAGGGGAAAAAGAATGGATTATGGCTCCCCTCTTCCATGATGAAGCTTCCTCTGCTACAACTTAATACTCACATTCTGATTATTTACCAATCACATAATGTACCTTTCATAAGGTACATATTATGTACCTCCTCTTCAGATTAACGGTGCATTATTCTTGGAACATGGGTGTAGTTGGCAGCAGATGAAAAGCTGCCTCTGTCCAAATCACCACCATAAATCTCCCAGACTTCTTATTCCAGGATTTCACCTCAGAAGCTTGGGATCAAGATCTGTGTTATTTAGTTGGCAGGAGAGCTTTTGGTGGGTTTCACTGAGGTTAGATAATTACCCTGTAACTTTTTTCATCACCCTTGAAACATAAAGGACATTCGGAGCTGTGCCTCACTGTAGATGCTGTTTGACTTTTCTATTCCAGGACTAACAGCCAAATAAGTTCAAATAAAATGATCCAAATTTTACAGTGCTTATTCTGGTAAAACTCACTGTTTGTTTTCCTTACATAAAGATTAAATAAGAACCAAATCAGGGCTTTTGGAACTGGCCCCTTAATAGCTAGAAGGAACACTGGAGACATCTAATGGAAGATCAATATGTGACAGTTCAGTACAGAAAGCAGTGTATTTTCTTTTTATTTTTATTTTTTTCTTATATTTTATCTACAAGCACAAGCTTTCATATTTTTAGTGTAAAAATGCATACAGATCATCATATATATAAAAATCAAATAGCCTTGTAGCAAACTGCCAGATCCAACTATCCCCAGGTTGGGGACAACCTGTCTGGATCCAGGTGCAAACCCAGTGGCTGATCCTCACTTCCATCTGTAGTTGCACCAAACCCCCAGATACAAAGATTCTCAAAGTTCTAGGGAAGTTTTGGGTCCTGATCCAGGTCTTGCAGCACGGACATGACTAACTCTTCATCAATTGAAGATAAATATTTAAAAAACTTCATAAATGACAGTCAACTTGTTGAAGGTAACAAGTATCCCTTTCACCTTTCCTCCCCATTTTTATTGCCTTTCCCACCCTCTCTCTGCAGAACTGGCAGCAGGCAGAGGAGAGAAATTTAATGTTAGTGTCACATACACACACTTAAACAGCAGCAGGAGAAACAGAATTGAATCTGTTGATGTCTGCTGCAGAGAGGCTACTGAATGTGGGTTCATGCTGCACTCAGCCTTTTCAAAGCTTGAGCAATTTTGGGCTCAATTTGCACATTGTGGAAATATGTCATATTTATAACATTTCCAGTAATATGTTGCAACATTGTGAGCAACAGTAATTCAAGTTTTATTTAATACTATGTAATGCATATCAACAGAACTGGCTTAGAGGGAAAAAAAATTAATGAGCAATAAAGTAAAGAAGTTTGTGTTTGCTTTGGAGGAAAGGTCACAAAATGGCAGCCTCCTTTTTTACCAAGCTTTTATCTTGTTTGGCAGTTTTCAAATTCAGTCTTTGCAAAGGAATGTTATTCTTTTTATTGTAGGTTCTTTATGTAACAAGGGATGGTTGCACAGTGGAACATTTTATTTTCACCAGGATTTTATAATTTATCCACACAGACGTTATAAAAGAAGATACAATTTGCTGGAAATCTTTTGGAAAGTATGAGGGCTGTAACTTAGCCTCTCCTTCCTTTCAACTCTTCTCGTATGGATATGATTAATTATTTTCTCTTGCCATTCATTTATAACCTTTTTGTATTTTAAATGCAGCTCCAACCTGAACCCCAAGAAAGGTTTTTCAGATAAAAGAACTGTTGAAGTTTTCTAAGAGGGATGAACCAATTGTTTAGCATACCAAAGTAAAGACTTGGGTACATTGCCATGGGACTGCAGGTAAGGATTTTGTTTAATTCAGATACGTGAAAGACAACAGAACCTTAGTGCTTCAACTTGCAAATGCTCACTCTGGCTCCTAATGTAACTAAACTGCTTGCAAGTTCAGTCCCTCAGCTAAAGAATTCTGTTTGTGAACAGGCACTAGCTTGCTCTTTTACACTTGTGTTGATTCTACATTACTAATAGGACTAAAAATGGCAAAACCTCTATTTTTATTTTTTTTCTTTTTAAAAAAGGTTAATGATATGATGAGTAGTTTGGGAACAAGTGTGTCATAGAGGACTGTTGCAAGAACCCTGCCCAGAAGCACATGGTGAAGTTTCCATTGCAGTGTGTCCATCTAATGTACAGCAACACATGTGAACATGAGGACCAAAATACAGACACTGATTCCAGGACAGTGAAAGGAGTTTTTACCACCTAGAATACAGAAGATGAGAAAACAAACAACAACCCAAATAAAATATACATCTGAACATGATGTTCTCTGCTGGTTGGGTAAAAGTGACAGTTTAAAAAAAATTTACTTTGGTAAAATATCTTTAAGTGAATACTTTTAATAGAAGTCCTAATTTGGAACTTCTCTCTGTTCACAGGGATATACAGATCTGCCTCTTCAGCCTTTTCCAGCACCTATATGGCTACCTATAAGTCTACAAAGTGCTAGCCAGTTAGATTTACTCACTTCCCTACATCTGTGGCAATTTGCATTTGATAGCCTTTTGGAGTCACTTCCTCACAAATAACCACACGAAGTACAAAGCAGTGGAGAATAAAGTTGTAAGCAAATGCAACAAGGGAGCTGTTCCTCAAAGGAGAACACTGCTAATTTGTCATCCTAACCCTTGGCTGTGGTTCTACATGTTGACAGTCTGAACTGCCTAAAGGGATGCTGCACCACTGGTGGGAGACCACCAAAATCTGAATGAAAAGCTTCCAATCTTGGTTCTTGCATCTTTTAGCAGTTAACAAAACAACTAGACAGGAGGCAAAACTTGGCAGCTGGATCAAATGAGATGATGGGGGAGAAGGAAAACACTGGACACCTTTTATCCCAGGCACCAAAATCTGATAAAATGTGTTTCTGTTTCAATGTGCCAGATAAAAGTCACAAAAATCCTGGACTGCTTTAAGCCCCACAGTGCTCCAAGCAGCATCTGGGAGTTTAAAAAGGTGAAAATTATGGTCTTTTGATATGGTAGAGGCCATTTAGATCTGATTTACACTTGGGCTTAGACTTTAAATACTTGCCTTCCCAAGGATTCAGTTCTTCTTCCATATAAAATAGACTAAGAGGAACTACTTGAATTGAAAAATAAGCCAAAAAAAAAAAAGGCTAAAAAAGCTAAAAACTATCCATAGCTAAATCAATAGTAATATGGTTCATTTTTTTTTCAGTTTGATTTCCCAACATACATACTCCCATTTCCCCAAGCACAGTACAATGCTTTGAGGGGGAAATGCTGAAATGATGCTGGACCAGAAGATGTATTTCTGGAGAATTCTGCAGTTTCAGAGGAGCTGGGAGAGCAGCTGAACTTTAGCTCTCTTGAAATGTGTGTCTAGCTGGTGAAACACTCCAGGAAATAGACCTTTCCCATATTTTTTGCATACCTTGCTAAGAACATCAAGACTCATGGATTTGACAAAAATAACAAGGAAGGAGTGAAAGCATACAAATCCAACTTAGAGCTGGTGAAGCAGTCAGGTGAACTTTCTGTTTCAACACAGCAGCCTCTACACATATTCAGTCCTGGAGAACACCAGTCGTGATGGTGTTTGATGGACTGAGGGCTGAATCTTACCCTCCAATGGCTACTGAGCAGCTGTCTGGGTGGAAGTGATGCTTAGGCACTACTGACTTGCAGGGGATTGGAGCTAGACATGTAGAAGCAGAAGATTATCTCTTGGTTGCCAATCCCCACAATTGTCTAGTCCTTTGGAGTTATTTTGGTGTTTGTTTTTTTTTTCCTTGGGGGTTTTTTTCCCCCCCACATTATTCAGAAGCAGTGTGGCTAAATACATTTCAAAACAGGAAAACAGAACAATTCTCTGTTACTCAAAAAAGTGGTGGTGTTTGTCTTTTTGGGGTTTTTTTTTCATTGCAAAGATTTGACCATTTCTCATTAAACGCGCTCTGCTTGCCTCATCACTACTCCAAGCTAATAGGCTCTAAAATGCTTCTCAGCTCTTTTTAGCTGCTGATTTTGGTAAGCATCTTATTAATGGCCTGCTTGACATGGGTGGTGGAGCTTCGCCTCCGAGTCTTGCCCTGGACCATCTTGCGGCGCCGCACCTCCCGGCAGAGCTCGTAGAACGCCTCCACAATGTTGCCCTCTCCTGTGCAAGCAGAGCACTCGTAAAAAGCACATGCAAGTTCCGTGGCCAGCTTTTCACCTTCCTCTGTGCTGACTTGCCTGGAGTGATCCAAGTCTGCTTTGTTCCCCACCAGGATCAGGGTGACATTTTTTGGCTTTTTAACTTCATCCAACAAGTTCTTAAGCGGCAGCATTTCCTCAAAGCTGCCTCTGTCCGTGATGTCGTAAACCAGCACGAAGCCCTCGCCCCATCGCACGTGTCCTTCTTTCTGAATGGCATCCTCCTGTTGGAAAAGACAGAAGAATGCCTTAGGAATTTGATTTATGAAGAAGACAGCAGACTTCAGAGAGGTGCTGGTCCTACAAAGCTGTGTGCATCTGCTTTACTTTATACTTTGCACACATCACCTTTTTTATCATGTGGCATAGGAGATCTATTCCACCCAGTGCCACGACCTGCCGAGGCCTGTGCAGCATGTGCACCTGCCATGTTTTAAAAGGGAGATCTGACTATGACAAATCTGCTCTTCACTTTAGTGGGAATCATTGTCTGAAGTTGTCAAGCCTCATCACTTGACTGTAGAAATAGACCGTGACTTTGTGCCTACTTGTTGGGCTGGCCCTGAATAAAAAGGCATGATAACAAAGTAATTTTACTGCCAGAGTAAGCCCCCTTGACTTGTTTGTTTATTCAAGCAGGATCCCTTGCAGAAGGGTGTGGATCCAGCACGGGCAAGGAGAGAGGGGGTTCCGCCCAGAAGCAAATCTGTGTCCCAAGAGTAGGCTCCACCTGCCACCCACTGTACTGCTGCCACCACCACAACTTCCTCCCCTGCTGCATACCCCAGCCAAGGAATTGGGTAGCAGCACATGCACCCACGCACCTGGCCAGCTGTGTCTAGTATCTCCATGGAAACCACTTCATCATCAATGGTAGCTTGGTGACGGTATGTCGACTCTAAAATAAGAACACATGTTGTGAAATGTATTAAAAGAATGTAATTTTCTTTTATTTTTTCTTAAATCTTCCTCACAGATCTCCCAGCACAAGAAGAGAGATGTGACATGCAGTTTGACTAAATTTTCTTTGCTGGGGCTCTTTCAGCCATCCTGGAGCACACCCAGGTCCTCTTTTCTAAAACGGCAACACTTATGTCTCTCTTAAAGAAACCTTTACTTTCCTGGGTGTTAGACCAGCAAAAGCCTGGTGGATGCTGCAATCTGCACCCAGCAATGCACCGCTTGCTGTGGCAGAGAGCTCTGCAAAGCTGTATCCCATTTTTCATGTCTGCTCTCAGGAAAGGCTGCTACCTTTGGCAGACAACACCACAACTCTCAAAGTATCCAGCTCAACAGACTGTCACTGCATAGCTTGTTGATCAAAACCAGTATAGCTGCAGATCAAGGAAACCTAACCACTAAGCTCAGGCCTTATGCTGTGAAAAAATTACAGACTAGTTAGGTATTTTAGGAATGTGTGTTTTAAACATGCTGAAATCATCACATTCCCCTCTTCTAGCAAGGGATCAAGCAGTGATTTCCCTGTTTATGAGAATAACCAGTGAGCATTAAGCATTTACACTATGGAAAAATAAAACCCAACAACCCTAATTAGTGTCCCAGGTTTTGGAACCAAGCAACTAATCAGAAAACTAATGACAAAGCTTGTTTTATCTTAATAAGCCGATAAGCTAAATTTGATAGCATTTTACCTAAAACGTGGAAAACTATCTGTGCTAACATTCAGATTTATTACTGTTACTAGCTCACAGATGTCCTATATCAAAAGACAAATACGTATGCTGTAAAAGTCTGGTCAGTGACTATGAATGCTTTGCATTGTCAGAGACACAATTCTTTCATTTGGTGCAAATCTCTCCAATAGGAACAAAGGATATCTTTTTAGGAAACACATTTCTTTAACTTCTGGAAGAGCTCGTGTTTCATGAGTGCCTGTTTTCATTATTCACTTAAGAATGTCACCTCTTCACTATCAGGAATGTTTCAATGCTGTCAGTGCTGCAAACAGTCACTTCCCAAACCAAAAATGTCACTCCCTCCCTGTGCCACCTTAATTGCTGCAAGAGCCCAGCTGTCTCTAATTGGCACAAATGGTCAATTTACTTGGGCAGATGGCAAGCAGGCTTGCTGTAGGGTTTCAGGTCATGAAGACTGGGTTTCTTAAAGGCTGTAAATACCCCTTCTGGATAATATTTCTAGGCTGTGGAAGGACTTAGAGTCTCCCTTTGTGATCCTGAGACTATACCTACACAGCAGACCACACAGCAGAGTGAGGTACATCAAAGTTCCTTGGTGGTATGTCTCATCTGTGCCTTCCACACATCTCCACGTTGCAGCTATTCCCTCAGGGCATGCAGAAAAAGCAGGAAACTCTAGTTTGGTGTTAGAACTGCATCTTCAATGAGTTATTTCAGTGTTCAGTGCTAGGTTGGGATTCCCTGCATAGTACTCTAAGCTTGAGGTTATTTAGGAACTTCTTCTCTGTTTCTTCGGGGGAGGGTACTGTGGAGAAGAGATGGCTCTCTGAGTAAGCAGTGTGATTTTAGCTCCTTACTTGCTAAGGCTTTGCAGTGCTTATATGCCTTCAACCATCTGGCCCTGCTTGACAAGTGACTGCTGAGAATTTTACCACAGAACCTGAGAAAGTGCTCACCCAGCCATGACTGCAGGAATATCTGTGAAATGTCCTCAAGAGGCAGGATGGGGTAGGCCATACAGATCTTCCCTATGAAATGGGAAAATAAATCTCAAGGAATAGACTTTTGCTCACCATGCAAAAGCAGCATGAATCTTAAATGATACTTGACTTCTCAAAATAGGACTCTGGCAGGGCTTTATGTTGCAAATTTAACTTGCTTTGGCTGCTCAAGTTGGAAAGGTATTTGATCTTGGATGAACAGCACCGATTTAAGTCAGATTCGTGGAAATAAATCTTACTGAATGTGTGTCTGTTCCTGTGCTTTGGAATGTGTGGTAGCTGGGTGAATTTTAATGAGGAGAGTAAAACAGCTGGACATTGAAAGCATTTTTGGTGTAATCACAGACATGGCTTCTCCTTCAAGGAATACAAAAATCTGAAGAATCTGGTTGTCTTACAAATTATGAGCCTTGAAGATGTGAGTTCCAGTCTGCTCACATTGATCCCATGGTACATCACAAAAACATTGTCTTGCTTTGGGATTTATTAGTATCATTTTCCTTGTGGCACTGCTTCTTCTTTTTTTTTTTTTTTTTTTTTTTTTTTTTTTTTTAAGGCATGCAGACAGAGAGTAATTACAGGGCTTGAGATAACTGCTGGACCCTTGACTGAAACAAACTACTGACAACTCAGGTGTCTGTCTCAGCTAAGCACCCTTGACTCCTATTAGACTTGATGAAATAAAATAGGTGCAGGGGGATATAGCTTGTCTGAGCTCTCTCCTGAAATAAACCACACCTCAAAAGTACTTGGAAGTCCAAAATCGGTCAGATGAAACCAGACTGCAAAAGTCTTATGCTTGCATCATCACGGTTAAGTAGAAAAAACAAGATGTAACACTCTACCAGTGTGTTATCGACAAGACGATTTTAGGCAACTTTCTGCACTTCAGATTGTGATTTGCACCACGTGTTTCCTACATATTCTACCTATAGCCATGTGGCTAAACCCTGAGAGATGGAGCAGACACCATGGAGCTGTGTTTGGCTCACAACAAACTGTGTCAGCTGCTGTGCAGACTGAGCTGTGGCCTGTCTGAATCTGGTAGTGCTGTAGAAATAGATTGACTTATTTGCTCTGCTTTGATATAAATAAGTAAATCTGACCTGTTCTTGCTGGTCCGGGGGTGTGCTGTGCTTCCAGTCACATTCCCAGTAACAGGCTCAAAGGTTCTGATGAGTGTTGCTTTGAAGGCTGATACCAGATTTCAGAGTGGCTCCTGGTCATAAAGCCGAAATCCCCCAGCACTCCTGCTGTGCAAAGCACTCTTGGTTCTCATGGTTCCATTGTTTGGAGAAATAAGATTTATTTCGAACATATTTAGAGCTGTCAAAAGGCCTGAGAAACATGTTGGAAAGTGGCAGCAGTTGGTTTGGTTTTGAGCCACAATAATTCATTAATTAATGAATTAATCCAATGACCACGGCTGCTGAATAATTGTGGAAAAAATTATTTTGCAGGGAAAAAAACCAACTTGGTGTTGATAAGCATATTACAAATGATTAAAAAAAATACAGGAAAAAAACCTACTTATGTAGGGAAAACTTTGAAGCCCCACAGACTGTCTATGGATGAAATATTCAGTCACAGCTTGATTGTATCACATCACATCCTGGTAGTATGCTTACTGTGACATTTTTAACAGAGTTTTGGCCTATGAGACTTGGCTGGTCATCTCTCAAACCTTTTTTTTGTCCAGGACTGCCCTGTTTTTCTGAGTATATTTGTTCCAGAATATTGTATTTTGTAGAGAAAAACTATTATCTGGAAATTATTTTCTAGATTTTGAGTTATATTTGCAGTGATGTAAAAAGTTTTAGTGATGTAAAAAGCTGTTTTCGATACTTGTTTATTTTGAACTAGCAATATGTATTGGGATATGTCACAGCTCTAGAAGATAATATTTGCACAGAGGTGTTTCTTGGTTTTAGGCATAGGTAAACCCAGCTGAGATGGAGCAATTATATTTTACAGGCAAACTTATGCCAGCCTGGTCTCTTGGTTGCTTTTAAGTACAGAGGGACACAACCTCTCTTTCCATATGGAATTTTAGTTGATTTTTTTTGTCAAGACAGGTTACTAAAACAAGGACATATAAAAATGCTTTAAGAAACTTTGGTCTAAGTTTCTTAGACCTTTCAGCCAGGTGGATCTGAGAAATGCAAGAGATCTAGAGAAAGACTTTTGTGTAGTGATTACAGGAGAGTTTTCAGACCAAAAACCTCAGCTAATAGACATGAACTTTTAAGTTGTGGTTAAAGTCCTGTTGGGATACCAATGTCTAAAAGACTAAAACTCCTCATAATTAGTTCTGTTAACAGAATAAATGTTCTTGTTTATTGTTTGGGGCGTATTCGTTGGTACCTCACTACCCATTTGGACTCCTGCAATCTTTGACACCCATCAGGGGCACCTGTTTGTTACATTTGAGAACAGTGACTTTGACAGCCCATTGGAGGAACAAAAAAAAAATTTATTACTAAGCCTGGTGTTGTTGTCCCGACCCTTCCTTGACCCAGCCCTGGTGCGGTCGGTCCCGCTCTGCATTTCTCTGCTGCTTCAGGAACTTTTCACATTTTAGAAAGCCCCTGTAAGCTGAGTGTATCCTCCTGACTCAGAAAGTCTCTCCTGCCTTCTTCCTTCCTCAACCCCAGCTTTCCTCAAAGCACAGCAGAGTTTAGTTTCCTTACTCACCTCTGGCTGTTATGTGTTCTCTCTGTTATTTACCTTACAGGAGGGTTTTTATTTTGTCATCACCAGTGGTTTTACAGTAAGCACAGTACCAGAGTATCACACAGCACCTTGTGTATTTAGCACATATTTCTAATGCTAATTTAGCATAATCTCATGTCTCTCTCTATTCATTAATACAGACCCCCAAATGAGCAAAGTTCTGTTATTTATTAATAATACCATCAAACAAGATGCCATGAATGCTCATCAAATCATTTTTATCATGTGTAAAAGGAGAAAAACTAGTAAAAATAACGTTTTTGAAAGGAAACTTTGTGACTCTGATAATTGGACTCAGACTCTTCAATGTTGTGTTGTGCATGTGTAGCCCCAAGAGTCAGGAAATAGGGAAGGAAAAGTTCCAGGAGGTTGTACACTCCCCATGGGTGTTGTGTGCTCTTAGTGTGCAACTGTCAAGCTACACAAACACTCATGTCAAGCTACAAATTTCAACCAAAACATGTATGAAAGAAAATACTTGTTTGCAGAGATATTTAACCCAAGTCTAGAGTCTCCAGCCTGGTTCACATGCAGTGAATGCTGCTTCTGGAATTGACATGGTGATGTGCAAACAGGTTTCTTTTCAAACTTCATTCTTGGCTGCCCTCTCCAAGGCTAGATTTGCCATAATCAGAGTTGTGACTGCAGCACTGCAGGTGTTCTCAAGCTGCTCAGATCGAAGCTGAGCACAAAAAGAGCTATGTGGGAGGCACTGGGAGCACCCGTGCTAGCTGAGCTGCTTTCAGCTGCCTTTTTCAGTGCAAGGCAAAGCTCTTAGAGGTTTCTCTACTATGTAAATTGAGGCTGAATGAGGCATAGGAACCCTATTCATATCCATAAGGAGGCACAGGAGAGTCAGCAGGCAAGAGCCTCTGCACAAGGCAGGATTTGGGGCTGTGCATGGAGATGGATAGACTATTTGTAGGTGACATTAGCAGAAGCTTCAGGTGCTGTGGGGACTCATGGGGGAAAACAAATGCTCCATGGAGCACAAGGACATGCAAAAAAACCAGCTACTGTAGTGTGAAATATGGAGAACATATCCAGGAGCAATGAGGCTTAATTAGGTTGCTGCTTAGTAAGCAGTTTGGTTTTTTATCACGTTTTCCTATTTTTAATTAAGCGGGAACATAGTAGATGGCTAGTGTTTACATAGCCCCAATATACTATAAAGTTCTCATCTTGGTATCAGAGGATCTGTTGCATCCCTACAATTTCCTCTTTTTAGGTAGTACACATGGGTAATACAAACCTAGTGTAGAGAAAAACATTTTTTCTTGATGTGTTGATATTTTCAATAAATAATATTTTGGCCTCCAAACAGAAATTGTAGAAGTTTTCTTGAGGAGGACTCTAAAAATGATGAAAAATATCTTTGTTTGTTACCTCTTTCTGCATGCAAATATGATTTTTCTGCTGCATGTGAAGAATGGGTTACTTTTGAGAAGTGAAGTGGTGTTGCTTTTCCTTTCCTATAGGTTCTGTCTTCATTCAACTTTTACTGGAATAGGCAAAGAAAACCTGGGCAAGTACCTGGGAACTGAATTCATCAAGGCATGCTGAAACCAAACCAATAAAGCCAGAGCAATGCTAACAAGTAGGGAGCAAGCTCAAAGGTTTAAACAGTTGTTGGTTGTTTTGGTTTGTTGGTTTTTTGGTTTTCATTTAATTTTCTTGCCAACACTTGGAAGCAATGTTGGTTCTTGGTAGGAATTATGTCCCTGATAAATTTAAGCCTAAATAAATAATATTTTGCTATGCCTTTTTGTCTGATTGCTCCAAAAAATCTTTGTTGGTGAAGTTCGAAGGTGCTGAGTTTCACCTTACTTCTGACAACACAAATGAAAACTAACCAGTGAGACTTTTCTCACACCCAAAACTGTGGTGTTCTGTTTTCNTATGCCACGCACCTGCTGTTTCTCTCTGCTGCGTGCTGGTGAGTCCCTGACCCCAGAGCGCTGGTCCCCACCGCTCAGCAGCTGACCAGGAACGCCGCGCGGGCGTGTGGGCAGGCGAGAGAAACGCAACACAAAACAAGTAGAACGAAAAGCCTTCTCTCCTGAAGGTGCAGAGGCAAGCACAGGAAAATTCTGCCCATCTGGGAAACATTTCAGAATATGATGAGCAACAAAAGATTGGGCAAAATATTTTGCAGCTTGTATAGCTGTTCTATAGCAAGAACAGCCACTGCCATTCCTGAGTTTTGCTGTCGTTGAGCAACTGTAAAAAAGCAGTATTTTTATTACTGGCATCAGGAACATCTTCATCTTGAGAGTCATATGAAGAAAACAAACCACATTTTCAGATAACTGTTTCCCATGTTATTGTAAGCATCTTCTGTTGCTGCTCTCAATTACAATTTCATCATTTCAAGTCTTTGTTGAGAATTTTAGAAGCCAGAGTTGGTGTTTGAAGGTGCTTTAGGCCATATAAGTCAATTTCCTTAGAAACACCTCAGAGAAACTGGGATTATTTTCATGGCTCATTGCTATAATACATTCAGTATAAATTCCTCCTGCTGAAGAGCACAGTAAAAATATGCAACATATTAAATGTATATCAAGTTAAATAATGTTTCTGCTGTTTTGATGTAGGAAAAGTATGATCACAGGAAGATGCCTAGGAAGGCACAACCTAGACTGCTGAGGACTGAATCCCTTAAGCACCGAGGCAGAAGGAATGAGTAATTTTGTCAGTAAAAATTGAAGATACGAATAGCTGGAGTCTGACTTGAGAATAAGGCTGTTTCCTAGTGATTTATGAAGTGCCTACACATTTGTCATGGCAGTCACTGAGGCACAGGCTGGCAGCCATTCCTCCCAGCCCCAAATTCTTGTTACCATTACACCCCACTCTGGCTCAGGGTCCACTCAGGACTACATGTGTTACTCCCACCCTGTGCTTGGGCAAGCTGGAATTGTCAACATGGGTATTCAGACAAAATATGCAGAAGACAAAGTTCTGCAAGATGACGGTAGAACTCTCTGCTCTTCTGCTCACTATAGAAAATGGTTATTTTCTATCCTGAGCTCCTTGCAGACTGCACTATCCTGTAGTGCAGCTGGAGGAGGAGAAGGCTGGCAGGAGAGGCTGCCTTCCTTCCAGAGCTGTCAACCTTTACACCCCAGGGCTGAAGGGGCCATCAGTTAATGATTTATAAACACCTCTTTTACTGTGGGCTGGTCTGTTAAAAGCTCTGTTTGCTGTCTGGGCAGTTTCTCCTTCAGCTGTGCTGCTGTAGGATTTTTGTGCTAGAGACAGGCAGTTAAACTTTCAGGAGTGTTAAGGCAAACTTGCTGAGTAAGCCACAAGTCAAGAAAACTAAAAACCCACAAAGCATAAAGACAATGTCTCTTTAACCTGGGATCTGCAATGGGGATGGCAATCCCAGGGATCCGGAGTTTGTATTTACGTGGTATTCCAGCTGTCCAGACAATGTGTTAGCTGAATAAACCAGACAGCAAAGACAATCCTAGAGAGCTGTATTTGGACCTGAGCTCTTTACCATGGCTTCAGTGGCACAAAGTTATCCCAGAAAGACAATTCTCGTATCTTCTCTTGCTAGGATATATTATTATATATAATAAATGATATTAAATGCTTCTACTCTTTATTCTTCATTCCCACATCTAAGCTGAAATGCTTCTACTCTTTATTCTTCATTCCCACATCTAAGCTGTTTCTGGTTCTCAACCATTTTGATGAAAGCCAGTTTGGATGTATTCCTGGTATATTCCTACTTTGCTGTATTTTTCCAGTGCAGAAAACAAACTCAGGCCAGCATTACTTGCTAGTTTTGCCATACTATTGATATCATGGATGGGACCTCCAAACTTTCTCTATGATTCCTGAATGATACTGTTTTGCCAACAGAACCCCTCGGCTATAGATGTAAGCAAAACTGCCCTTCTAATGTAAAAATAATCATCCTCACGAATTTTCCAGTGGGAAAAGCCTTCTTGCCAGTGTAAATACCTTCACAAAGTCGTTTCTGCTGTTCTTGCCACAGTGGTGTAATTTTTAATTCTTGAGCTTGTCTGTAGCAGATTTAATTTTTTGCTGTGGGAGAATTCAGGGCTCTAAGAGAGGTTTCTGTCTCTTTCCTTCAAGCAATTCTTACAACTTTGTCTCCTATCTTTCTTGCTTTCCTCATACCTACACATCTTACCCATGTTTGCGGGTCTCTTTTGGGCTGTCTGTATCTTGCATTAGATATGACTTTATAGAAACACTGTTAAAGTATTTTATTCTGCCAGGAGAAAAAAAAGAACTGAACAAAAACCTGTAAAGAAATTGTGATATAGTTGGAAGAAATACTCTTCAAAAATGTCACTATTAATCTAGTCCTGGCAAAATTATAATTTTTCTTAAAACCCCTATTTCTTATGGTTACCTCTACTCCTTTAAAGTAGTGAAGAGTCTTCTCTTTATCCCTTTCAAATTCAATATACTCCTTTGCTTTCTGTCTTTCCTTGCCTTCATACACAGGGCAGTCTGTCATGTCCTGTTCTACTGATTATCTGCTAAGAGAGAATTTTCAGAGGACTGGCAAAGTCGTATGAAATGTGGGAATAGCTAGAGAAAGACATCTAAGGGCAGTGTGAGAAAGCCAAGACAATTTTAGAAAGGTCACCAAAAATACCATCTACTTGTTTGCTGATATAAGTAGATTTTTGTTTCAAATCCAGTCTTTGCTTGGTGTTTCTATGTGCCTTTGATGAGTGTCTTAAATCTGAGTATCAGTTACTCTAAGGATTTACAATACTTCTGTAAGATGAATGATTTTGTAGGTGAAACGCAGAGGCAGAGAGATTGCAGACAACAAATCAGCTACAGAAACAAGAAAAGAACTGAGAAGCTTGTCTCCTGCATTTACCTGGGGTTTTATTTGTTTGGGGTTTTTTCCTATATAGCAAAAATTGATGTTTAAGTCCTTGAGCCTCAGGAACCCCCTGATTCCCCCAACTATACAAAAAAATGCTAATCTAAAACAAATGACAAAACATAGTTCATAATACTCTCCCTCATTTTGGCTTTTTTCTTTGGGTTTTCTCATTTTGGGCTTTTTTTTTTTTTTTTCAATTCTGGGATACCCCAGCTCTGTTTCTAGTAAAGCAAATTGTTCAAGTTTTGGTGGAACAACAAATGTGTCCTCAGAGAAATGCTGCAAAATTACTTTTAAAAGCACTCAGCTATAGCAATGATGAATTTTCTTCTTTCATCATCTGATCCAAGAGATTCTCTCTGCGTGTCATGGCTTATGGAGGCAGGCAATTTGCTGCTACCCATGAAGTTCTCTACAGTCCCTCTATCTGTCTGCTGCTGTGATGGCTCTTTGGGCTTTCTCCTCCTTTTTTTGACTGCCAGGAAAAAATAAATTCAGCAGGTTCCTTGATTACTCTGATTCAGTATTTCCAAATTTAAAATCAATTAAATATCAAAGTGAGCCACAATATCTCTCCATCTTCGGGCTAAGGTGAAGGCACCATAAATTCTGGGCACTGCCAGTAGCTCCTGGGGGGAATTGCTGAGATGCAGACTGTTATTGCAGTTTACTGGGACTGAGGAGGGCCGCTATTCCCTGCTGAAGTCCCTGAAAATTATGGTGTCAAGCCCTGGGGTCACTGAGGTCCACAGGAGTCCCACATTCATGACAAGAGTGTGACTTCACTGGTGCCCTACCCAGGCCAAGCATTTTGAGGCCTTCTAGCATCACACCAAGCTTGCATACATGTTTTTCAAGATGTGTTCTATTTAAGAACAAGTAAACATTAATGAATTTTGGTGAAATCCACGTGGGAACCCAATCCCCTTTCTCAGTGCATATTTAGCTAAAGAAGATTAGTTTAATGCTGAATTCTTCATGCATTTAATATTTTAGAAAACAACTGCATGTATTTTTTAAAATGTGCTACTCCAGCCCATTTCTACATAGAGCTCTTTCATCTAATTCTGCTGAAAATGTGAGATAGCTGCAATTTACTGTAAATGAAGATGGATGTGGAAACCCATTCACCTTGATAATGCCAGGTAGGAATTTACCTTGAGGAATTTAGCATCTTTTGGAAAAGCAAACAAAAACTCCATGCCAAGATGCTGACAATGACTTGATAGTTAAACAGAAATATTGGACAAGTCAAGGCTGATGGTTAACACTCCCCAGAAAATGACCTTTGCTGTGGTTTTTTGCCCTTTGGCTGAGAACAGTTAAATAAAAAGCAGAGTGAGATGTACTTTTGTGAAGATGCAGCTGTCCTACCAGTGTTTGCACAGATCCAACATCTGCACAGAAGTGGCAGTGCTGCAAAGCTCTGACTACAGCAGCAGCTCTGTTTTCCAAAGCTTGCAGGGTTCAGTGATGTTCCTCCTGCCAGAAAATGTTATTTTGTGTTTGGTAACTTGGCTCCATTGTCTTAATGCTTTTTGCTACCTGCATTCTATCCAGGTATAGCATTCTATCCAGGTGCTGCTAAAAATATGGCCCTTCATTTTCTTATGGCAGGTTAGAATAGTAAGGAATATTTATAAGGTGTGTTTTTTTCCTTCTGGTTAAAATGTGCCTTGAATAAAAAGAGGAATAGTTGTTTTTTTTTCTTTTAATAGGATGCTTAGTTTAGGTTAATATTGAATTTTCATCAGGTCTTGAGCAGCTTGGTGAAAGCTTTCCTAAAAACAGGAATTATCTGGGGATTGCTTGCATCAGAGGGCTAATGGGTGGTTGAAAACTTGACATAAGAAACAAACTATAAATTGATGTTTTTGTCACAGCCCCAGCGATTTTTGGCAAAACCTCCTGTTGCTTAGTAGCTGGATGGTTTGCATCTGTTTTACTCCTGTCCTTTTAAAATAACTTGACAAAGCTGCTTATTTCTCCCCATAGAGGAAATTATTCTCACTGACACAACTTTAATTTTTTATACTGATTGAGCATGTAGATATCCCTCTTTCCACAGACCTGCCAGCCCATGACTGCTGAGTAGAAATGAATCTATTCTGCTCAAACTTCTCAGGGAATTCAGATGTTTACAGGTAACTAGACACCTAATCACTGCAGGATGATGATGCTGAAAGACAGAAATGCGTTTTTTCAGGCACTGATTTTCAAAGCTTGTCAAGGTACAGTTTCTTTCTGATTGATCTCTGAAGGCCTAAATAGTGGTTACAATTCCAAGATAATTTTTCATCTCTAACACTTCAGAACCTTTTTTGAATCCCATTGTGATCTGTAGTTCGATAAAATAATACTTTACAAAACAATCTCTTGGTGAGCAGCTGCCACCAGAGATTACTGTGATGAAGAAATAACCCCTTGACAATAGTTTATTAGTTTTTGAATTTCTCAAACCTTTTCCTTGGAGCAACCTAGAGAGCATCACAATGACTGTAATACATAATTTAAGCTATTATTCTCTAGACTGAATGAGGATGTAGAATTCAGTAAGTCAGAAGAGATTTAATTTTTTAGTTTATTGAGATAAGACTGTTGCCTGCACGAAAGCTTTTCGTGCCGCAAAGAGAAGACAATTAGATTCCTGAGGGGCACAGTAATTTGCAATTGTATTCATTTGTAAAACAGAGACAAACGTCAGGCCTTGTACAGCAAAAAGTGCATGGCACCTTCATACTGAGGCAAAAAATAATAAACCTTGTAGCTTGCTAATAACTTCATTTGTGTGCTTAAACAAGGAAAAAAGGATGCTTTTGCATGCCGTGGCCTTGTAAGAAATTAATGAACTTGGACTACACTGTTAGAGAAGACTTTATATACCTCTTGACAAGTTCTTAGAATGATGTACTAGTGATAGAAATGTGAAGTACTAACACTAATAATACTAAAAGAACATTCTATTGAACATTCCACTCTGCAGCACAAGGCAGGTGACACATAATTCACTGCAGACTACATTGATAGTAGCAGATAAAAGAATGTATTTGAGTTCAGATTGTGCTGAGATTTATTATCCCAAGATGGGAGTTTTGATATCTGTTATCTCTCCATTTTGACCAACAAAAATACTGAGTATGATCCTGGATACTTGCTTTTTACAAAGGGTTACCTGGGTTCTGTAATAGAATATATTAAACTTTATTTCTGCTGTGCAATTTTATGGCATTTTCTATTTCCTTAATAAGACCTCTTAAGGAAAGAACATTAATAAAGAAATTGATATTTAACTGTATGATCTGTGTTGGAGCCTGCAAAGAAATGCTAGGAAGGAGAGAGGAACACATTGTTGGAGAAAAGAGAATTTTCCAGCCCTTTACTTTGCATGTGAATTACTTAGTCCTGAGATATTGAAGGCACCTTCTAAGAAGTGAATGCCTTGTCTTGGACTTCTTGGCCTGGATTTGCAGAGCATTTAAATATATGCTAATTTAAGAAATACTAGGAAAATTGACCTTGGCACAAATTTTAAGTGAAGCCTCTAATTCAGGGCAACTGTTTGACTGTTTTTTTTGAGATATCTGAGCCAGCTTCTTGAAAATGCCAGACCCAACAGAGCTAAGTGGGAGCAGTGGAAGGGACATGTGGATGCCCTTTAGGTGATTGGTGTCCCGATCTGGTCACCCAAAAATGAGAGACAATATATGTTTGAAAATGAAGACAAAAAATTACCTACGTCTAGGTAGGCTGACTGTAAAAACCTACCTTTTTTTGGCCATGAATTTTTAAGATCTCTATTTCAGAATACAGATTTGTATCCCAGTCATCTTATTCTCAAGCAGAAGACACCTGGGTTATTCAAAAGCAGAAAGCTTCAAATCTGATGATTTGAAGAGTGAAATACTGAAGCAATTTATTTCAATGGCAGAATTCCCATGGATTTCTGAGTGGGCAGAAATGTGCCTCATACAGTAATTCAGGCTTTGTCTGGTCTTACTGCTTCTCTATTCTGCCATCTTAGGTAACAATTTGTTCCAGCTTAAAATGACCATAGAGAAGCTTTTTGCAGCAAATCTAGAGGCTAACTGAGGCTTGGAATTTTAACTCTGTGATTTCCATTGCTTCAGCCACAGCATTCCATTCCACACCATGCTTCCAGGACACAATAACCTACCTAGTGTTGGGTCGTACTCCCAGATGAACCGCTTGGTCAGGAAGCGAACCACGAGAGCTGCAGGGACAAAGAGATTTTGGGTCAGAAGGGCAAGACATCAATGCAACAGACTTTCCTAAAGCTTTCCCAGCAAAGTTTTCTATGTGAGTGGACAAGTAGCAGTTCCCTTGAACTGTGAGCACCAGTAAGTGTTGCTTATTGGGGCACTCGAGAACTTTTAACTGTTTGTGGCCCACTTCACACTTTCGGATGGGGGCAACAGAACAAAACAAAAGCAAAAAAAACCAAACCAAAAACTTTTTGAAGCATTGGATCCACCACTTTGGATGCTTTAGGTATCCTATAACCAGTGGGAAAAGTGTTGGTGGTTTTGGAACCAGCTTTCACATTTAAAAATGAGGGGTTGCTCAAAATACTTTCGTTTTTGAAAACTTGGCTTTGGATTGTAAACTTTGTAAGGCAGAAATGATTGGCTAAATAGCTTCCTTCTCTATTTTGACATGCCTTTCTTGTAACAGTTTAACTTCCGTGTTTTGCATACTTGAAGAAAACAGATTAAATATTTCAAACCAATGGTCAACGCATGCTACTCATCAATTTGCAGAAATAGAAAAAAGTTTACATTTTGGAGCAGTGGACAGGTAGTTCTTAGTTTCAGCTTATAGGATAAGATCTTGCTACTTATGTTCTTGCATTTAATTTTTTCTATCCCTCCAAACCCTTTAAAAACAACTGATTTTTTTGCTTAGGCTTTGCTGAAATGCTGTCCTTGTTCCTCAGAGTAGATATGGCAATTCTTAGTCAAAGTAACTTTTCAAGTCATGGTCTTTAATCTGAATGTCATAACAAAACAAGATGACCTCTTTATAGCTGATTTCCCATCCATGGTGATGTTGCACCAGGACTTTTTTACTGCACCTTTTATCATAGCTGGAATAGTTCAGGCATCTTGTTGTGAAAGTTTGGTCATGATTCTTCTCTAATTGCTAGTAATAGATTCTCTCTTACTAGCTTCTTTGTCAAGGACAGATTTAAAAACAGATTAAAAATTTAAACAGACTTAAAATTACTTAAAACAGATTTTAAAAATCAAACAGATTTTAAAAACTTATTCTTTGAGGGCCATACTCTGAAAGAGAAGCAGTGATGGGCTACCTGTGTGGCAGAGCCTTAGCCCGTGCATGGACCTGGAGAAGCTAATGAAAAGAGAGAAAAGGCATAAGAACCTGTCCAACTATTTTTATACTTAAGCATGGTCCCCCTTTTATGAAAACCTTGTAGTTGTAGATGGAAATTGCTGGAGAGGAGAGTAGAAATGATGGAGGGGACTGGAAGTCTGTCAAGCATGACTAAGACAGGTCACGGAGAGAGCTCTGAAGGGAAAGAGAGAAGATCTGATTTTGAAGGTGCCCACATATAAGACATTAGGAGGTGACAAGACGTAAGAAGTAGAAGTAGAACTGGACTAGAGGTGCTGAGATGGGCCTGGGAGGAGAAACCCACAATTATGTACACAGGATGAAATGGTGCAGGTGTGCAGTGCTGCAGAGGTGAAGAATTAGAGATCACAGGTGTAAGCTCTGGTGAGAAGGGGGAAGCTAGGTTATATTTCTCTCCAGCACATGCAGATACATAAATAATTACATGTTTAGGAGAGTGCTGAACTAAAGAAAGAAGAGTGAGAGGTGGCTGCCATGCACAGTCAGATGGCACTTAGTCTCTCTGCTGGCAGACCTCAGTGGCAAGCACAGAAAGCACAGTGACCACTTGCTAGGAACTGCTGTCAATAATATATTTTTGTAAGTACTTTCCTTTTCTTTGGGCACAGTGAAGGGAAGAAAATACCCTCTTAATCCCAACCCCAGAGAGTGGGGAAATATCAGCTCCAGAACCATGTGCTCTGTGTCAGTTTTGGGGCACACACCTTGGGGCTGTGCTGGACTGCTCCTCCTCCAAGGCTGGGTCTGCTCAGCCTCCCTGCTTCTGACCCAGTCAATTCCTTCAAAATACTGCTGCTCTCTTTCATGGCAGTGGTCACAGCACATCCTATAAATCTTTTCACTTCCACACAGTGGAAGTGAGGCTGAAGATTAGCAGCTAGCTGCATTTTGCAGATGGGGAACGTGAGAGGCTCTCGATCCAGAGTCTGTTCTGTTTATAAGTATTGCAGACTACGTTGGACGGGAAATGTCTTCACTTTTGCCTCATTAGAGGTGCTCAGCAGATGGGCCTCTGACATCCAGTGGAATATTAAAACAATGTATGTGACTTTGCTGCCTGATTTGACTGAAAATAGATGATGAGGGAAGAGCTGGGAAGGGCATCCAAGTGGTTGGGCTATCAGTCTGAAGACCAACTTGCTGGCTTGTGCCTCCTGCCCCAGCAATGATCCCCTGGAGCAGGAGTATTACTGTGGAGCCATGCTGTTTATGTTGAGTTCACTCACTGCCAGATTACATCACTTTTCTGTAAAATAACTCTGCCAGCAGAAGAATCAGGAGTGAGGACATTAGCAATTCACTAGACTTAGAGCTGGAGCAGCCAGATTTCTGCTGCTAGCTTAAATGATGCTTTGGGCAAAATAATAAAATCCCTCCCATTAATCCTTAGTAATGTTGCATTAAAGATGAGTTGAGATGGGCATTACTTTCCTCTCACCTGAGCAAAGGTGTGTGCACTGTTAGACCAGTCAGTTTTTCTTAGACATGTTAATGCTAATAATGAGCCAAAAATAACCTAAAAGACCAAAGAAAACCAATTCAAATGCTAGGTTTTGACTCAAAATAACATTGAGACTGAGATTGTCTGAAACACACTATTTTCTGATTAAATTAAGTGACTAATTCCAACATTCATATGAAAATGTCTATTTCCAGCGCTCATCCTCAAATTCATTTTGAAGCAGCCAAGGTTCAGATTGATGCAGTAGTTAATAGGAGAGAATTTCATGGCTCTCCACTGAGACTAGTCCAGGCTCTTCCCTGAACACTTTCAGCTTGTGAAATACAAGGACTTGCAGGCTTGGAAGGAAAGACTCTCCAACAAACTGCATTGTGGATTCCCGCTGTGTTTTTTTGAGACATGACCATCACCAAAGCGAATTGATGCAACGTCCCAGCAAAGGAAGAACAGACTCATGTCTCTTTCTGCCTTTCCTGACATCCTCGCTTCCAAGTCAGCTGTTTTGTACAGGGTATAAATTAGGGTAGAACTTGGGACAGGACTTTCATTGCCTTAGAAGTTATTCTTGGAGAAGAATCAGGACTGTCTGTCAAATACATTTGCACTGTAACTCTACTGAAGACAATGAAATTATACCAGGATTTAACATGGCATATTGTCACTGTGATAGATTGCATGAAATGAAGACTCCAACATTTCTTGAGATCAGAAGGCTCAACTTGATTGTAACAAGGCGTCTTTTATACCATCTTTCGCCAACCATTATGTGATTGGCTAAGTGGCACAACGCCTCTCTACCACCGTTGGGCTGAGGCAGAAAACAATGTTTTGAGAATGAACAGAAAAGGAAAAGTAAACAAAAGGGATCAACAGCTGTTATTTGGAAAATAAGGGATGTTTACAAGAAACCTTTATCAGTCCATTGCTTGAGAACATGAAATTCTTCACAGAGCTGTCCTTGGAAAGGAAAGCAGCTCTCTCCTGGGAAAACCTAAAGCCTGTTCTGAGATTTCTCTACGTCGCACTGAAAATCCAGCCCCACAGCATATAAACCAAGATTATTAATCACATAATTAATCAATTTCTTTCGAACTTGTGTGACTGAGTCCCTTGCTCAGCTTTAAAATCCCAATCCGTATCTTTTAGAACTTTTTGTGTGTGTGTGTGATATTTTGTGTCGTGCTTTAGATCTTTGTTTGGATTTAGTAACATAAAAATGCTCTAACTAAATTTACAATCTGTCTGAATTCATATCTTTGTGGATTTGGTATCGTTCCAGCTAATACAAGTTGAGTTTTTTGGGGAAGAAAGGAAGCAGGGTTTTATTTGAAAAACAACCGCCTTCCCAAAACGTTACAGAGTTCAAAGTTATTCTAAGAAAAATAACAGTTTTCCACAGTGAAATAACTGTATGATGACTCTTTAATGCCATGAGAATTTTCAGCTATAAAAATGGTCTGAAAGTAGTCCCATTATTTAACTTATCAACAAGTCCATTCCTGGTGTCATGATGATGTGTCATCAGTAAACCACACTTGGCAGGAGACACCAGAGTGGTTAAAACCAAAGGTTATAATGATCAAAAGGCACTTTCAGAATTGAAGTATTTCACTATTTCTTAAAATACATATTTTTTGTTAGAGAGTTCATTTCCCATTCACCTTTTCAGAGGCCCTTTATACATTGGAATTTCAGGGCCCCTGGAAAATGGGATGAGTTCCAGCCTGCAGGATGGCAGTGCTGCTGGATTCTGGCAGGTGATGTTCTGCCTCCTTAAACAGCTCTATGTCCACCTTCAGGTTTGTTTTAAAGACAAAACCATGAGAATTTAATTTGCTTCTGGAAGTGCAGGTCATCTAGGGGTGTCTGTGTGGGGGGGAAAGTGTGAACTTATAATGTAGAGTCCTTTTCTGATCCATCAGGGATGTAAACATGCACTCACTGCCCCTTGCTCTGCATCTGTGGGCCTGAGAGCTCTGATGGGATCTCTGGCAATTCAGTGATGTGGGGTTTTGAGAGCTGAGTGACACATCAGCAGCAGTAGTTCTCTGACTCCTTTCTTAGTTTGCTCACCATGGTCACTTCTGATGTTGGGACCTGTTGCAGTAAACTAGACTTTTCCTACAGTAACTCTAATGGAGCAAAGCAAGATCAGTGAGAAAAATAAGGGAGAACTCGAAGTATAAAAATGCTTTGTTTTACACTGCCTGGCTGTTTCAAACTCTGCATGTTTTAGGCATTTTTAAGTCACTGTCTTAAGCAGTGAGCTGTTCAGAATAACTCCTGTTTATGATAATTTTTCTTTAACAGCACAGGGAGGTCCTCCACTGACTGCCAATATAAGTTAAAAAGTATGTATACATTACTATATAAAGATTAATTAAATATAAATACCAAATGTATATATTTTTATATATACCACATAGCAATTTGGATGCAACAGTGTGTGTGTGTATATGCAGGTGTATATATACTGTGCTGTAGCAAGTACAGACCAGAACTGAACAGCTGTGTGATGAAATGCGTTGTTTTTGCCTTTCAGAAGGTTTCACTATGTAATGCAAGCTTTTTGCTTCAGTGGTAATGCTAAGGGCTTTAGCTCTGTGGATGCAAATCTGAGCACCAAGAATGGTTCAAATGTCTTTTGATCTGGTGGAATATAAAGGGACTGGAATACCTGTCGCAAATATCTGTCTCAATTCCCACTGCAGGATCATGGTTGAAACCACCATTCCATGTTCAAGTATTTCAAAACCACTAATAAGCTTTCAAATGTACAATATTTAAGTGCTGTATATTGGATTTATCTTTACAGTGAATAATATTTTGCATGCAGACTGTGAATGCAGTAGGACTCCAAAGGCTGTTTCAGATAATAATACGGCAATTAGAACAATTGAACAATTAGATGTCAGTAACTGACCTTTTTGCAAGTTGTTGGGAAAGCATATCCTACTGTGGAAGAGACAAAGACCACACTCCTGCTCAGCTCTGGTTTTTAGCAGCCTCCATCAGGTTATTCATATTCCAGCCTGACTAAATGTCAGTATATTTCATGTCACTGTCACTTTTCAATTTCGGCTACAAGGTTACAAGGGGAGTAATTCTTTTGTTAGCGGCAATTTCCATCTATCTCAGATGTAATTGTACTTTGCTTCTGTGGGAAATACATGATTTTAGGAACTTCTGAGTGGAAAGAACCTGGGGAAGAGTAACCTGTTTCAAGGAGCTCATCTGAAATTCTGGAAGTCCATGGCACGGTGTATTTACATATTCATTTCAGCTGTCTTAGTAGGAGACTGGACTTCTTAGTATGCTCCTCTGGATAGTTCACCCTGATTTTTTTACTGATTAGGAGTCATTCATCCCATCCTCACTGAACAGGAGGATTTTTGTTGTAATGTTCTCCCCACTGCTTTCAGTGCTCAAGTCATTTTTTTACAAAGGTTGCTGCATATGGAACTCAAGCAGGAGGCTTAATTTACATTACGTTACCCCATTCCATAATATATAATTTCAATAAATGTAATTGAAATTGAGATACGGTTGTTTATAAGGTTGTTTATTCCACAGGTAGCCTCTCATGTGAAAGATAAGTTATCAGACTGGTGTGTCTAACGGTATTGATCATTTTAGAGTAATATCCAGACTTGTATAATTTCTCTTGTTCTGTCGCCCCTTTTGTGAAACCTAAACTTTCTGGTGTGCTACTACTAACACATCTGGTTTTCCAAAGCACAGTTAGTGGTAATATCTCCAGATGTTTGTGTTTCTGAGGCAGAGTATATTTGTGATGGTGTTGTAGGGAAAATCTTAGGGATGAAATCACACACAAATAACTTTTAGGCTTTTCTGGATAACTGACACAGCTAAGGTTTGGATCTCCACGCTCTTATGAAAGACACTGGGCTGAGAAAAGTAGAACAGAGTTCTTAATAAGAATTTTGACACTGACCCAACCCTCCATCTCAAGATGAAAGCTAAAAACGTTAGATTTGTCTGAGAGAAAAAAAAAAAGAAAGAAGGTGTGAAAAGCTTTTTTTCTTTAAAAATTCAGCACTTCAATAAGACAATTGCAAGATGTCAAAATTTTCAGTGGCTGCAAATTTTTCATATTTTCTTTTCCTTACATTTCTGCCAGTGCTGAATTTAGAAAACATCCCATCCTCTTTTTACGGTCAAATTACTTTGTTATCTTTAAGAAGGAAAAAGAAAGAAAGGAGATACAGGAGGGAATTCTGTAATGCTTTCAATGGTAGGATGGTCTGGTTATTGTCAAAGAATTTTTGCCTGAATGAATTTTTGTTGGTAAATGTATTTTGAACAGAAAGACCATTTTTTGCAAGGAAGTTAGGTTTTTGGATTTTCAAAGGAAATTACTCAACACCTCACCATTTGTCTTCAAAGAACTTGCAATTTAGGAATTGAATATTTAAAACAAACAAATGCAGCTTTACTAGCCTCTGATTATTCTTTTATTCACTGCTGTTTTGTATCACACTGGAGAAGTCTGGGGGATTAATTGGATCCTTTTATCCAGGTGCCACTGTTACGGGGGAAGGCAAAGGCACACTTTCTTTGCTCTAGCCTGCACCAGCTCCTTGTCTTCAGCTGATTCCGGGGTGCCAAAAGGGTTCAAACTTGATTTTACTCTGCCAGAGCTGAGCCTGAAAGATTCAGCAAGGTGTAGGCAACATGAATGACACTCCTGAAGGTAAAAGTCATTTTGTGTATTTTGGAGAGGCCTTGAACTGCTCCTAGGATGGTGTGGAGCTCCAGCCTCATCCCCTGCCAGTGCAAAGGGAGGAACACAGATGAGCACTAGAAAAGAGTGGCCATAAACACATAGCCAGTGCTGAGGTGGGGATTTTTGTTTTGTTGTGATTTTTTGGTATTGGTAGTGATATTGCTGCTGGTGTTGGTTTTTTTGGATTTTTTTGTGGCTTTTTTTGAGTTGGTGGTTTTTGGTTTTTTTTTTTGGTAGGAGAGTGGGTTTTTTGGTTTTTTTTTAGGGTCTCTTCCAGCTTTTGGTCTGATCCCTGCTCTCCTCCCTCTCTCATGCTCAGAACCAAGAGGTGAATAGGAGGAACTGGAAGAAAGGGGAGAGAAGTGAATTTGCCTTACTAGTCCACACATCTAGGGAGGCCTGTAGACCACTTTCTCAGGGAGTAGGGGAGGGGGCACGGTCTCATGCACAAAGGACATGAAGAAATTTTTCCAACAAAGCTTAAAGAGAGTTTTTTGTGAGACCTTGGCCAGGGTATGGACTGGTCAGCAGGGTCCAGCTATTCTGTGAGAACATCCTGGCTGCCAGCAGCAACCTGGCCAGAAATCCCAGCCCTGCCTGAGGGTAAGGCTGTTCCTAAGGAACTTAAAGAACCAATCTGCCTCCTGTTAGGGTTAGTACTTGATAGTTCTGAGGGCTGATGTTTCAACATCTTCCCTCCTGCTGCTCTGGCCAGGAGCAAAAGACATTTTGTTTGACGTGGTACATTCTGGTAATGACAAAGCCATTCTGGAAAGGCACAACTTACTCTTTGATGCTAGGCTGAAGGCTTAGAGTAAGTCAAAATGCTTAAAAATATAGTTTTATCAGGCTCTAGTGAGTCAGTTTGAATGAGAGGGCAGTTGGGACACTGAGTGAGTAAAGCCACTGGCATTAATGCTGGATCACTGCTTGCACTTGTAATCTTCACAACACAAAAAGTACTTTTGTCAGAGTGCCTTGCTCTGCTGCTGTTGCACTAAGTCTGTATGGATCAGCACAAATAGTGACTAGAGACATCACAAAGGAATGCAGGGCTCTGTATTTCATGTTGGTAGCACTGGGTGTTTCTGTGTGGTCAGTCTGAACAGACTAGCTATCACTCTCTTCTCCTCAGCCTGACTATAACAATTTTCTTGTCTTATTTTCAGTTATGTATACTATATCAAATGAGACTACAGCTTGCATCAAATTAAAAACAAGCTGTTCCCTGGCTTTTTCTGTGAGACACTTCATTTTTTTTGAATGCACACCTTGGTTTTTTGGATTTGGCTCCATGGAAATCTCAGACAACCTGGAAAACCTTTGCACTGAGATCACAATCCAGCTAGAGCAGGATATTCAGTAAGATCTTGAAAGATCATATGTACTGTGCAATTTCCATCTTTCTTTGACAATGGAGCTTAGGTGAGAACCAGAAGTTTGTACCAGCTCTATTGATTGATGCTCGATGATTGAAGCAGTTGATGGATGCATGCCTGGAAGGTGCCTGTGTCCCAGTAAAATGAGGAATTAAGGCAACAAAATACATTGAAAACTGACTCATGGATTTTTAATGATCCTCTTTTTTTATGAGTCTGATGACATAAGCCTTGATAAATGTTACAACTTTTTAACACAGTGCACAACACAACATTTAGGGGGACCCATCTTTTTCAAAATCAGCTAGTCATATTCTCACATTTTAGCTATGCCTTTTTTTTTACCTTCCCTCCTTTTCTCTGTGTTGTAAAGACATCTGCTCCTGTTATTTGCCAGCCACCAGGAACTTTGCTTGTACCAGCAAATTAATTTTTTTTTAAGAGCAAACAGCTTTGCCATTACACCTGGAGAGTTAAGAGACACAGCAGGAGGAGCAGAGAAGCTCTTTAAGAGGGTTTGTAGTGCTGCAGGATGATAGAAGAGAATGATAGAAATGCTATGATCAACAACTGAAGTGGAAGGCAAACACACCCTTCTCACAGTAAAAATAAATGTGTTGTGAAGTGTAGAAATGATTAGCTGAAGACAAAAGCTCAGTCTGAACAAAGGTTTCCTCATGTGCTGTAGAGATGGTCATTCCTAGAGTCAGAAAAGTGACCCTAAGGGAGATGGACTTGGTAGCTACCTAATGGTATCTCAGTGTCACCCTCGGCATCACTTTTCTTTTGTGGAGCAGGTAGGAAGAACGGGTGTGGGTGGAGAGCAACTCTTCATAAATCACCAGTGACGAAAGCCTGTTTATGTCTGAAGCCTAACTGGTGACCTGCCTGGGGTCACATCACTGCTCATCCCATACAACCTCTGTCAGGAGGAAGGTAATTAATCCTAGATCCTGAAAAAAGTGATTTCCTACAAGACCATGTTATAATGGGCTAAGATAAATACTGCTAAGTGGCCCAGTCAGTACACTACAGAGTGCTGTGCTTGGCTCCTAGTGCTAGTGACAGCACTAAAGGAATTTAAACTAATTCATTGTTTCGATAAACAACTATCATCTCCTATCTCTGGATGCAACTACAGTTTTATGAGCACCCATTTGGTTCCTATAATAATGTAGGGGTTATTATTAGCCTTCTGCTTGGAATCTGGACACACAATCCTGGGAACTGTTCAGAGTAAACTTTAAAATTATGTGTGTGTGTGACAGGGGGGGAAGCATGATCTAAATTTAAATGGTAAATTTCTGCTTTCATTTTCAATGCTTAAGGGCATTCAGCTAATAAACACTGCATGGCTTCAAACAAAATAAAAGACACAGTAGTAGATAATGGGTGCTGTAAAACCTCTGACTTACCTTGTCTGAACCTTGGAGGATTAACGTAACTAAGTTTATGATGTTCGCCACAGCTGCCAGGAGACCTGGCCCCACCTCCCCAGAGTGCAAGAGCTAGAGAGTGCTCTTCTGGTCTCAGCTGAGTAATTACCTGTACTTAGTTAAAAGTCTGCATTAAGAGGGAGCTTTTCTACATTTATCCATGCTGAATAATGGGTTATACCCCAAAAGTCTGAGGTGCTATCTCTGTGAGATTCTCTTGTCCGCAGAAATTACACAGATAAGAAACATAACAAGTCATATATTGAGGGCTCTTTCAGCCATTATCTCATTCAGTGGCTTATCCACTTTGAAGTGACCTTAGTGATGAGATTTTCTTCATTCCTTTTACATGAGGCTGAAAACACCAAGTTCCTGTTTGTTCTAGGGGGACTTTAAAGATCCCACGGCAGCTTTGGCAAGGGGATCTTTCCCTTCAAGGATCCTCCCCTCCATGCTGAAGCTTGGTAGGTACATACCACCACAGTGGATAACAGTCAGGGGCTCAAAAGATCATTCAGCTCTAAGGAAGTTTGCAATTACAATGATATTAGCTTCTATTATTTTCTCGGGACAGTGTGATAAACTTCTCATGGCTAAGTTTTCCTTGTAATGCTTTGTTTTAAGAACACTTCCTCAGTTTCACCCCATGCTCTTTTCAGAGTGAGCAGAGAGCATATAAACAACTCCACTTTCTCTGACAGCAGTTGAATAGAACAGTATACATTTCTTTCTCCTGTTACTGCCCTGCAGAGTCCCCTAGAGTGACTGCAGTAATCTGCGTTTGCTTAGCTGCTCACGATGACATCATAGGAGACATGAAGAAACACGGCCCTGGACTCTACAATTTAACAAGTTAAAAAACCTCCAATTGCTCATAATGAAAGCTGATGCAGTAACTAGGGAACCAGTGCAAGAGGTGGTTTACATTCTTTGCTTCACCGTGTTTTACATTTTGCTTTGCCCAGAGTAATGAGTGATCACCTTTTCAGCACTATTAGTGTGCCTAGCAAAATGGAGAGGTAGCCAGCATGATGCCCAGTAGTATTTAAATGGTGTTAGGCTGAAAGGATGCCCTTTCCCAGTGTAATCCCATCCATTCCTGCTCACCAAGTCTCTTGTCACTCCCCAGTCTGTAGCTCTCCAAGTGCACTCACCCAGCCATACTGCTTCACTTGTGTGTGGGGATGGACTCTACGTGGAATTAATTAAATTTTCCTGATTTAAAAGATGCTCTTTCCCCAAAACTGGTTTGTTGTGGGGTTTTGTTTGCTTGGTTCTTGTTTGTTTATTTTTATTGGTTTTGTTGCTATTTGGTTTCTTGTTGCTACACCTGGATATTTCTCTTACACTAGGGTATTTCTAGAAATTTTTTTGCAGCCTGTCTTCCTCTTTCAGTCTCCAAGCAGCTGTTAGAAATTTTGGTCTTTAGTTTCCCGGGCCATTCCTCAGTTTCATCTGGAATTTGTGTGTAATGCTATTGTTGCTGGTATAAATGGATTATCACTGCAGACAGACTGATGCTGACAAAGCAGAAGTGTTTTAGAAATATAAATAGCACTTCGATGCTGAAACAATGCTTTCACAAATGTACCTTTAGAAGCTGTTTACAGACTGCAAGAATAGTCTCTAACTCTTGGTTCTCTAGTGCTTTTAAAAGACGAAGCCATTTTAGACAGCATTTTTAACTTTCCTGATGCATTCTGGCACAGCCTCCCCAAGAGATAAAGATAAGCCTTGTGGTCTCACAAATGACACTGCTGTGGAGTGGGGTGAACTCTGCAGCTCCAGCTGAGCTCAGCCGAAGCTGAAAACTTGGTTGACCTTTTTTACTGGAGCAAGGGTTATTTTTAAAATTAGTCTTAAATCCCTTCTTTACTGTTTTGGTTTCATATAGAAGAAGAGATATGGTCTTTAAACTCTACTTAAAAGTAGTGTCCTGCCTTGGAGGCTTTATCTTTAGACGAGAGAGCACCTGGGAGGGCTGAGGCACCTCCTGCTCTTCCACTCAGGGCAGATGTGATGAAGCCTCAGTGACTGGAACCCCAGGGGGGACAGTAAAACCCAGCAATCCTGCTCCTGTGGTACCCAGCAGCCCTGCTCTGTCGTGCTCCACCTGTTGTCCTGGAGCATGAGCAGTCAAGGCAGCAACTCCTGCTCTCACCATTGGTATCGAGATCAGAACTCAAGCAGGAATTTTGTTATTCCACCCCATTCTCTGAATTCCCTTCCCTACCATTCTTCAGAGAGAAGAGCTGAATAATTCACTGCTCTAAAGCAATGAGCATGGTCTGGCCAGAAAAGGGGCAAACAACTACTCTCATTTTAACTAGATAAAGTACAACATATAAAGATATGTCCCACATTGCTAGAGCAGATAAGACCAGGACTGTGAGTTTGGGAAAGCAGAGAAGCAGCAGGCCCAATGCAAGCTGCCATCAGATAAGCCACTGAGACAGAGAGCCTTGGCTGGAAAAAGAGAAAAACATTCCTGGAAATCAAGCTGACAATGAAAGGGAAGAAAACTCACATGCCAATGAAATTATTCCTGGTGAAACACACATCAGGAGGCTATCTTGGATGGGGCTGTTAAATTGTTCAGCAGCTGGGAAGTGCCATGCCATTGCTCAATGCAGCTGGGTATATTTCTGGGATGACTTTTGTGCTGAATTCTTCTTTCCTTTAATGCAGCCTGAGGCACAACCCACTGGAGTCATCAAAGCTTTTCTTTGTGTAGGTTGAAGCTCCTGCCCCAGGGAGTTGTTTAGATGCAATGAGAGAAGCGATCTTCTCAAATTGATATGGGCAGCAGACCCAAACATACAAGAAAGAAGTTAAGACTGAAATCCCGGTGCCTGCAATAGCTAAGAACAAGGAGGCTTAGCTTAAGTTCCTGAATTGCAGAGTGGTCTCCTAAAGAGAGAGCTTCTCATCTCTCCAATGTCTTCTATGTGAGAGTTCTTGCAAATATTTCACTAATTTTTCAAGTTCTTCCTATGCAGTTCATGGCTCAGAAAAGCTTGCCTGTGACTGGAAAATCATCTTTCATGTCAATTAAAGTACAACTGCTATATGTCAACAGCTCTTGTGTGGATAGGCTGCCTCCTGGTCTTTCTCTTGTGAAACCTGGCTAAACTACAACACTTCAAAAATCATTGGGAAAAGGACTGCTAGGCCAGGTTTTGACTTTTAGGGTGGAGAACTCCTCCAAAACTGTCTGGCTACTTTTTTTTCTCCCTGATCTTTAATTGCTGTCCTGTGTGTCTGGGCCTTCCACAGCTGTCTGGGTGGTTGGGAGCATCCCAGCCACTCACCGGTAACTGCTGGAGGGTTCAGGCACTTGCTGTAGATTGTGCTGGAAGATCCCTTGAAAGCAGATACTTTACAAGTGTCCAGTTTTGGTCCAAGGCATCACTCCAAGTCCTTACCTACCTCTCCGTGCCATTCTCACTAAGCCAAAGCCCTCATCTATTAATTCCTGCAGATCTTCAAGCTAATTACCAAAGAAAGCACATAGCCTAACAGAGGAGTACAACAACATCCCACAGACATCCATAGCCACACAGCTAATGAAAGATGGACAATAACTGCTGGCTAGGAGTAGATTCAGCTGGTTTTTGCCCCACCAGACTGAAGTTCTTTTGCCACAGGCCATGACCAGAGTGTCTTATGAATGGCAGATGGCTGTGCTGTAAACCACAACAGGCAATTAAAGAATTAATCCACAGTGGTGGCATCCAGGAATCTGTGCCAAATGGGCCATGGTAGAAACACTGGTTTTGTGAAATCACAGGCTGAGGAGAAGGGGATAAGGCAGGATGGTTGAAGTTCTATACGGGAAGTAGAAAAAGTAAAGAAAAATGAGGTTTTTTCATCATTATATTGTCCTTGCCAGTAGAAGTTCCATTTGATTTGAACTTTTTCAGTAAAATGTTGCCATTTTAGGCTATTTGCATCTCAATGATCCCTCCTATTTTGTGAAAGAAAATCTGAAATACTTCAAATTTAGGTAAAATTTCATGTCAAGTGCTAAAAACAGGTTAGACAGTGTTGTAAAATAGTTAATAATTGTTTGGCACATACTGTTAAAAGGTTTGGTTATTGTACTGTAAAAGGGGTTAAAAGTGTAGTTAAAAGAAATATGGTACTGAAGTTACCGTATTTCACCTAAGGAAAGGGCATTCCTGACCCCCAAACAAAACCCAGTTAACCTGGGTGGAATGTGAACCAATCAACACCTAAAACTCCATGCAAATGAAGGATCCAAATGGGAACCAATCAAAAAAGACAAAAAACTGTATAAAAAGGGGACATCCAGGCTAGCAAGGTGTGCCTTCGACACTAGACACCGGGAACAACCCTGCCACCAGGAGAAGACCCAGTGCCAGCTCTGCAGCATCGTCCTGCTCATCACTGACCAGGAATGCGCAGATTGGACCCGGGACCCCCATGCTTTAGGCCTTTTTCTGTAAAGCTGACATTACTTTAGTACTGGGAGTCTGCATCCCGTTTTTATCAGCAAGCTTCCCCTTTATTCTACTTGATCTATATTTCTTCTGCCCTTTTCAGAAGGACCTTCTTTTTTTCCACTAGACAAAAAAATATGAAAACGTCTCTACTAAACTAGGGTTTGAGCTAGTTCTTAGTACTGATGTTCTCATATCCTTTCTTTCCCCTTACTCATCCAAACAGTGTCAGCCATATTTCCCACAGGCCTTTAGATTCTGTATCTGAGTCTTGATTCTCCAGCATAGGCAAGTCAGCTGTGATCCACCCACACAGAGGACAAGGCTAAGACTTATGTCAAATTAAATTTACTTTCATTCCATTTGAAAAGATTAGGCAGGAGATAAACTTTCTTATGTTTCTCTCCAATAGCACTTGAATTTATGCAGTTATGGTTTTTTTTTCCCCTCCTTTGGTCAGTAAAGTATCAGAAAAAGAGGGTTGACAAGTAACTGGTTGCTCCATAGGCTTGGTGCAGGGCTGCACAGATCATGGGCTTTTTCCACCTATTCCTGGCAAAATGATCTTGTTACTGCTCTGTAAGACCATAAAGTATATTTGTCACCAAAAGCCCAATGGGAGCAAATTCCTACAACACCTTTTGGTCTATGGTTGTCAAAATTTTGGATGACACCAACCTAAAAGATTAGGAAATCATTAAAAAGCGTTTGAAAAAATTCCCAATTGCTTTGGTGAGGTTAGGTTTTTTTCAAAGGCCCAATTCCAACATTAGCCGCAGTTGAAAATTCTCATTTATCATAAACATAAATGTATTGAAGATTTTCAGATGCAAATAGGGACCTCATCAGATTTTCCTGAAGCACGAATTTTCCTGGCACTTTTTTGCAGCTCTAGAAACATACATATAGTAACAATTTTGGCCCCCAATCTCTGTTACAACTTGAAGTTTCTGTCATTTTATTATTTCCAAGAAGAGGTACTACTGGCTTTGCCAGTTCTACTGCATCTATGCCAGTTTAGACTACCACTGTAGATTAAATATCAATATATGTAATTATTCCTATAGCTTCCACTTAAAGTATTTACAAGTTTCGTGCATAAATATGGAACAGGACAAAGAAGAGTATGTTATATGGGACAGAAGAGCAGATGTGCAAACCATGGAAATAAATCAGAAGCAAGTACCAAAGTGTTTAGAGGTTTTTGTCTCCTCAGAGGTAATCATGCCAGCAAGTGAAGGAAGTATATTTTTTAGCTGCAAATTCTACTGGCGGTACCCGAAAAAAGACAAATAAGAGTGGCACTCCATAGCCTTAGCTGGGAAATCATTATGAAGTTTCAAATGATTTTGAACAAGGTTCTTCAACCTAAGTAAATTGGCGCCCAAGCTTTGCACCCATCTTATTTAACAGACATAAAATATATATTTGGCCACCTGCACAATCAGCTACATGCAAGAAAACTTAGGCTGATATCTAAGATGTTTTAGGGATCTATTTGCTATTTTGGCCTCTCAAAGCTAATTTCTCCAAGTTTTTTTGCCTAGTTGATAGATTAGGTTCCTGCATTGGATCATAATCTGGAGGACTCCACCTCTGTCCCTGAGGTAAAGAGTTGCAAGGAGATCATACCAACATTTAAGAATATATTCGGCTTTCAGTAACGTGAAGGATATTTGGGTTCTTTGAGAATGCAGGGTCCTTTTAGCATACTGTAGGACGGTTAGGGACAGCCCAAAGCTCTCTGGTAAATATGGAGCCTGTGGTTCTTTCACAGGCAACTGTTAAGAAAACTTTGCTTCTCTAAGTAAGAGATGAGAGGAACGAGGGGCCAAAGAATCAGCAACCACCAGCTTTGACTTGCATTTGTACTGCAGAGTAAATAGTTTACCAACCTAAATAAAAGCCAAATTTAGGTGTGCCCTATTTGACACAAGTAAAAAGTAGTTAATTTTAAGTCTGAGCTTTTTCATTTGTTAACAGAAAAGGCCTGCATGGAACCAGAGGCAATTTTCCATGAGCAGGAGAGAGAGAAAGAAGCAAGAAATGTCCATAGAACCCCTGTGGAAAGGACAGCAAACACTGACACGGACAAATGCAGTCATCCACAATTCCAGGCATCTGACACACCAGAAAAAGCAAAACACTCCAACAGAATTGCAAAGTTCACCTTTCTGCAGAATTCCTATTTTGCTGTTTGAGTCCATATCTGAAGTTGATGGGACAGGGAGAGAGAGAAGTGACCATATAGCACTGGCTAGAGGCTCTTGACCTATAGCAAAGAAACAGTGGCTCAGACTTGAGTATTTGACTCCTCTGATCTTCAGGGGCTGCACTGCATGCAGGGCTATTTCTGACATGCAGAAATTTCTGAAAGCAGAGCAGGGAGTCTCACACAGAGAGTGAAGGCAATCCCCTCACCACACTGCCTTTTCCTCCATTCTGCAAGCGCTTTAATGCATTAATTTTGATAAGGTGAGTTAGGACAGAGGCCTTCAGACCAGAGCATTGGCAGTGATGGATCCCCATTTCTTTGGATACCTTCCCTTCCTTTTGCCAGCTGTATGAGAAACTACTGCCAACAAAACCCTCAGAAATGGCTGTGACACATAACTGGACAAAGCCCACGGATTCTGTCATGTCTTGCACTTGTCTCTTTGCTTTGCACTCAATCATAACAGCCTGCTGAGCAGATCTGCTGCCGTTTAATTAGAACGCCTGGGTGCACCCTCTGTCCTCCTGTAATGACATTAGTCAGAAGTGAACTGTCTGGTTCCTGCCTCTCCCAGGCCAGCTGAGCTGGCCAGATTGGTTAATTGCACTGCTGACTTTTAAAGGTCAGCTCTTACACAATCTAATAACACTTGAAAGATTTCCAAGATAAGGTAGATTTGCAAAGAAGAGCCTGGATTCCTCCAACCAGATGTTGCCTATTGAGCTGTAGGACAAAGCAAGCACCCTGCAGCATCCCTCAGCAGAGCAGCTGGCCAGCCCAGCCACCAGGGCCATGGCCACATGCCAAAGGGCACCTTCAGGGCCAGCAGCTTCCCCTCGGGTTCAGAGCCGCTGGCACGGCACCAGCTTCTGGGGGTGTGCACCTTAGGAGAGAGGACAGAATAAAGGAGAAGTGTATCTCAAGGGAAGTGGTAAAAACAAATTACTCAGCTGCTTTGTCCTTTTATAAGTTACCTCATCGTATCCTAGAAATTATCCATCCTTGGAGTATCCTAATAGGAAAGCTGAATGGTTGCTCAAGCAATAACGTTGGGTAGAAAAACTCAGAAACCTGAAAACTGGCTAGAGAACAATACAAATATTTCTGTAAAGGACAGATGTCCTCAGTTTCATGCATGCTGTAACTGTCCCAGGAAATCAGATCTCCTACTGGGGATACCTGACTACAATCTACAGTTTGCATGATTTATTCATCAAAGAGAATAACCTCTATATTTGAAAAGCAGATTCTCTTCTGTTTTACCGTCCTTCACAGAAGTGAGGCCAGCAATGGGCACTGTAAGACCCTCTCTCGGTACAGGAGATGAGACAGCTGAGAGCAACTGTTGCCCTTCTTACCTCCCTGGGTTCACTGGCAGGCAGGAAAGGAGATCCTCATGTGGAACACTTCTCCTTTCCTCAAACAGATCCTTTCCCCTCTCATGCAAGCACCTGAATGAAACAGCTGCAAGCCCTAAAAATCTCCAGTCCCCTCCCTGTTGCAAATTCAGCCTGCCTTGAGCCAGCTGGTCTTCACTGGAAGAGCCACAGAAAAGGGGAAGTTTTGAGAGAGATCAAAGAGGAGCTTTAGCTCTGCTGCTTCCAGAGGAAGAGTAGTCAATATATTTAATCGCAGCTGGGACTTCCACTTCTCTTCTTAGCAGGCAGTCTTGTTTAAAATCCTTCATTATCAATTCACAACTAAGTCTATACAAGATGAGTAGATTTTTTTTTTTTAATGTCTTTCTCTGGTTGACAGTTTTTTAACACTGTTTAGTGAGAAAAAGTTCGAACAATTGCTTTTGTCTTTTCCTTGATTTTCCTCATCCTTTGTCATCCCTTCTTATTGAATTTTGGAGGGCTTTTTCCTTTGAATTTTGGCCTGTTTTTGCATGTGCTTATTTTAAACTGATTTGCATGCAGATGATCAACTGGAAATGCAGTTTGGGTAAGATGTTTACAAACTGATATTAAATCACTCTGCTTGTTTGCACAAAACAGTAATTGAATAAACACTAGTTATTAGTTTACTTGCATATTTGCTTTGCATTCTTTCACTTGGTTTCTGCAAACAACACAGGGATGTTTGTTCTATAGTTAATAGCATTTAGAATAGTCTAAAGTAAGTAAATAAATAAAATTCTTGGTGTGCTCCCTTTATAAAAAGAGGATTTTGTAAGAGTAAGACTTAAAGAGTAGCTTTAGTTTTCTTAGTATTGCTGTTTTTCTGATTATTCATATCCTTTATTTTTTTGTTACATATTCACTCATTGAGTTTGTCTGTTTTTTCTTGTTTATTGTCCTCTTTCTTCTACTATACCCATTTTGCCTACAGCAAGCCATAAGATTAATAAAAGAAAGCCCTGCATAAAAGCATTTATATTTTTAGTACTGAAACAACATTTATACTTCATATTTTTGTTGCATTGTTTCTATATCAATGTAAACTACCATTCACAAAAAGCTATGTGCATGCTGCCGTGTTTTACAATCATGTAATATTAGAGCTTTCTGATTTGATTTTCAGAGTTTCTTACCTAGGGTCTGTGTTGCTTTCCTTCTGATTTTATATAAGCTAAATTTTGGATTCCTAAATCCTGCAAGACCTCCCAGAATATTTTGACAGTTTATTGCTGATAAGCAATTGATCTTTCCTGCTTTCCAGTTAATTGCATGTAGCTTTTATCCATGTGATGCTTTCAGCTATATAAGCAAGCTGATTTAAGTATTTGGTATGAACTGTCAGATAATTTTGTTTGCACCCACAGTTCTGCAAGATGATTTATTAACTGGAAGACTAAATGTTGCCATTTTATGATATACACAAATTTTATGGACATGACATAATTTGCTGAAAGCCACCCTGCAGAGGTGACACCAAAAGAAATCCTCAGTTCTGGATTCTATCAGGTAATGCTATTTTGTGACGTTTTACTGTATAGGCTAAATTTTTTAGTAAAGTTAAGATTTCATTGCCTGCATTTTTTTTCCATAAAATATGAAGTATATTGCATTCACTAATTATAGTTCTATGAGGGAAACAAGCATTCAGAGTTACTTTGAATGCCATTCTGGTTTCATTCAAACTAATCTATCTATTTGTTTCTGTTACTTGAAGCTTCTCTGTAAACCAAAATTGCTCAGCACTTCTTTTGAAGTTGGAAATTCTGCTTGCTTACTTTTCCCTTAATTTTTTCACATGCTTCTGTTCTGGCTGGCTTTGAGTGAGATCAGGAGAAAAACACTGAACTTTCCTCACAGCAGGTTCTCTTAGGATTCTGGTATTCCTTGTGCAAGCAAAGATGAGTTGCAGCAAAGCACCCAGATATTTCTGCACAGGCAGCCCCAGTCCCGAGCTCTCCTGACACCTACAAGCAGCCCTGAGTAAAGTACAATGTGCACACTCAGGAGTAGCAGCTGCACTGTGTAAGCACTGTAATCTTACAAGCAGGAGTTAAAAGCAAGAGTTGATTAGATTAAATGCTCCTTCAATTTGCCATCAAATCACTCTCTTTCAGCAACAGCATTCACTTAAAGCAACAAGCAGTGCAAGATGCATGACAGTGAGGGCATGCCAAAAACTCAGAAGGCAGGTGGGGTAAAATTAGTAGGCTCATAATAGTGTGCCTGCAGTGATCTGTCTAGATGTTGCAAGAATATTTTTCTACAGTTGTACCTTACCTTAAAATGTATTTATGTATTTCTGATATGTGTTTAGCTATATATATATATATATATATTTAGCAAAATTGGAGTCACGTGTATGGCTCATATCTGTGCATATGGATTACACAGAAAAAGGGACCACATGCAATAAAATGCTCACCAAATCACAAATTGACTCCTGGTTCTTTAAGCTATGAGTTGCAAAGGACACTCTTCTTGGATGCCAGAGAAAATATATATTTAATGGGATTGTTCTCAGCGATGAGTCCTGGAAGACCAGTGACAGAATTTGAGAGTGGTCTGGGTGCCTTTCTGTGTTTTCCAGTTGTCTACAAAGAGGTTACAAGGAGGTAGTGACCACTCTGGCTGCTTCGTGCGTTTTAAAACCCCTGGGAAGAGCAGGTCAAGATCTCACTGGCTCTGAGCAGAGGGGAAAATGGTCAGTGAACTCTGACTGGCATGAACTACATACTACTTGTTACTAATCTTTTCGGAGAGTGAGGTTTTCAGATTGTAACTTTAGAGATACACAGAGAAGTGACTAGATTTCACCTTTCCCTTCACAACTACATGTTCTCTTATTTCCCATTCAAAATTAATATTTATCTTGCACTCTAGAGTCTGGTGTGAACTCTAATTTTCTGTAGTGCCTCACTCTGATTTTTTTAAAGCTCAATTTTGAGTTCAATAGGAATTATGATGAGAGTGAATTTTGTGCAGTACAATTTTATTACAGTAGTTTTTATGTTAGACCCTAAACCTGTCTAACCCATTGGACAACATTTGCCCTGGAACTAAAACATTATGTCATAAGTGTCTATTTCTCTTCCAGTATGGGAAGGTTTGAGGAGGATGAACTCTGCCCATCTTGCTTGATGTTGCTTTTCCTGCTTTGGGCTTCAGCTCTCATTAAATTTTATACTCTAGTTAGAAACTGAAGCTTGAAGAGTTGCTGCATTGCAGGAAATTCATCACAGGGAGAAGCTGCTGTGCTGCTAACTTGGGGGAGTGGAAGACTTGGCAGTTCCTATAATAGAGAACTGTGTTTTCTTGAGCAGCAGAGTTTGAGGGTTTGCTGTAAAGTTACACCTCTTGCACCCTCTGGATGTCACCAGGGTTTGTGCACAACTAATAAAGTCTTGCAGGCTGAGAGCTTTTGCTTCTGAATATTGATCCTAGGATCTGAACAGGGCAAGCAAAGACCAAACACTGTAAGGAGACATCCCTGTCAAAGCTGTAGCTGAGTGTGAGGCTGTTCTAGAAAATCAGTGCAACTGATGAAGCTTGACATTTTAATTGTCTTGTTTGCAGAACTAAATTTGGTAATGAAGATGCTGTTCAGTGGTTGTGATTAAAGGTTTGAAACGTGGCATGTATCCTCATATGTGTACTAGAGTGAGAGCACTCTCAAAGTGCAAGATCTGAAGTGGATTCTAGCAAAAAGGGGGCTGAGGAAACAAGTGAGCTTGTCAAAACCAAATTAAAATGCTTTTCCTCCTCCAGACTCTCCCCTGAAGGACTATTGTGTTAGAATTTGGTTTCCAAAGCTACCATTAATTTGTGAACTAGCATGATTTTTATGTTGCAGTTGTCAACATACCTGTAATGCTGGAGTCTCCAGTGGTACTTCTGTAGTGGTATCTCTAGGCTGCATTTGACTTGCATCACAGCAGTGAATAGTTTAGGTGGAAATTAAATGAGTGCGAAGAAGCATGTATGTGTTCTTGAGCTCTTTCTAGCTCTGCTAGAACTAAGATCATTGAATATGATTTGCTAAGAAAAAATCTCCAGGACGATGCAGCCCTCTACCTGAAAGATTCTTGGTATTTTTCCCATTTAAGTTCATTCTCTGCCAGGAAAGAATACATAGCACCCAGGCAACTTTGAGCACAGATAAACAGACAAATGTTCTTAAAGTGCAAAATCTCCCTTTGGTTTTCTGGCCCCCATGGAACACAAGTGCTATAGAAGTATATGTGGGAAACTGTGCTAAAACTGCCCCTTTGAATGTACTCATTAGAATCTGTCAAGCATATTTTAACAGGAAACAGTTCATGACACAATGAACATATTTTTTGGCCTTAAAAGGATACTAAGACATGAACAACAACAAAGCTTATTTAATACCTGTTATACACTTTTGTCGTGAAGGTCAGACTGCACAATTCTCATCGGGGACCATTCTTGCTGTACTGACTACACGGTCCACCTTGGAGCATGAAATTCTACAGAACAGCAAAGCTTTTAATTCCTGGTTGCAGGCTGGGGTTGTTTCAGGCCTGAGTGTTTACTGCCCGGAGACCTGCGTTCGCCAGCTACACATGAACGTGGCCTTCTGTTGAGGGAATAAATGCTTGATATTTATGGTCCCACACTGCTGTAGGATGAATGAGTCACATATTTACTTGCAGGATTAGACACCAGAGACCTGCAGCACAGCAAACCACCACGCCTGTAGATTCTGAAGAACTTGGGGGCTGTAAAGCACCAGAATAATGTTGCTGTTCCTTCTGAGTAATGTCAAAAAAGTCTTTGCTATTCAAATACAGCCTCCAATGATATCTAGGAGAATATCTGCTGAAGATAAAGGGAACCAAGGACAGGATTTGACAGGCAAGTAGGCTGGCTGGTTGTCACAGTTCAACAGCTCAGGATATCAAGTTGTTTTCTAGACCTTGAGCTGGACTCACTCTCCCCACAGAGAACTTCAAAATCTTCCTGGTTTCCTGGTGTGAGAGAAGGTCTAAAAGTTTAAGAAGACAGGAAAAGAGACGGGCACAGAGATGCCCTGTTCCCACTCTACTTTAGGTCAACTGCAGGGAGGAAATTATTTTCTGCCAGACAAATTTCTGCCTTGAAAAACATTTTGATTAAGAGAACCTGTGCTGCTGGCTCAGTTCTTTGGTATCCAGAGCCATTTGCCTCCTGAGCTGTACTTGCTGCTTGTCTGACTGCATGAGGAGCAGTGGAGGGGCTTGGTTCAGGTGGCTGAGTGCAGGTACAAAGTGGTGCTAGAAATTCCCTGTAGGGCCTTATGTGGCTCCAGCAGCCATTTAGGAAAGCACTGACAGGCCTTGATGGGTCCTGTCCCACACCAGCCAGCCTCCTGTACCTGTCCTGGGTGGCACCAGGTGACCCTGCTTAAGCAACTTCACAGAGCCCTAGTGGACATGGAGAATGTGCACCCCTCATCCCCACGTAAACGTAAGCATGCAGGCGTGTTGGACTTCGGCTTTGAAACAGAACCCTAGTCTTAGTCTCCCTCAACATCTCCTCCACAAGAGACTTTTTATGGGACTTGATGCCTAAATTTGCATCCACAGGGCATCCCACAGCCTTGGAGTAACTATGGCCCTACAATAATGCTCAAAGTTAGTCCTGTGAGGATGATGACTGTGGTCCCCACAAATTGGTCAGAGACTGAGAAAACCAACTTTCTTAGATTCTGCTTGTGAGACTCTAAACTTCTAGTCTAAATATGGTAACTTCTAGTCTAAACAACCTGCAGGTGCTGTTTTCTCCCTTTTTCTATCTCTTAGCACAAAGATGTTAAGGTAACCAGCCAACCAGGCATAATGTATTGATTAGTTAACCAATCCGGTCCAGTTGGATCGGAGTAGAGTATAAAAGTAGAGAACTTTGGTAATAAAGTAGATTTTCTGCAAAACCAGCTTTGGGGTCAGTGTCTTTTGTTATTATAATGGCAACAGATGATGCAATCTCAAAACATTGGGATTTCTACTTTCTCCCTGCTTCTTGCAGATGAATATGAGTTGCTTCCTACTAATACCTTTGATTCGCATCTCTATGGATTTTTCTCCTTCCAAGAATGCAAATAGCAAGTGAGTCAGATTCCACTTAGGAGAATACCCACCTGTAACAGTGGCAGTGGTACAGGTTCATAATCCTGCTGGATGATCCATAACTAAACCATTTCTATGGATATTGCTACAGGAAAGTTCACAAACCACCAGAATAAGTTAGAATATCAGCTTGGGATGACCTTTGAGAGGCCAATACCCACAGTTTATCTCATTTTAAACTGCTCCCACAGGCAAAACATTTGTTTTGCCTTTTAAACAACTAGTGGGAAAGCAGTGCTGTTGTGAAAAATGAAGATGTGCTGTTTTGTCAAAGGCAGTTGTTTTCTCTCACTGGGAGAGGAATGACATTTACACGCAGACCAAGATTACTCTTTCCCAGAATTATTTGAGAATTAAGAAGGGAGAAGGTGAAAGTTTCTTTAACAAATATTTTACAAGCAATGGATGGGAAAATTAGATGCTATTGCCCTCTGCTTTGGCAAGATACCATTTTTCTCCCAAAGAAAGCATAAAAAGCCAAACTCCAAATAGCTTCTGTCTTACAGGAAATATAGGAATTGCTAAATCTTACTCTGCACATACAACTTCCCCCTTCTCACTGCCCAGTTACAATTCTGCCTTGTGCAAAACAAATGATTCAAGTGATCAGAAAGGCCCTGATGAAAATAACACACATGCTCTTACACTGGCAAGATCAAACAGAAACCTTGGCTGCAAGAGATCAATATCAGCATTTGTGACACTAAATAAACCAGGGCACAGAAAGACAAATTCTACCCCTTCAAGTAGACACTGACATAAAGCAGAGCAGGTCAGGCAGGGAACAGGAAAAACTGTACAAATACTTTGGGGTTATCCCTACTATTAGTGGGTTCTAGAACTACCAATTCATACCTGCTCGTTAACATCAGTTGGGTGGAAGAGGAGACAAAGTTACATGGTATAAAATCTTCAGTGTTTTGCAATTGATTTATAATTTAATTTCATTTTGGATTATGTACTGTGTAAGAATTGGAGACCCTCACTTCTGTTGCTGTCCAGATCAAGGAGTTAGTTTTTGTGACCCCTCAAGTAGGACTTTAGAGTGTTCTTACTTATACTACAGCTCTTTATCTTGGAAAAACAGACTTAAAAGTTTGCACTGATTCAGGACACATTCCTTGTTTGTGTTTGGAACAATTTTTCTGGATTCTGAGGAAAACCTGCACACCATGGACAAATAAAACACTGTGATTTATTTCCACAATTCTCATAAATTTTTCTTCTCACCCTGTAGTGTAAGCTTGCTTTCATTGCCTAAGGTAGGAGTGACTGAGGAAGTCAAGTATTCAGTCATTTCATGCTTGATGCTATGAGATTGCATCTCTTTTGACTTAATTTTCTTTGGAACTCTTTTTTCTAAGGATGCTATCGTGCTCTTGGGTAACACTTCATGCTTTTAGTCTCTACACGCTCACACTACTAAGTGCACTGCTAAGTGTGTGCTTCTTCAAAATGTAGTCTGTAATTACCTGAGCAGTTAATTCCCTACTTTTTAAAACACCAACGATGCTGCTGTACTCAGACCTGCATTTTGCACATGCTGGTCTTTGGTCTGAGGCAACTTTCAATGCCCAGGTTCCCTCTTACCTTGCAACTTTAGTCCTCGCCTTCCCAGTGCCTACTCAGACTTAGAGGCTGAGAAGGGAGGCTCTTTTTAACCTGGGTTCCCAAACACAGATCTTAAATTGCAGGAAGACAGACCTTGGAAAAGGTTAGGAAAATGTTTAATAAGTACAATTAACAGGATTTCAAAATGATGCTCCAAAAAAGTGAAATACTTCATTTGTATCCCTTGCAGTCACTTGTGACCTCTTTATTAATGAATGACGTTTTTTGCAACCAGTCTATCAGTGACACTTGCCCTCCTTTCAGAAATATGTTGTGATCCTTATCATATAGCTGCTGTTTGTGATAGCAAAATGGCTTAGAGCAAATATCCAGCTTGTGTAACTTGGCATAACTCCATGGAAATCATTGAGGCTATGAATGCTTCTCCAGGGATGGGATCAAACTCAGAGTATTTGTGTATCTGTTTTTGTAGGAACGTGGTTTCATTTTTGAATACTTCTAACCCAGAACTGTGAGTCAGATATTATTTTGACTTCTCTTGTCTCCCCAAGAGCTTGCTATGTGGTTGGAAAAGAACTCCTGATCAATTTCACTCTCAAGGATTATTTTATTTATAAGCCGTGAAGAACCAAAAATAGCTGTGTAAGTAGGAGAGAATGGCCCTTTTATCCAGGCTCTGCATTTGATAGTGGTGATTTCATGAGCTGTGGCCAAAACCAGGAAATGGGCAGATCAAATTTCTCATGCTGTTAGTGCAGTTATACTACCTCAGGGAAGTAATTATTGCCTCAGACTTCGTTACAACACAGTCAACACGAACAATTAAAATCAGTGTGTGCAGCATCTTCTTCTGACCCTCACAAGCCAGCAAGGGACCTTTCCCTGCTGGAAGGTGCTGGTAGAGGCACCTATCAGTGTTCCCAAGGACCTGAGGTGCCAGGGACAGCAGTGCCACACACAGCCCACCTCGCAGAGCCAGGGCCACAGTCCCAACTTCACAACAGGCTGAAGCACCGTTACAGGGGTGGCCTGATCACCATCCACAGGAGCTTTTCAAGAACACAAGTGAGGAGGCTTCTGGCTGGAAAATAATGCCTTGCTGCTGGGCTGATGATGGACCTAGGGCTGGAGCTGGGACACAGAGACAGCTCTGCTGGCAGTGATAGTCCCATTGCTCTGTATGGCTGCTCCTACTGGAGATACATCTGCCTAAACACCCTGACTGCATCGAGCAAAGTGGAGAGAGTGTGTGACTCCATGCTCAAATCAACAGCACAAATCCCAGTTAGGATGTGATGCAAGTAGCCACAACCTGCAACAACTCTCCAGTATCCTGGCTTATCTCCAAATGCATTTGGATGGGAAACTGCTTTTGACCAACAGCCATATGGGATAGATCTGAACCAAGGATGAAAAGTAGAATAATCTTGTTGCTGCTTTCCCACATACCATTTCTTAGCTCCTAGCATGAAATTTCCCGTTCACTTTTAGCTAAAAGCTAGTCATTCCCACTCAAAATGCTGAGCCCACGGAGTTAGAAATGCACTTAGTACCTTTTCCTTATGAACATCTTTTTGATTTCCCAGCCAGCAGCAAAATACTCAAATGATGAATTTCACTCTGTTCTATGCAGACGAAATACATAAGCAACTCCCAAGGGCATAATGAGATAGACAGTGGAGATGGATTTTTACGAAAAATTATCTTCTATATTTCCATGTTTCATGAAGCTGTTTTATCTTTAGGTTTCTTCAGTTCTACAATAGTGTATCCCAACTTTGATAATGTATTTCTTTTCCTCCATACTTTTTCTCCCTTAAAAGTACTTTTTTTCCTTTTTTTTAAATTAGTGCACCTCTTTCTTACCTACAATCCTACAAGCATGAAGCTATGTTTCACTTTAATTCTGCTTTGTTACCAAACATTTATTATACAGAATGAGGATGGAATCTGGCTTACAGTGTTTGCTAGTGTTCAGCAAACCTCCCTCACAATTTTTAATTCATTTCAACCAAGTCAATTCATTGCTCTGCTCTATCTTGTGTCAGATTATGAAATAATTTGTTTCAAATCAAATGAGGAATGTTTTCCATATAGAAGAATTTCTCACAGTGTGGAAGTGAGCACTCAGACAGCATGTGCAAGTTGAAACACACTCTATTCTCTCTGTGATACGTGTCTGAAACGGTTTCTTCATGCCAGGGTGATCATTACTCTTGAAGATGCCTCTACAGTGCAAAGGTTTTGCCATCACTAGAGTGTAGCAAAATACAAATGAAAAAAGTATTTGTTTCATATTACTACAGCCTTCACTGTCAGCCATATTTGGTATATGAAATGGATAAATATTTACAAATAGCAATGGCACAATCTAAAGATGGAACGAGTGGCCTCTGGTGTGAAGCACGTTTTATCTTTGCCTCAAAACAGTGTGGGAGGGGACCACGGTGTCTCTGTCTGTGTCTCCATTTCCTCATTTGCAAAATGCAAGATGTTACAAGATCTTCATTATACTGTGGCAAAGCATTTGCAAAACTTTATGCCTTGTGAGCTGCATGCAGGGCTCCATATGGTCTTTGAACAGCTACTGGAAATGTGACAGGGAGCAGTATTTGGCTTAATGAGGTTTCCCAGATCATCAAGTGGGAGTGGGTTCTTCTGCCCCAGCTAAATGTCATGGCAGGGGTGATATATCTTGAAACTTCTAAAATGTTCAGGGAAAAGCTGACTCTCTGTCTTCTGCAATATTTATTATTATATAATTACTCTTCCTTGCAGTCAATGGTTCATTTGTCTTCCATGGCTTCATTTTTTTAGGAAAACCTTCCAAACTCAGAAAGATGGACTTTGTGCTTTTTTTTTGCTTTTTTTTAAAGCCATGACAGACTCTGATCCATAGAATTGGTTTTCCCCCTATCTTTTAATGCCATATGTTATGACAAGCCTTTCATTTAAGAAAAAATAATGGACTTTGAAGTTGTACAGAACCTCTACAAGAATGAAAGCTAGTTCAGAAAGAAATGAGGAAGACTGCTTTTACTACCAATATAGTGGAATAAGGGTAATTTCTGAGCCAGTCCAATGCTTTATTTAAGCTGAGAATTGTTCTGGGTGTTGGGGTGTGCCCAAGGAAGTGGGACAGAGCTGATGAAGTGTCTGGAGCACAAATCATATGAGGAGCAGCTGAGGGAGATGGAGTTGTTTAACCTGGAGAAAGGGAGGCTCAGGGGGGACCTTATTGCTCTCTACAACTCCCTGACAGGAGGGTGTATCCAGGTGGGGGTCAGCCTCTTCTCCTGAGTAGACAGAAAAAGAGGAAATGGCTTCAAGTTGCACCACAGAATGTTAGATGGATATAAGAAATAAATGCTTCCACAGAAAGGACTGCTGATCACTGCAACAGACTGCCCAGGGCAGTGGCTGAGTCACCATCCCTGGGGGTTATTTAAAGGATGTGTGGCTGTGGCACTTGGGGACCTGGTTTAGTGGTGGGCTTGGCTGTGTTGGGTTAATGGTTGGATGTAATGATCTTAAAGGTCTTTCCCAATTTAAATGATCTGATGATTTTTGTCTCTTTCTGTACCAGCACAGAGGAAATCTGCAGGCCTGTTGGTTTTCAGTTACTCTTCTTTCACTGACAATTTTAACTAGCTTGCAGAATAGTCTAAATTTTTTTCCTAGCAGCATATTCCTTTTCCATTTTAAAGTGAAATATTTTCATTTTCCATTACTAACCACCAAAAAATAATAAAAAACCCCAGCAAAAATATTAAAAATATGAACAGTGCTGTATTTTCTGACATTTTACCAAATTATTATTTTCTTAAACACCCTCTATTAATAACACCCTCTAAGATCTCTTGAAATCTTCCCAGTTTCAACAGGATAAGCTACTGCTTTTGGCAATATTATTTCCTATTTCTTTCACACGAGCACTCACATAAAGCATATCAGCCTGTCCTAAAATCTCACTGATTTGTCCTTTCATGCTCAGCCAAATTAGGATAAAATTGCAGTTAAGAGTCTTCCTCTGATGTGTGACCACTGACATTTTATTGTTGTTAATAAACACTGATAATTACATTAATTGTCATTGCAAACTAACTGTTTTATTTTTGAGCGCCCTGTGTGGTCTTTGTCCTGTGCACAGCCACAAGCTGCAGCTTGAGTCTCCAACATGTGCACCACTGATGGAAACAAAAGGTTTCTGAAATGACCTCTAGTGACCTTTAACCACTGAACCAATGCTTTAGTGCTGTATGTGGTAAGTGTGTATGTCTCCCAAAAAAGTTAATTTTATTATCCTTGGCACAGTGACATGAAGAGATACCTAAATGAACAGGCAGCAAAATATAGTTGAGCCTGTTTAAAGAAAAACTGCACAAATTCATAGTACGACCCCAGTTTAATTACTGATCAGGCTATATTGATGCATGATGAGAAACAGCTTATTAAAATAGCTAAATGTAATTATCTCATCTCTACTCTAGACAAGTCTGACTGTCCTTGTACAAAAGCCAGCATGTCAACTCATCTTTGGTATCTGTAATCATAAGCTTTATCCAATCTGCCCAGGAAGCCTTTTGGTGTGCAGAAACTAAGTCTGCCTACTTCTTTCAGTTTGTCAGTAGAAATAACTGACTTCATAAAATTCTGTTGCAATTTCCTTGCTTGAGCACTTGGACTGATACTTTCTGGACTCCTCAGCCCACTGTATCAATCAGCCCCATACAAAGAGCTGGTTTTTTTTAACAGCAGTTTTACATAGCCGAGTCTGGGGGCCTCTGCAAGGTCAGGTACCACATGTCCTGCTTGTGGCATTCCCTAGGGGACTGCCCAGACCAGTGTTTTAGGGTGGGTCACACCCCCACCATACACTCCTGACCCCTCTCAGAACCAACAAGCTGCCTTCAGAGCACCCAGCCCTTGGTCCTGATCCCCTACAGACCCCATGGCTGCTTCTTTTCTTGCAGCTTTTCTCACAGAGGTGCCTGGGAGCTTGTGTGGGCTGTGACAGCTGGAAAGAGGGGTATTTCTCTAGCTCAGGAATGTGGGTGGTCATTGCATGCCATGGGAGAGGAATGGGAAAGTGCTGAGGGCTCTTTGAGAATGCAGGGCTGATAGGGAGGTGCTTTGCCCTTCATCTCTCTGGTACAGGAACAGCCCCGAGGAAATTGCTCCCTGAATCCCACTTGGAGGGGAGAGGAAGAATTCAGTTGTTTTATTCCATCCCATGCAGACAGCTAAAGGACCAGATCTGGGAACAAAGCATGCAGATTAAGTTATTTGACAGAGTGGATATACTCCGAACAGTTTTTGGGGATTTTTTGGACCTTATGTATACAAATATGATGTGAATTTTCATCTGGTAGACTCAGTCTCTTTTCGCATTTGTGCTAGGTAAATGCTTCATTTTATTTGTCCACAATTCAACAGCTTTGTAGCTTCAGAACCAAACACATGAAATTTGAGCTTTTTATTGACTTTTTCCCTTACTTATCCAAAAACTGGCTATTTATTTTACAGCTCCTAAGTTGCCCTTAATATCCAAATATTCAGTGCTGTCTTCACCACCTCTACCTCCTCAGCTGAAAGGTGACTCAGATATTACACTGCAAGTTGTTATACATTCTTTTCACGGATATTTAGAGAGATGCTTCAGCTACAAAGATTGTAACCAGATCTCAGTGTGTCTGAACGGCTGCTTATGTTTGGATCTGATCGTTCTGGTTTATATCCATCCCTAGGAATGTTTAGCTATCCTTTAATTGTAAATGACGTTACTCATATGTGTACTTGCTGTACTTTCTTCTGCTGTAAGTGACATTTCAAGTTCTGCTCTCAAGGAATTAGGGTAGAAATCCCCAAAGCACTTAAATCACTTGAGTATACTGGAATACTTCAGCTATTGCAAGCTGTGGATGCTAGCCTTTGCCATCATGCTGACAATGTCAGAAAAGCCTGAAGGCAAATACCTAAACTCACCACAACTTTAATAACAACTCAGAACAGCATCACCTCCTTGCTTCCAAAACTTCAGCAAACTACAAACTTTGACCACAGGGGTAGGAAATGTGAGATCCTTTCCTTAGAAAAGGTGACTCTTCATTGTAATATCTCCTTTTAAGAGTATTTCTGATCTGAATTCTGTTGTTCTCATTAAATTACAGGAAGCTTGCTGTGGAGTACTCTACTGCTTCCATTCAAAGGGAGCCTAGAGCAGTTCCATCCAAGGAACTGCTTCTCAAGGGAGAATCCAGCACAACTTAGAGAGGATCTGTTAGGCAGAACTGAAAAACTAAAAGATCAAGTGGAAAATATTTACACTTAACTGTTCTCTAAACTTACATTCATACCTTAGCTTCAGGTGGAATTATTGCTTAGGTCTCCTGATACAGCATACATTAAAAAAATTTTTTTTGACAACAGCCTGAGGTGCATTGAAAATAATACTTAAATGTAAGTAAATGTCAGCAGTAGCCTCGAAAGCTTTAACATTAAAAAAAATGCAGTTTAAAAAAAATGTCTACAACTGCCTCTTCAATGAAGGATGGTGAATTAATCGACTACTTTCTGAAAGGTTTAATGTAATAGTTTTGTTATTCAGGAAAATGGGCAGGTTAAACCACTCTACATATTTAGGTAGTGATCAAATGCAGATGAAAGCTCCCACTTCAACCTTATTGATGTTTAATGAGACAATTTTACAGAGTTGCTCTTCCTTCTCTTATCAGCAGCCTCCGAAATCTCCTGGATTGTTAATGGCTTCTGTGAAGCAAATCAGATCAGCATCTGGTGTCTTGTAAAAATCAGTGCAGCAATATGTGCTGATGCCTGAACAAAATCTGATTTTGAGGTCTGAATGACACAGAAATTTCCTATTCAAACAGCTGCACATATTTTGTTTCCCTTTTTATCTTTACTCCCCTTATCAGTTTAGTTGGAACCCACAGATTCAGAAAACGGAGCTTCCTGATATCCTGCTCCCACATTTTGCCTTAAGGAGCAGCCTGGAGTAAGGAATGTCCTGGGATATGGCTGCTGCCCTGGAGCTGCAGGGCTTTGCCTTTGGCGTTCTCTCCCCCCAGCCCTTCTCACTCGAAGCCGTGACAGACCACGATGGATGTGCCCTCAGCACAGCAGGAGTGTCTGGAGATCTTCCCTAGCACTCCCTTCGAGTCAGCCTGGCTCAGAGGAATATGAGAGGTCACCGTGCATCCTCATGCTCTGTGGAGCCCTGGAGTTGAACACCGCTGAGCCCAGGGTATTTTTCCCATTGACCAGGACCCAGAAAGCAGCTGTGTGTGTCCCCTGAGCACTGCAGATGTGCAGACGAGCTGGGGGTTGCTGCCTGTGGTGCTGCACGCCAGCCACAGCTGCAATGCGCTGGGAGGATCATGGGCTGCAGCCTCACTGAAGGGAAGCAGCCTCTAGCTGAGGGACAGTGGTGAGGGATGTATCGATGTGGCCATCCTGGGAACCCAGCAGAGATCAGAAAAACCTCTCTTAATCAATGGGGAAATAAATATTCCTACTTAGGATTTACAATACAAGTTGAGGGAAAGGACAGGAAGCCTCTTCCCACCTAAGCTAACAACTCAGCTGGGTTTTGTTTGGAATGCACTGCGGGGAGTAAGTGGAGCTGAGCAACTTCCCACAGCTGGATGGGAATGGACTGGATGAAGCAATTTGCTGCAGTATCAGTCCAGGGACAGGAGAGGAGGCAGAAATCAAAGGAGGTTTGTGAACAAAATAGTAATAAAAGGAAAATTCAGCTTTAGGGAGGCTGAAACTATTTGTCAAATTAGCAAGCAGTCTGCTCTGAAAGAAAGGAGAAAATTGTTTCAGAAAAACTAGAGAAAATTCCAGAGATTTTGGCAATCGTGAATCACCCCCAAAACTACTGTGTTTTGCATGGAGAGTGTTTTGCAGCCATAACTAAATTATCCCACCTGATTCTGGGCTGTGGGGCTGTGTGGGCATATGGATGTGCAGAGCTGACAGTACGCACATGGAGCAGAGACTTAGGTGCGCCAAGGACTGTGCACATAATTCAGTGTCTGAATAATTATCCTGGTAGAGAATTAAGCTCCAGAATTGTGCTACAGAGCTATTTACTCTGCAGCTGCAAAAGCTACACGACTAAGTGGCAGCCCATGAGCAGAACTGTCTGCTTCCTCTGACAGCTTTAATTGCAGTTCACATCATCCAGCACTCCCACGAAATAGCAGGTTCATGACTTTGCCTCACAGGTCATCAGAAAAGCACTTTAGTCAATCTAAATATCAGGTGCATTGGTATCATTCCCCTAGTTTTCAGCTGATATTTCCAAAAAGAGAGTAATTTTCTTGAATTATAAATAGAAGAACAAATCAATTAGAGTAAATTTGGGTTAGAATGGGCAGTTCGGGCATTCAGTTATGGATGAATGTCACAGCATATTGTGATTATCTGCTTGTCAGACCCATGAGGATGAATGCGCTATGGCAACTCCCCTTTGTGAATCCTTGACATGTACATGATGGCCATATCCTCACATACTTCCATCCATTCTCTTCCAGGCAAAGCACCCCTGAAAACCCACAAGTACATCACTGTCTACCCAGCAAGACTGAGACAAAGAGAGAATATTTGTCTGCAAAGTCAGCTTGATTCTGTGTTCATCAGACAACACACAGGTGTTCAAGGTATGACAATACTCCTAAAATACCTTATGCTTTATTTAAAATACAGAATTATACCTTAAAAATACTATGACTCACATGGGGAGAGTTGAGGCAATCTTCCTCTTCCTTTTTAACATAAACCAGGGAAAAAATTTTGACTGAAGAAGAAGCCTTGGCACTTCCTGATGTTTTTCATGTTCCTAATCTCTTATTTTCACTCTATCAAAGCAATCTGCTATTGATTTCTACAGTGCAATGTCTTCCTGAAAGACTCTATATATTTGTTAATCTAAAACAGAAAACAATTTATGGATGAGGCAATTTTTCTTTCAATACACTATTCACATGGAAGGCTAACACCTGCTAGGGCACCAAGAATATGGAAGATGAGGCTCTATGACCAAGCAAGCTATCTTCTAAAGCTCTGTGCCTACGTCTCCACACCTTTTGCATATAAAAGCTTTATTTGCATGAAATAGAATGTAAATGTTTAGGTGCACAAAATCAATCGAATAACCATTTTTTGATATTAGTTGTTATAGACACCCAATTAATTTTCTTTGTTACTAATTTGCTTGCTAAGTTGGTAAGAAAACAAGCTCTAAGTATTTAGCATTCCGGTTGTCCATTATATGTTAATCTAATTATTTTGAGTCTATTATGCAATCTTTAGGTACATGATCATGTATTATTTTTCCAAGACCCCAGTACTTTTCTATACTGTATGGAGGGTGGAGAGCAGATTCTTCATAATTAATAAGTTTCTGTATATCAGAGATCAGTCTCATTGGTTGCAGAAGGTGGACACCATGCAGTTTAATTCTGAATCTGATTCTGTGAAGCTTCACCTGAGAAAAATTACCTTAATACCTTTGATGCTATGGCAGTGAATACGTTTAGTAAAAGGAAGGTCTTTACTTCCCAACCAAGAATTCCTTTTTGTTATGGACTACAGCTGGTTACAAATTTGGCATCAAAGGCAGTCTTCACCTGTAAATTGACTTTTGATTAGCGATATTTTGTATTAAATATTCCTGTGTATAACCAAGTTCATATGAGAGAAAATTATACAGCAAAAGTCTTTCAGCAATGCTGTGGCTCATCTGAGAGAATGAACTCTCAACTCCCACTGCACTCACGACCATGACATTCACAGGTATGAACACATTAGTTTTTTAGTTTTACTCTATTCCACTTCATCTAACGAGCTTCCAAACAAAACACTTCAATATACAGATCCTGTGTTTCTTTAAAAAAACCAAATTAAACACAGTGCTCGCCAAAAGAGAGTATAATTGCAAAACTCATCCAAATATCATGTTATGTGCATAATTCTTGTTTAGTATTACTACTATTATGAAGGCCTTTGGTGACTTAATTATATAGCAATTTTGCAGACCTGATTAACATTGGGATCTTTGCCTTCAAGCTGTACTGGATAAATTGTGCTAATAGAGGCTTTACCCTGGGCATTTTTTTAAACTTGGGACCAAAGAATTACAATTCCCAGCACTACTGGAATAGCAAAATGTTTTTTCCTTCAAAATGGAAAATAAGACATTTTCAGAAGTCCCAGCAAGTCAGATAAAACCCTCAACTAAGATTCTATTCAGTACCTTTTCTGGCTTGAATAAATAATTTACCAAAATGTTGTGATTGCTCTTTAAAAGATATTAAAGGATAAATTTAGTTTCCATAAAAGGGATGAATCCAAAGACATTAGTATTTTCCTCCTAAGCTTTTGAGGGATGGGACTGTGATTTCTTCCATATTTGTATAGAGCAAAGAACCAGTTCTGAGCCTTTTATAGCATAAACAAAATAATGGTGACTATGCATAATGATTAGAAAGGGAGAAAGAATCACTCTAGATTTTATAGAACAAGACACACAAAATGCCTAAAGCGAACACAAAAAAATTTACATCAAAACCATAGAATAATTATTCCTGATGAAAATAAGAAAGCATTCTGTAGTTCTATACAGGAAAGGCAATAATAAATAATAAATAGTAGAAGAGATGCTGTTCTCTTCATTGCCTGTGAAATTCCTTTCCACACCTGTTTGTTTCTTTACTGTGCTGGGAGGCTCCAAGAGGTAAAATCTAATATGAACTGATGATACATGTGCTTGGAGTCTGACATTTCCTTTTAAGTGTGCTCATTTAATACTTAATGGATGAAATTCTGCTTTCAGTTACACAGAAACCTGTACATGAATTTTATTGATTTCTTTGAAACTACTTTGACCTTGTTTCAGCTAGAGGCTGGCCTAAAATTGTTGTTCTAACTGGATGGAAATGTGGAGAGATGATAATGTACAATTTTTCTTTTAATTGGGCTAGTTTGTGATGCGTTTCAGTTTTGGTATCTGTGTTTCTGGCATGGAACATATTCATAAGCTAAGCATGAAAATTATTCCTTTATTAAAAAAATAGCAAATTATTGATATTATTAAAGCAGATTGGGGGTTGTTTTGGGTTTTGTTTTTGTTTGTTTCTCTTGACATAGGCAGGATTGTATCTGTGATTTTTCCACACAAAAACCATTGTGTTCCTTCAGGCTATATAATTTTCCTCCTGGTGGACTGTTCCAGGACAAGGGAAAGGTACCATTTTTATTGTGCAATACATTGCGCAATGAATGCCTAGGATGTAAATTAAAACCTGCCCAGCAGATAAATATCTGTCATGACAAGGCCTCCCCAGTCCAAAAGTGGAGGTCATACTCAGACCCACCCTCTGATGTTCATTCTTCAAAGGATGATTTAAATAACACTATGTATATCAAAAGGATCTGGATCCTTAGCAAAAGGAATTCAAAGCAGGCAATGGTAATTTATTTTGAGCAATTAGTCACTGCCCCGTCAATGCCAGCAAAGTTCAGCAGGAGTTTCATGGGTACAAAAATGGGCTTCATCTTATTTAAGCCCAAAGGATTGCTAACAGTAGTAAAAACTACAGTTCCACTCTAATAATTTAATTTCAAGTATGCCCAGATTTTCTAAACCTAGACTTAGTCTCTGCTCCACTACATCAGATTTACAGTGAGATAAGCCAGTAAAATCTTAGTTGGCAAAGTGCTGTGGCAGACCAGAGAATCTGGTCAGAGACCATGTCTTTTCACTGTCATTTGCTACTTCACAGTAACATGAACAGCCAGCCTCCATGCTCTAAAAGTGATGAAATTTAGTGCAGCAAGGGCTGCAGGATGGTTTACCACTTTCAAGGTCTCCCAGCCACATAAGTAACCAGGGTACATCACAAACTCAGGGCTGACTCAAACCCAGCTATTCCAAAAGCTGTCCCATACCCATTCCAGATTTTTAAATATTGTGCTGAAGTTGAGATATAAATCTCTGTATGCATTCCCTAGCATTCATTTTCCATGGAAGTCATTGAGACTGGAAAATAAGAAGAATCAGACTTTCTCACAAGACTTCACATTCTCCTTGGCTCCTGCCAACTCCAAACTGTCATGGGAGCAGTCTCTCCCAAGGAATTCTGCTGCCTCTCATTCTGGTTGACATCAAGAAGTGTTGAGGTATGTGTAAAAAGTTAACATTTCCCCCTCTGAATCTCAAATAGCGCACAAAGTTCAAATGCCGTCACAACCAGACGTCAGCTGTAAGTTCTCCATGTCCCTGCTACAGGTATTTCATTTCTAAAAGCAGCCTGTTAATGTCAAACATTTCCATTCTAGCATTCAGAGATTATGAGTTTATTGCAGCAGCTGTAATCTTCTTTTATTTCAAGGGAAATATATTAGGAGACATTTTAAATGCATTTTCCTCTATTAACATAAATCTCAGCATCTTGTGTAATAAAGTCAAATAAGAGGGCATAAATTACACCAAAAGTCCTGAAACAATAAAAAAGCCCTAAAGGAAAAATAAAATTAAGTTAAGATTTTGGGTTTAAAATGTTGTGTGGGAATGCAATTCCTCACACCAGGTAGTCCTTCTGTCACCAGCACACAAAAGCTGAGGTGCTACTAATGGGACACAAAGCTTTTCACCAGAAGGCTTTAATCTCTGCAGCTCCACAGTGTGTGGAAAACATGAGTCTTCACTGTCTGTCTGCTTCTTGGTGGCTTCTGCAGGGCAATTTGCATGGAGACATCAGAAACAGGCTGAAATATCAATTTCAAGTTCTTTTCCCTTATAGATAGCTATAGCCTAGGTTGCTCAGGGCACATTCAACTTAGACAACACGTGTTCAAGTACCCTCAACACTGTTTAAACTTTGCAAGGATGACAGTGCAGCGTGAGAAAACAGAGATGGTAATCGATTCTTTCATTAATTCAACTAAATATTTTGGGTGATCCCTTCAATTAAAGTCCCCGGATTTACGCTCCGCATTTAATTAGATTGTTGCCGTGCCCTAACGGCAGTTCAGGCTTGTTAGGGATTTATTTATGGAAACTTCCTTTCATTGCTGCGGGTCTACAAATGATCTATTGTATGCTTGATTGTTTCAGATGCTCTGGTTTACATGTCCTTTCTTCTAGCTGCATAGCTAAACTCAATATAGGCTGAGAAAATGCTATGAACATTATTTCAAATAGAAGAAATTGCTATGCAGCCTTAAGCCCAGTTTTCCCCTTTTTTGCCACTGCTCAGTTCACCCCCTTCTCTTCTTTGATTTGATGCCTATTTCTGTTTAGGAACCTATCTAATGTTTTATTTATTGACTACATGGTTTCCAAATGAAAATAAGAAAGGAAGGAAATCAAAAGAGAGATATTACTACAGGAAACAGTGTATGAGCTGAGGTCAGTGTAGTAAAGCTCTTGATATAGTAGCAAATCCAGCAACATTTTTTCTGCCAAGGAACAAGTCTTTGTGTGCTTGTCAAAGCACTCTCCCACTCTCTCAGAACTTTCTTGCACTCTTAGAAAGCTGAAAACTAAAATGAAGGTAGAGTTTCTGGGGTTGTACACACCCTGTACCTGAAAATGCTCTATTTTTGACTCTCATTATCTCTTTCTTTTGGATTGTTCAAGTGTATTTTTAGTGTTTTCTTCCACGCATAACATTTGACAAGGAGCCAAGTTAGAATAAGGTCTGCAGTCTCTAAGGACTGAAGCTCCAGGTAACCGTGCTGGCTTCTGTGAGGGGCTCCAGGTGGACGCGAGGCAGGTAGGACATTGGACTTCTCTCACAGATGTTAAACAGGAATCCTGCTAGAAGGCCAAACACGAGCAAGGTTTCCTGCAGCAGCCCTTTACACCATTCAGGGATAAATAAAGCGAAGGCATGTGGAGGCTGTTCTCTGGGCCAGGGAGCTGCATCTTCACGTGTGCTGTAAAACCCAAAGGAGTTGAGTTCTGAATCCTTTTGTTCACATGGCCCAAGCTGTGCCACCATCCATGCTGGAGGCAAGTGGCGGGCAGTGATGCCACCCCTGCCTCTTTCCTGAGCATCCTGTGACGGCAAGAGGCTCTGAAGCCACAGCTCATCACGCAGGCTGAGTCAACAGCCTCATCACACTTCTCCCCTCGCCCTTGCACTGCTTCTGTTGTGAGCTGCCTTCTGCACTGAACAGCTGCCATCGCCCTTAGAATCACTCAGTACCAAAAGGGAGGCACTTTTCCCAGAGTGTTGAAGAAATTAAGTATTTTCCTCTTTTCTATAGGCTTTACCAGCAAATCACTGGAAACAAGGACCCTGAGGTCACCCAATCTGCCCTGTGACAGTTCAGCTATAGCTGCTCTTGACAGCTGTTTATCTTGTGGGTGTGAGGCTCCTGTGATTCTTCCACCTTCCCACAGCAATCGGGAAGTTCCAGGAGTCTGTCGTCCTTGCTGTTGGATGTTTGGCCTGAAGGTCTAACTGAATGCTCCTTATTGCAATTTTAAGACCATTGCTTTGCTTCTGTTGTAAGCACAACTACATTTTAAACTACATTTTAAACTTGTTGCTTTCTCACTCTTAAGGAGCTCCAAGTAGAGTGGAGTGATTACTACAGATGATACTTCGTTTTCAGATATTAAACTGGTATGGTACACTGGTATGATATCTTCTCTATTTGCCACAGGCTGATTTGACTCATGGTCACAGCTTCTGATTCATAATAACCCTCAAGTCCTTGCTGGACAAAGTGATTCTCAGCAAGACAACCCCCATGCTGTGCCCATGCCATTAATATCTTCTGCCTCACTGCCACAATTTCCATTAGTCAATGTTGTATCACAACCTTTTTCTAAATAGAAGTGAAAGAATATTTCTAAATAAAAGTGAAAGAATCTTTTCTTGAAAGAATAGTCATCTTACACCACTTCTCCAAGTCACCAGGATCATTTTGAATTCTTATTCAGTTCTCTGAACACTTCTTGTCCATCCCAGCATAATATCATAAGCATATTTTCAAACCCATCATGAAAATTATCAATTATTAAGCTGCCCTGTGTCTTTCAAAGCTCAGGGATTAACAAAGGGTATTTGCATATTGAGCCATTGTCTCCCTGCCCCTGTCTCTCTTCTCTGCTCAGTTCTTCTCCTGAATAATTTTCCTCTTTGTAGAGCAGATGCTCTTTGCTACTTTCCTGAGCATGCAGTTTTCTCATAAATAGTTTCTGACTGAACTGGGAAGACAGGGCCTTTATTATTTACTCAAGGCTGTTTCAATTCTCAAAAAACAATCATGATCTCATTGCAAAGCCCCTCTCTTCAGAATAAACAGAAAAATTGTTGAAAATTTCTTTGGTACTTCAGGTTAAAATCCAGCTGTAATCTGAGGTTTAAAGTTTAGATAACTTCTGCTTTTTCCTTCTTCTGAGCATCTTGGTGCATGATGCACTCAGTCACGTCCAGCATCCAGTACAGCAATATCTTATTTTTATTTATCTGCTTCTTCTGACCACAAAACCAAGCTTGCTCAACATCCCTAGAAAAGTCTGGGTCAAGTTGACTATAATAAGCAAACCTAACAAAGTTAATGCAAATAAGATTTGCAGAGTCTATTACACTGAGTGCCTTAGTAAGTGATTCCAGCTGAGATGAAACTTTCTGGGAATGTGTACTGGCCCAAACCAGAACCAGTTATCCCTGGAACCCCCTTGAGCCTGAAAATTTGATTTCTAACTTCTGTTATTTTTCTATTCTAGTGAAAGCTTTTGCTTTGAAACTTGGGAGTCACACTATGGTCCCTGTTTTTATTACTAAGCAAGAAATTTATGACTCTTGGATATAAAGATGAGATGAAAATGTAACCAAACACATTACAAAGACTCAAAAATATAAATATGAAATACAAGCAATGCTATTTTTTTTTAAAGTTACAAAGCGAGTTCCATCAGCTTGTGAAGAAATCCCTTCCTTTGAGATGAAATATAGGTCATGATTTCTGAGTCCTTGGGCTTGGCAGCATGATTTTTGGCCTGTAGTTCAAAATGGAGCTAGCCATCTGCACTTTGGGAAGAACTTTTGTTGTCAGAATCACACAGGGTATTATAGCAACTGCCCAAAGCAAAACAAAACCAAACCAAAATACTTCAAGATACCATAGTCATTATAACCACCTGCCTATCTATTTATAAACTAGTTTGCTGAGATACTCCACACATTCTGGAGGCAATAACTTGCCATTCCTGTTTATTTTTGCAGGTGTTCTTGAACCACGTTTAAAAAAAAGCAAAACAGCACAGGGTTGAGAAGGGGAGAACTTGTTTGCTGCACGGAGTGAAACAGTAGGTCCTTTTCTCAGAGCATGAAAAATGATACATCAACTGCAGTGAAGAATATCTGGAGTTGGTTCAATCCATTTGACACCTTGGGGAGTACTAATTGAGCATTCAATAGTTCAACACTGTGGGAGTGGGGTAAACCAATGCAGGAAAACCATCAGTCATGGGGAAACCAATTTCCTCTCTCAAAGGAAGAGAGTTCCTGTTCCTGTACGTCAGAGGTTGTCCCAAGAGATTCTACTTGTTGCTGACACATTCCAGAAATAATTTAATTTTCCCACCTCTTTTTAAAATTATTATTATTTTTTAAATTGGCAGAAGCAGGCAAGAGAGTTAAGCATCCCAGGGACAGAAGAGAAATATTATGAAAGAAATGTTGATAAGAGAGGCAAGGTAGCTAACAAAGGGCAAAAATGCCAAACCTGCTTGTTTCCACTGCCCCTCGAATACTGTGCTGTCCATGTATACATGTGTGAACAAATACCTAGTGCATCTGCAAAAAGATTATTTTCTTGACTGTTCTCTCTGCTAATTGGAAATAGAGTCGCTCTGTTGAACTCAATAGAATTCTGTCTTTGTGGCTGCTGAGCTCACTACAAAACTGAGATAGAAGGTACTTGGAAGATGAAGCTATGAGATAAATGTTGCTAACCTGCTGAAGGTGTGGCTGCCCCAGCAGTGGGGATGTGCCAGATGCAGCCTTGCACTCCAGCTTTGTTAGAGAAGGTATCAGAAATGAAATAACTACAGTAGAAGTAAGACCCTTTCTATTTCTCCTCCAAACCAGAGTTATCTGGCTGTCTCTGAGAGAAACAGTGAAGTCCCTTGACAGTCACAAACACTTTTAATAAAGCAGGTGTTGCACCAGTGAACATGCAGAACAACAAGCATCTCTTAGATGCATTTTTCCTTTCATACAGTTAGATAGGAAAACACACAATTATCATATTTGCATAATTCCTTTACAAAACTAGTCTCTCAGCAGTTTCAAAGATATTGCTTCACCTCCTTCTCATTTCCTGCAGGGATATTAATGTCATCTGGAAAATTCAAGTCCACCTGACAACAAATTTTCTGGTTGAAACTAACAGCAACACAGCAACAGCTTTCAAACATTCTTTGCCCTGCTTGGTTAGGAAGCCAGGATTAAAGATATACTGTGTTTCTCTACTTCACTAAAAGCCTGTACTTTAATGTTTTAAAGCTTCTAAAATTGTGTGCAAATAGAATCATATCTGTCACTGGCAACAGTATTCATTCTGCCAGTGGCAGAATTCAGCTATGGGAGAACTTACTGTGGTTTTCCTCATGTTGTGGCAGATCCACAGTAGGTAATAATTTCTCATGTACTGTGGTGTTCTGTTTTTAAGTTTGTTTGGTTTTAGTTAGATAATTTATGTTAGTTAGATTAATAATGGTCTGTTCTTATGTACCCCCATCCTTTTCCCTCATATTGGTTTCTCCTGAGTTATTTTTGACAATTTTTCCCACCACTCTCCCTGCCAATCTTCCCTCTCCTGCCCCAAGTCTCCAGAAACATCCCTGCCAATCATTGTTAACCCAGCCCAAACCCCTGTCAATCTCCCTTGCCCAGTCCAATTCCTTCCAGAACCTTCCACATCTTTCATCCCTATTGCTGCCCTGGATTGGCTCCCTGTGACTTTCCCCTCCTTTGTGTTATCCTGATTCGTCCCCTGTCATCCCTCATCCCTCTCCTAAAGGACCCCTATTGGCTGGCCTGTGTGCCAGCACCCCAGTTACTGTTGCTTTATATTGCTTTCCTGGGCAAAGCTCGGGGCCATTTTCCTCGTCTCGGTCCTGGAGGGATAAAACCTTTTTGGACACACGAGTGACTGGCCTCGCCTTCCCCTCTTGCTCTGGGGAAACGCCATCTACAGCAAGCCAATCCACACACACGCACACAGTTGCTGCTAACTGGTAGCATGTTGAGTTTGTCAGCCGGGCTCTCAACCTGCCCAGCCACTGACCATATAGCCGGACAGTGACAATGTACTGGGTACTTTCCCTAAAATTTCAACACATGCAACTCTTCCTCACTTCTCTACAAAGTTTAGCAGGCCTGTCAACACTGTTACCCCAGGATCTCACATTAATTAATTTATCCTCACAGCACTCCTTTGTTAGATGCCAGATTTTTCAGAGAGCTCAGACTCAAATTTTTGAGTGCTCAACACCTAAATTGGAGCCAGATTTTCTGAAACACCGAGTTCTCTTTTAGTTTCTTAAAGAAGGTGCAAATTTTTCAAAGTTTCCAATAACCTCAGCAGCAGTGTCTGCTGCCCAGATTGTGTGAGAAGTTGAGGACTCAGTGTGCTAAACTTCTTTTCTACCTATGAACATTTTGGTGCCTAAAGAAGAGGTGATTTCCTTGTAAAGTCTGGCTGTCAGAGTGGGAGGCTGAGCTCTTTTGAAAATCTGGAGTTGTATTGTAAGATTATCACTGCCTTTCAGGAGACAAACTGACAGCTAGAGCAAGGGCCCAAAACAATGGAACATTTGTGTAACAGGTGGAAATGAGATCAGGATTCAGGCTGTCAAGCCACCCATTCCTGTCCACGTACGTACTCAGAGTTGGGCTGCGGTGTGGTTGGCTTGTGACAATGTGTTCAGCTCTAGGGAGAGCTGCGTGTCATGGGCATGGGCTAAAACATGAGCTCAGCAGCATCCTGCGTGATGACAGAGCTGCTGCATGAGACATGGGGAATGAGGCAGAGTGAAGCAAGTTCCTGGAAAGCCACAATATAACACTTTGCACTCCTACTCAGTGGAACTGAGAAACACAGATGTACTCTCTGCGCTTACATCTCAGAATTAAAGCAATCCTACAAAGGAAAAAAGTGGTTTGTTTATTTTGTTTGTTTGTTTTCCCTTCACTAGTTACTATCTTTCACTGTCTCTGGCTTTTAGCTTGAATACAATGCCCTGTGACGTAGATTCATCCACTGCAACTCTGTGAGCCCGTAAAGTGATTGCAGGTCACCAATGGCTCCTGCTCAGGACAGCCTCAGAAAGAAAGAAGCCCACAGGTCAGACTGAACTGGTAAGCACAAATACACACTGCTGAATGACACAGGGGAAGAGAGCAAGACTGGGAAATAGCCTCATGCATTCACACTGTTCACTCTTCAGTTGGCCCATCTTTGTTTTGGACTGTGCAAAGTAGCTGCCTCTGAGACAAACTGAGCTCAAGTGGAGTGAGCGCTGAGAAGAACTCAGGGCTAAGAACCAGTCTTTAAAGTCTATTTTGTGTAGCAGCAGAGGCATAGCCACAAAGCCTTGCCAACAGAAAACTTTAATTATCCTGAGCATGCACACATCTCAGCTGTTGCAATTCTCTTTCCTGAGTGACCATTTTCAGGGCCCACTTGTGAAACTTGCTGTTTCACATGGAGCAGCCATGCCTAAGGCTGAGAACCTACCACAGCCATGCCCAAAGCAATGGTTTTGGTGCCACAGGAGTTTGGCTCAAAGAAGAGACTGTACAAAAAACTTACTGTTAAGATACAGAATCCTCTCCCACATCGAAAATGTAGGCAGAGCTAATTTTCAAGTATTCTTATTTAAGCTCTGGTGACTGTTAGGCACCACATTTTTTACTTCTAACAAAAGTGTCTCAGTTTTCAAGGGTCCAGAGCAAGATGGCAAAGGCCACAGTCACAGATGTGCTAATCACCGACAGTGCAGGTAGAGTGGTGGTTGTTCATTCTCTGTAAAAGCAGCTGAAGCAAGTTTCAAAGGGACTTCACAGTTTCCCATTACCTCTCCTTTTCCCAGTCACGCAGGCAGCCCTTTGTCCACTTCCTCCCTCCATACAATATCTTAATTTTTAAAAATATTTCCAACCAGGCTGTGTTAATGTGACAGATAGGAATTCTCTGTCAGTCCCTTCTGGTGAAAGGTTTATAAGGTGTTGCATGGCTTCAGAAGACAACATCTTAGAAAACTGGCAGGTGGAGGGTGTAGAGGGAGAAGCTTTCCTATTTTAATTTTCAGCAGTAGAAGCATGAGTAGGGTGAGTCATAGCACTTCAAACATGAATCCCAAAGCAAATAACAAAATGGGAAGAGGAGAACTACACATCAGTCAGACAGAGCAAACAATGCTGTTAAATGCCTGCAGACCTGGAGGGTGATTTGGTTGCAAACACCAAGGGAATGGGCCTGCGGTGCCACACATGGGTGTTTTAGACACAGAGGAAGGTGAATCATTGCAGGTGACTTGGGACATGAGTGGAGCTGTACTGATGGGCTGCAGAATGGCCAAGAGGCCACAGTTTGTGTTCACAGTTCTGCAGGGAGGGAGGGATGGAGTGTGTGCAGTGCCCTGGGGGAGCTCCTTCTCCACAGCAGGCCAGGATGTTTACCCACCCTAGAAAGAGGGAACAGCAATTGCCATCACACTGCACATAAGGGTGGGTGGGGAAGGTATTTCTGGTTTTGCCCACACCCCCTCCTGGCAGTATCACTACCATGAGTACTCCCATAATGTAATGGTATCCCAGCAACGGGGCCGGAATAACACCTGATGGATAGAGCGGTACTTGTGCAACACTCAGAGCCCTTCGCCACCGCCGTAATTATCCCGAGGGCTAATTTTGTCAATCAGGGAGGCACTGGAATACCAGTGATGTTTCTGCCAATCGAAAGGAGGGAATAGATGTGAGTTTTTCCTGAAGTCATTATTTATTTGTTTTGGCCAACAGCAGGTTCCAGTTTGCTCTCCTGGATGGCTTCACCACAACACCAGCCTTGATTACCCACATAGCACAACAGGGTTTAGCTCATAAAGAGGCACTATCTTCATGTGTCTGGTAACATCGTGTTATTTAGAGACCCAGACTTCTCTCGGTTGCTATGGTCCAACACACCTTTAGTCTAGTCTGTATTTTGCCAATGCTGGATTGCACAGTTAGACAGCAGGGCATGCTTTCCTGTTTGCTTAGCTGGAGCCATTGCACTTAAGTGTTTACTAGCATGGTTGAGAAAAATTCCAGGAGGGTTTGGTTTGGGGTTTTTTACTATTTTTTTTTTCATTAACATTTGTTTATTTGTAAAGTTGAAATGTTTTGAAGAGATGGTTTGGTTTTGACAGTTTTTCTTCACAGCCCAAGAAGGTTTGGGATCAGTCAGCACAAAGGCTGGGTTTCTTAGGCTCTTGGCATTGCACTGCCTGTGGGGAAGAGAGCCAAGATGTCTGCTTTAGGGCCCTAGTCTCATGTCTTTTTCTTTTTATAGAGGATTTAAAAACATGTGTCTTGTCAGAATATTACCAAAATTCAAACCATCTAAATTTTCTCTTAAGCAGAATCACCTTTCAATGCAGAACGGCAATATTTATGCACTTAACACCATTGCCAGAGGCATGAAAGTACAAAGCAGTGCTATTTGGAATATTATCCAGCACCTACTTGTATTACAAACAATAATGCAGTGTCTTGCTAGAGCACACGTGAAATAGAAGTTCTCTCGTTGATTCACTGCCACCAAGATGACAAAGTCTAACTAGAAATGAAAGCATCTTGTTGGATCTGGGATAGATTCCAGATGCTTCTCACTGGCTTTTCTGATCCAAATGCTCTCCAAATTTTAGCAGCCATGATATTTTTAGACGTTCCTAGCATCTTGTGTCTTAGAGCTTTGCAGCAGGCCTGGGAGGTGGAGGAAACACTGAAAGCCCCCATTCCATAAATGAGAAGGCTGGAAGCAGGAGGTTGCCAAAGATCACAGTGCAGTTCCAAAGCAGAGCTGGGAGAGCAGGATGGATGGTCACCCTTGTAGGAGAGAGGAGCTGTGTTATTCCTGGCACACTAAGCACCTCCATTCTGCCAGTCTCCACTCTAGAAGCTGGGATTGCTACAGAAGCCTGTCATTTTCTGTCCAGTAAAGTCACAGCTACTTTTTGCTATGGAAAAGAACCCCCACTTTCCCCCTAAGCCGGATACACTTCAGGAGAAAGTGAAACAACTTGCTCCGAGTGTCTATGCCAAATGCTAGAAGACAGTGCAGAACCATGCTGAGAGCAGAGCTCCACATCCCTTTGTGCTCCTGCTGTGCTCCACAGGGATTTAGGGACTAAATATTTCATCTCTCCCGCAGAAAGGACTCTAGTGTTTTCTCAGGAGCTTGATATTGTGTGATGGCATTCATCTTACAGGGTACAGAGAACTTTGGCATTCTAGGCTGTTACCACTTAGAGCATTTTGAGAACCACTGAACACATTGTCTGTATAGCATCTGTTACCATGGCCTGCAAGCACTCATTTCCAGAAAGAAGAACAGCTGTAGTAAAGTAAAAGCTGTAGCAAATACACAGCATATAGCTGCATGTTACATTAGAAGTGCTACAGAAAGGAAATCAGCCACATCCATTTCTTCCATAACCTCCTGCCACCTGCACCCTAAACAGTGGCCTAGTTTTACTGGAGAACTTATTTCTCTCAAATTGCTGAGGCTGCACCTGCTTACTCAGTGCTGGTGAATTTGACTTACAAGCATAAAATTACTCTCGCATCTCCAGGTCTGTTTTCATTGCAGTTCACAGGCCATGAATAATTAACTATAGTTCTGCAACAGAGGCATCTGCCTTGGCATACAAATTCAGAGCTGGAGCTGTTGCTGAATTCAGCACTTGAGAATAATTTCAAATGAATTTGAAATACTCTCTTTGGTTCACTTTGGGAATATGACAAGTGATGAAGAACTGCACCTAAACTCACCCTTTAAGTGAAGTTCTTTGTCGCTTCTTGCATTACAAATATGAATCAATGTGGGAATGTCAAGCAACACCAGTTTGTATGTCTGGATGTATTTTACTCTAGAGCTATTTTCTAGGCATTATTCTGCCCTGTGAGACCGCTCATGATAATCTTTGCTCTTGGTCTGTGTTCGCATAGCACCTAACACAACCTGGCCAACTGTACTGAGAACTGAAGTGCTACAACCATGGAAGAAACTCAGTCTGGGAGGAGCAATGCTGAGGGAGTTCAGGTTTTTTTCCAGATGTGGCTCCCAAGATTAAGCTCAGATGTCTAAAGACTAGAGCTTACAATGACCAATTTCTATAACTAGGGCTTTACATGCACTATCAGGACACAATATGCGTCAGGTAACTATACCTATTTGTCAAATTCGGATGCAGTTTGGTCAGCAAATAATTAAAATAAGAGGCAGATGGCTAAATAGAGCAAGATGGAATGATGGGGGGGAATATGAAGTTTCCTTAGGAAACCGGGACCACAAAGACAACAGTGAAATGGAACGTTTGGATTCATGTATTTTCCCATTCCACTTTTTTTTTGGCGACAGTTCACACTTTTCCAGAAGTACCTCCCCTTATTGCTTTTCCCTTACCAAGTAGACTTGTGCTGCTTGTATAATTAAATCTGAACCTTCCAATTTCTCAGAGGTAAATTGTGTAAAAAATGTGTAAAAAGTAGTGGACAACAGTAAGTTAATGTGAGGTTAGAACAGTAAACGCATATTAAGATACTTTCTCACTAATATATACCATGACAGTGCAGATGAAGCAAAACTATATTCCCATTTCAAATCAGACCTATTTCAGTCTTAGCAAACTCTGCTTAAACATTGTTGTGGTTTTTTTCCCCTCTACACTACAGTTTAAGCAGAAGCAGAGAGTCCCACAAATCTTATTATAAAATATATTCTTACAAGATTTCCAAATTATTTTAGGACGTTCTGAAACCTTCAAGAAATACAATCAAAACAGATTTTTTGTGTTCCTTCCTAACCAAGTTATGTGCAAGTTTGAGATACCATTCTAACAGCAAGATCTCTTACACAAGAGAAGTTTTGTAATAAGATAGTTGCAAACCAGTTCTTTTTTATTTCTTTAGTTTTAAAGAAACAATCTCAGATTTATAAGCCATCTCCTTCCTCAGCATTTCAAAATGTGTAATATGCTTGCATACAGTGGAGCAGTATTGTGGCCTCAGTTCAGCACAATTCCTGGTGTAATGATACAGGACAAAAGCATTGCAGGGGACATTTGCTGACCCTTTGTACAAGGCTGTACAATGAGATACCAAATCTAATTTTAAAAAAAGCCATAGTGATGGGAAGACTACTTCATCACCGTCTTGGAAATGTTCCACCATTCCCATCTCTACAAAGCAAAACCAGGAATGAAACCATGAAGATTTATGAAAAACTGAAGCTGAATACTGGCAAGTTTTCAATATATACTTCTCAAATCTCCTGTCTCCTGGGAATACTGTGTAATAGGCTGATAGTGCTCATGTATATAACTTGTGTAGTGTTATAAAGAAAGGATTCCTCTTTACTCTGATGAAGTGCACCGTTTGATAAACTCTCCCAGTAAACTCTCCTTCATCTATTAAGAGCTGAACTACTGTGCTTTTGCTGGATAACTCCTAAGTTACACAGGCATAAACATCACATCATTAACAAGGCCAGTATCAAATGTAGCTGTAAATCATGAAAATAAAGCTTTTACTTATAGATCATGGCTTGTAATTTTGAAAATTTATGCTTAGATAAACAATTTTCCACATCAAGAGAGAGTAATTAAACCATAGCTTTAAAAACTGCTTTTCAGCACCACACTAGCTTCAGGGCTTGCTGATTTTCTTGGGATGTAGGAATGTACTCTGGGCTCTGGCTGATCACTCAGGCATATTATTCTCAATTTCAGTAGCTGGAAATTATTTGTACTGCCGAGAGTCTCTCTCAAATTGTTCCATGCTCAGTTTTGCTGGTATTTTACTCTTTTAATGGGCTTGGATTGTGAAGTGTGATGCATGTTTATAGCATGCTGTCTTCTCTCTCTATCTGCTTCATTCCAGAGCAACCTGCCAAGCAAAGAGAGCAGCCAAGGAGCTTGCAAAGCCCCTGCTGAGAGCTCTGTCACCTACCTGCCCTGTCACTTGCATCAGCTGGCCCCAGGGCAGCTGCTTCTGCATCAACTCTCCACAGGACAAAGCCCTGATGGCAAATGCAGTCTGTAGCTGTGGGGAGCCAGGTGATGGAGATCAGCTGGTTGCAGCACTCCTTTTAAACTGCCAGTCTCGAGGTGCTTAGGGCAGTCTAAGCTTTGCAATGATGCTCTTTGGGGAGTGGGATGCACTGTCAGAAAGATGGGAAGGAGCCACATGACAAAGGTAAGAGTCCCTCACAGAAATCAGCAACTGTTTGTGGATGTTCCTGGAGCAAACACTGATTTTGTGTCTGGATACCAAATAGGGATTTTTATGTCTACCCACTGCTTACATCAGTTCCATTAATGTAACACACGCCTGGATTTATGATAGTCTAAAGCAACCCAGAAAGCAGTGAGAACTGTTTCACATTATACAGTCTTGCAGGAGGGAAATCAGGGAAGGCTCAGTCTTCTGGCCATAGTCAAAGCAGCAAATCAGAAGCTCTTGGGGAATTCAAACTGGACTGGCTGGGGCCATTTTCCTGCTTTGCATTTCTTGTGTAGAGAGCTACTTGAAAAATTTCCAGCTAACTATTTTCTTTTTTTTTCCCCTTCTGGAAAATTCCAATTCATGAAAATCAACAAGTTTCATGGGAATATGCTGTTTTTAAAATAAAATATTTTCATTGCGCAGAAGAGCAAAAAGCAAATGGTGATGACAAGGTCAAGGAATGTTCTGATATTTCATTTCAAGCTTGTCAGCTTTAACATTTCATCTTGCATAAAATATTAAACAGAGGTAAAAATGAACCATGACTTATTTAAATAAGGAAATTAGTTTACAGTTAACTTTTGTAGCTGTGTGGAGCTGGAAAAAGGGTGTGCAGAAAATAACAGGCCTTTTGTGAAACTCCAAAATCTACTGCTGTTGGTCTGACTAGGGAGTTTTATCCTGGGTCAAGGAGCTTGAGATGGGAGAGGGTTGAGCTGTGAATGCCCACTGCTTGGTGCCCACTTAAGGAATCAAGACACTGCTGTTAATAGTGAGTTTAAGAGAGGACATCAGATCATTGTGTATCCCTAGGGATGGAACTGCAGCTCATTGCTGATGCCTTTCATACAGCTGTGTTATACAAGCCTTGGGATTAGATGCTTTGTCTGGAAAATCTACACTCAAGCTTTGATTCACACCTATCCCTTTCAAATATTAACACTGGATTACTCGAGTGTCCCATTTGATCTTGTGGGGGTGTGATTCTAATAAACCCTTAACTGTGGCCAGTGCAGCTCCCAGCCGATTTCTCTGAACAGTTCTTTATTCATCCTTCTGATGTGGTAAGATATAAAATATCACCAACTTTCTTTTAAATTAGTGGTCTCTGCTCAAGAACATGACTAAATTCAGGTTCTCTAGCTGCTCCTGTGTTTTTCCTTTTATTAGGACAATCATTTTGATTTCTTGGTGGGCTTTTTTTTTTTTTTTTTGGTTGTTGTTGTTGTTGTTGTTTTTGTTGTTGTTGTTGTTGAGGAGCAGGAGTGAGTGGCATCACAGGGGTTGAATGTTTGGTTTTTACACTTGCAATAAGTTTTAGAAGATATGCTTGTCCTGGAGATCAAAATATATGTGAACATGAAATACTTGTAGAGAATAAAGGGCTTTTTTAAAATTTAGAGATTCATGGTCAGCTTCTGGGCTAGAAGCATTTCTTTTTCTGTATTTAGCCTAAATGAAGCAAAGGAGCCCATCTGAACTCAATTGAATAAAAAACCTTCTCTTGAAATATGGCACTTTTATGCAGAAAGTGTCAATTTTGTAACAGAGCTGTACATTGACTGCTTCCTACATGCAAACTGTGCCCATGTTGAGGGTAGCAGTATTAAATTCAGCACATGCTTCTTGTCTGGAGAGGGAAGAGCAGCTCAGAGCACCCTGTGAGGACCATGTGTTGAAGTTGGCAGTCAGACCGCCCATTCACACCCCTCCTTTTACATGACAGCAGACAAGGCTGATGTGAATGCCTGTTTGAACAGCATGGGAGCAGATCTTTGGAGGGTTTTCTCCCCACTTCAAAGGCTCCTCCCACCATGTGAGTCAGGCATTTTCTATAATTTATCTAGCTCTGCTCCTAACTTATTTTATTTGTACCCAAGGCTCCAAAGAGCCTTTTATGATTTGTTTCACAATGCCTTTCCTACATGCTTTGGAGAACAAGCTGAGAATCCAATTTATGAGAAGGTTCACTCTCACCACTTAATCACAGAACATGCTCAGTTGGCAGGGACCCCAAGGATCATTGGTCCAACTCTGGGCACTGCAAAGGATGGGAAATCTAACTAATATTTAGATGTGATCTAACATATTCAGCTTCAACCACACAACCTGGGTTATAGCAAGTAGAAGCTGATCTCTGTATATGGTAGTCAAATAACCCTTGAGATGATCTAAATTTTCCTAATTCATTATGGTGTGTGTTTATGAGCACTTGGGCCTTCAGCAGCTTTTCTTTTATTTCCGTGATTACTTTTTTAAACTTAGTTTGGTTCAGCTGATGGAAGAGGTCACTTTATTTCCTGTACTGGAGACCAAGTGTGCATTCACATGCTATGGATCACCTGCACACTCCAAGTGCTTTGTGAGAATGCTATCCCTATAGGGCTCCTTGCTTTGATAAAGGACTTGGCCAGAAATCATGAGATGTGTTGCAAAACACATTTAAATAATCAGTTTCCTCCTAGGAGCCACAATGCAGAGAATGAGATTTTTGGCCTATGCTTCACCAGGCATGAGAGATGTAGCACTGATATACCAAGGCAACGCTTTTATCCTCCTCCCTGGGGCTAACTAGGCTGTGCTGTCTGTTCCTGCATGCTGGACAGGACCCAGGGAAGTGCCAAGCAGAGCAATGAGGTCTTAGAAAGTGAGAGGTGAGGGTGGATGAAAAGGAGGTTCCAAGCAGGGCAGAAGGAAGCGAGACCAGAAAATGATGAGCAGGGAAAGGGAAATATGCAGGAGTGGGAGAACAGTTGTGTCCTACATGTCTTTGTGTAGTCTGTGCTGGCTTTCATTGCAGTGTCAGTGGTAACTTCACTAAGAGGGGAGCTGGGGGAGAGCTGAGTTTAGGAACTCAGCAAGTGAAGGAATGCAAGAAGACTCCCAGGTGAAGAGATGCAGCCCTTACCAGAGCTTGCCTTGGCTTGTCTGACCTTAAAAACATGCAGGTCGTAGGAAAAACTGTGTTTTAAAGGGATGTGAATGACCTGATGCCATGAAAAGAAAGGTGGTACCTGGCTACAATCAATGGAAAGCACCGAGAAACCTTCCAAGGTAGAAAATGTTCCGCACTGAAGGTTCAGCATTTGAGCCTGAACTAGTCAGTGATTTTTTTGCTGTTTTCCTAGACTTTTGGCTTGACTCATTTGTGAGTGGCCCTTCTCCAAAAAAAATGTTATGCTGTTTCTATGGGATACACAACAAGTGGAAGGTTTTTCAGGATCTGATAATCCTACTTTCCTTGTATGCCCATGTATCGTACTACATGATCTAGTGAATATCTGCTACTGCTATATTCTGATCCTTCCACATGAACACCACATGCTACCTAGAAAATATGGACAACTTTTAGAGTTTAGCAGCAAACAAATTCCCTGAAGACACAAAGCCTGTCCCAATGAGACACTTAGTGTGTAACTCTATAGTCCTGAGCTCTAGCTACCAAAAACTTTGCCTCAGTCTTGACTCTGCAAATCTTGTTGTAGAACCTGTAAGAAAAGTTTTGTAAGGCACTGAAGCACCTTCAGACAGGGAGTGTGATCATAAACCAGGATGTGAAACTTCAAACAGACAGTTCCAAAAGCCATTTGATACCACACAGGCAATATTGTAAACTTGTGTTTTATTTCTGAGTCCCTGATGTAGGAAATGCAAGATAGACAGTTTGAGCATCTTGGAGATGCATTTTTGAGCAAGAACAAATACTTGAAAAGGAATTAAACTAAATTATAAAATACTAGGCTTGAAATCAGGACAGCTATAGAGAGTAGTCTAGAATAGTCATTACAGTTCAAATTAACACTATCTCTCCTTATTTCAGAGCAACTTCTTTGTCCTGTGGGAACATTCTTTGCAGGATGTCTTTGCAGGACAGCTCCTTGCAGGATCACCTCAGAGTGGCCTGTCATTGCAATGTGCTGAAGTGAATTAGGTTCAATGTACTTCTAAGGCTCTGCTTGCTCATCTTTGCCCATTAGCAGAACAAATTCTGCACATCTTCTCTGACACACCTATAGCTGCAAAGTCTCTTTGTATGCAGGCAGAAATACTGCAGGAAGGCCCTCTGGCATGGGCAGCATATTTAAATTTCTCATCTGGCTTAAGCTGTCCTAACTAAACTGCGTGGAGCACGGTGCTTGTATTTGTTAATGGTAAATTTTCACACTTACAGGAAAAGTAGGATGCTTTTTATTCTTGCTTTGGATTGACTTCTGACTAGATGTCTGTCTACAGTCTTGGTTCTTGAGAGGAAGCATCCTTAATTCTTACGACACCATGATGCTTGCAGGCAGGTTTAGTGTCTCAGTCCTCTTAGTTTCCACAGGAAAAGACATCAGGTACACATTTAAGGACTAGTAAGGAACTTCATGCACTGGGATATTGCATGAAGATGTTCTCTGAGACAGAAGTTTCTACAGGGGAGAGCTATTTCAGATGACTGCTTCAGTGCCAATGGGAAAAACATAGGGAAAGATTTTAAACAGACTGAGAGGAAACACATTTTCTTTGAATCAACTTGCTGAGTCTCCTACATTCCATTAAGAAACATTTTATAACCTCCAGTTTTTTTTAAAGCAAGAGTATGAGCCTGCCCCTCACCACATAAAGAGCAGAATTTTCCTCTAGTTCTGTTGGAATACAATGTGCTTTTTGCTTTTCAGAAGAGTCCTAGCATATTCCTGGGACAGGTACCAAAAGTTTGGGGAGTTGGGGGTGGTGTTTAAATGCCCCACCAGTGAGATGGGAGGAAATGCAGGAGCACAGCGATGTGTTCTGCAGGATAGAGTGAAGGCACCTAAGTAGTGGACTCTGGTTGATCCAAGCAGGAGCACCCAAGGTTGAAGGCTCCTTGAATCCTCATGTCCTTGAGATACCACACAGAGAACATATTCTGTTGGATGCCCAATGAATGGACAAGACACTGGACTTTGAAGATACTGCTGGAGATGTTAGGACAAGACGGGGAAGATACAGGTGAAGATATAAACTCCTTCGCTTAAAATATTCTGATTGATGGCTTTTTCTCCTCTGGGAAATGGGCATTTCACATGTTCACACCCCCAAATGTTTTTCTCATACATGATCTTTATGGTCTCTTTTTTTAACAAGAAATTTATTTTGACATTAAAATAGATTAAGAGAAAAATAATGTGGAGGATAATGAGGTAACCACAAAAGAAATCTCACCTATTCTCAACCATTTTTACACAATTACAACACAAACTGACATGCTTATGTGTGGAGCCTCCCACTGATGTGGTATTCAACTTTTTAAAGGTCTAAAAGCATTTATTTCTCCCAGGCTTTTTTGAAGTAAACTTCTAGTCTAATAATTACACTAGAGTTGAAGTGACTGACTTAAGGTTGTACAAGAAATCTCTGACAGATACAAAATTTGAATTCAAGTAGTTGGTTTTCAAAGACATCTACTCCTTAATGACAACTACATCATAGGTAGACAGAGGTACCTCAAATTAATTCAGGTAGGTACTACACCATTTACTTTGTCCTAGCTGCTGTTTGGGTAGTCTTTCCCAAATAAAGAAAGAAGTTTGCTTCCCATGAGGGCTGCCTTGCATCTTCCACAGTGTTTCTTGCAGACAGAAAAGTGGGAGAACAAAACTGTTCTGCTGGGATATTTAAGATTTTATTTGAAGCCTGATGATCAGCAAACCTGTCCCCAAAATCATAACATTAGTACAAGCAAATGGCTTTCTGCCACATATAAAATACAGTCTACAGAAGCATGGAAGCTCTGCAAGTGGTTTTTAAGAAACGTGACAAAGAAAACTCCTCACAGAAAGGGCATTCAGGGAAAAGTCTTTAAATTCAAGGAGAAACATTTCCCCTAAGTCATAACTACATTTAACTTCCATATGTCAGAGAAGGGGGAGGTTGTGGCATAAAGGAAATGGGAGGTTCCTCCAGTAAAAATGTCAGAGGAGCAGTTGCTTCTTCAGGCATCTGCTTGTAGGATTATGCATGACATAACACTTTGCATCCATATGGTGCACTGCAAACAACACACTCGTTGCTACATAAACATCAGTTGATTTTTGCACATCTTTTGTTTGCCTTCTAGCAAATGGTGGAGAGAACCCTCTAATCTCTGCTGGGGCTTGCTGGGTCCTGCCATAATTAAAGAGGAAGCAGGAAATTAAAAGGTACTGTGTTCTTCAGGGACAGGGATAAATTGAGGTAGAGAACGATTGTGACTTGCCAAGACCACACAAGGAGTGGGAGAACCCTCAGACTTCTGTTTCCCAGTTTGCAGCCCCAACTGGGAGATGTGGGACTTCTTGCCTTAAAACTAGGATTGCTGTATGTAAAGCATCATGAAACTTGGAAAGTGGATCATTGCACTCAGTCTGGATAATCCCTTGGTTACCATGGCCCTTTGGGACACAGGCAAAGGATGTCCTACAGCTCAGCTCCTCAGAGTAAATCACCCTGGGCTTGGGCACAAGTGGCTGCACACCTTCTTCTTCAGTGACTTAATGTCCCTTTTAACTGACTTTATCAATGATGAGTGCTCAGGTTGGTAGAGCTCCTCTGAAGAACACTGTGGTCCTACAGGGGTTTTGATAAGAGTGTTTCAAAGCACAGTGGTGTAGCTGAAGTATTTGTCTACAGTGAGACAAATCTTTCCGCTGCTTGGCTACAGACAGAAAAAGTTTTTCTACCTAGAAATCTGTGTGACTGTTAAAAAATGAGAAATAAAACCCAAAAAAACTCCACAATGAACAAAAAAACCAACCAAAAAAACTACCCAAAACCCCCCCCAAAAAAGAACGCCAAAAAAACCCCCAAAAAACCAAAACCACAAACCTGCAACACTTTGACTAAGTGTTATTAAGTTATTAATAAGTTATTTTCAAGCTCTAGCTTGAAATATTATTAGACTTCTGAATAAGCATGTTTATGTGTTACCTTCTTTTATGAGGGCTGAATACCCTTTCTTCCAGAGGAAAAGAATACCTTATGGATGGCCCAGCCAGCACAGAACTGTGCCTTCCAGATAAAGTGCCCTTGCCAAAGAAAGCAGCCAGGCAGAAGCAGAATGAAACATAAGCCAGTTTCTTAAGAATCACAGTAAAATGAAATGCAACTGCCCAGACTTTGTTCTCCATTTCACATTGGTTTGTGTGGTCAACCTGTAGCAGAAGTTTCTAAATGACAAACTAAGAGACAATTCATCTGCCTAACCTTAAGAACTACCACACAGTGCTGTGACTGTGGTGAAAAAAGTCCTATATAAGAAAAACAGTAATTTTTGTGCCAGTTTTGTTTGTTTTTAACACCTATGCTGAGACTTCAAGTGCCACTTGGCTGGTTTTCTTTGATGGAGACCTTTGAAATAGGTTAACTCAAGAAGCTTTTTGATTTGTGGAGCTGAGTGCCTATAAAATCACCTAGATGGCTGAGAGCCAGATGCAGTCTTCTTTAGTCACAAAAGTATTGTCATTTCTCATGACTTAACTGCAATGCTTCTTGACATTTGCTGCCTTTTCTGTAGCCCTGACTGATGGCAGTCAGACACTGTGAGAATCTCAGCTTTGTCTGAAAGCCCATGGAGATGTGTGTTCAGCCACCGTGATTGTGCAGAGAAGTTTGAATATATTATGCGCATGTGTTCTGAAACCTCACACACAAACAGAAGAATCTCAATAGCTGAAATAAGAGTGCAGGAATTCCTTTCCACCTTCCCCTTCTTTTACTCTATTCCCAGGAGATTTTCACTGTCATCCACATTTTGCATCTGTATAGCTGCCCCAAGACAATGACTTTAATAATTCCTCTGAGCTTAATATAACCTTCTCCTTGTGTCTCAGCATAAGACGGTAAATAACTCCAAACTGATCAAAGATTTTTAAGGTTTATGTAATAAATACCAGCAGAATTAAGAAGAGATTCTGGACAACTAGGACCAAAGTCTCTTGCTGTCAAAAACAGCTCACTGTGGTTCATTTTGAGACACAATTACTGGAGAACATTGTAATGTTACTTCAGACCTTTACACCAGCCTGACTTCAAGATTAAATATTGAAATGTATGCATTTTTTCTGGCTGCTAATTAACTGTTGATGTAGACACACGTGGATTTCAGAACTGTCATTCATTTGCTCTGTGCACATAAACATGATCCTTGCACTTGTATTCATACTAAAACTGTTCTCTTTAGCAGTTAAAATTCACTGGAGGTAGCTAGGAATATTTAGGAGAATTGGTATGAACGACAACACAAATCAGACTATGACTCCCTGGGAGATTCAAAAATGCAGGGAGGTGCTCTCTGCCTACATCATAGGATGAAAATTACTAAATACTCTGTATCAAACTAGTAAAGCAGTTAACTTTTTTCCTGTCTTTTAACCCCAATGCTCAAAAAGACTCAAGCTCTTCTCAAAATCACCTGTATCTTTTTCATATACAAAAATAGGGAAATATGTTGAGGAAAAGCTTCCATAAAGAAAGAAAAAAATAATGTGACATTCTAAATCTGCAGACATCTCCTGTATATTTGCTAAAGATCAGACTTTTATCACTTGCTCTAGGTGTAAAATGAATATGCCTCAGATTAACAAAAGTATTAATTTCATGCCCCTGCAAGCCACAGGGGAAATGATAAATCAGTGCAGCTTTTGCAAAGCTGTGAGCAAAGCAAAGGTTTGAGCAGGGAAAGTCTGACACAAAGGCATCCAGTGTGGAAGGATGTGTCCCCCGGAATGGCAGCAGAGCTGTAAGACCTCCTTCCCGCTGTTCTTCAGCAAAGGGATAACTTGAAGGGACCAGGGAATAAAGAGATAGTAAGGGGAGACAGGGGCAATCCATCAAAAACCTCCCCTGTAACAGTGCACAGAAAGCCTAGAAAAGACCCAGGGAATTTCAGACCCCTAAACTCCTGTGCACAGGGACAAATGCTGAAGGGGTGTTTTGTTTCACCCAGCAGATGCACCAGGCAACAGTCAGAATGATTAACCTAACACGTACACAGGCTGACAATGCTGCCCTGTAAGTACGTTTTAAAAGTTTTCAGTTCCACAGACTTGGGGCTTAAACAAACAAGGTACAGTTTAATGGGAATATCATGACATATAGGATCAAGAACTACATATCAACGCAGACCTTTTCTTTTTTTTTTCCCTGGTTTTCTCTTAGTAATGCACAAACCAAAGTCCAAATGTGGACGTACTTCCAGGGTTTTAGGATTCTGCAAAATTGAAATTGACTTATTCTCACTGGGATAACAAATTTTTCATCATGGCCAGTTTGGACAAGGTGAAAAATTTGCTATTCAAACAGTTTGCTTCAGTATTGCAGCACTGAAGCAGAAAGTGGAGGGAACCGGAGGGAAGGGCAGAGGAAGTTACTTTATAAAGAAAAATTGCATTAAACTCACTTTCTGAGTGAAGATGAAATTGAAGTTGCCCTTAAATGAGTTATTTCCCCCACAGCGTGTTTCAGCAGCAAACTCCAGAGCACTCATTTATTCACTTGCTGCATTGTGGGGAAAACACAGGAGAAGAGACAATTATCAAGTTGCGTATAAGGCTTCGACTTTGGGTAACACCAAATAAAAACTCATGTCAGTTGTGTCATTCACTGCATGCACGTAACACTCCATGCTGTACCCCCCACAGAGTAAATGCATTTTTTAATATAAATTTCCTAGTTAAAACTGCACTAATGGTGGCAAATGGGGCCTATGTTGGTGGTAAATATGTTGAGCTTTGATGGTGAGATATTTTTCACTCCTAACCTAAGTAAGGCGCCAGCAAATCCATCAGAGGAGGTTTATTTAAAAGACTCATCACACTGCTGGCCTTGCTTCAATAAAACAGGCTATAAAGTTCCACCAAAGCTAAACAGCAGTGTCCTGCTGAGCTGATGTAAATGCCAGTGCACAGAGTGCCCCGCACTCATCTCTTGGGGCAGCCTAAACTGGAGTCTGGGCATAAACAAAGGCTCCTCACTGCTCTGCAAGTGCTAAACCTTGGGAAGGCATTTGGCTCACTGATTGTTTTAAGAGTCTTAAAAGTATTTAGCTAAGACAAACATCTAGAAGTAAGGTGAACACCCAAAATTAATGTGATGCACTGACAATGGTTTCTAGGGCTACTGCTGCATGGTATATACTCAGGGCATTACAATTGCTTCCCAAGGTGCTCCCTGTCCTTACTTGAACATGGTATTCCAGCATGGCACTAAAAAGCCAAAAAACATAAAAATCAAGAAGATGCAAGCAACAAATCTTCAACTGAAAGGGACAAAAAAAACTCTTCTGGAATGGCTTCTGTGTAGGACAGCAGATAAAATAGAAAAAAAAATGATACCCTGATGGTACCCTTACTTCTAGTTGCACTGGACAGAGAAAAGATACAGAGTGTAAAAAGCTCCATCAAAGTCCAAGCAGGGAGGAAAGTTTCACAGTGATGTGCAGAGATGAGGTAAAGAAACTAAGACTATGCCACTAATCTCTGATGCTGGGAGCTGCATTTTTTTAGCTTCCAGAGCTGCTTCCCAAGACAAATCTGTTTTAGATAAGCTAATGGAAAGGCAAACTTAATCCTAAATTGCTGTTTGCTCTTCATTTCTCAGGGCTTTTGTCTCCCATGTACTTCATTACTTCTTCAGAGGGTCTGTGCACAATTTTTTTCCCTACACAGCTTCTTGAAAAGAAAGTGCCCTATAGCTAAGGCTGGAATGTCTTAGTGAGGAAAATTTAACTTCTACCTCCAGCATGTGACACACAGATCGGAACTTCCAGAGGCATTGGTTTGCTATCAAACACAGGTACACTTTCAGAGACAAAGAAAAAGAATACCCTTGCTGACATCCTGACCCCACTCTTGTCATATTTTGTGTTCCTGCTTTGGGGACTGATAATACTAGAATGCCTGGGCAAAGTTGCTACAAGAATATTTTTTAACACAGACACACAGCTATTTTTTGTTTTCCTAACCTTGTTCCTAGAAATGTCTGTATTGCTTCTGCAGACATTTTCCAGTAAAATAAGCAGCCTGGAGCAGACATCCAGCATGGAAATGTCAAGTCGGAATAGTTAAACCTAAGCAATGTCCTAAGAAACTTAGAAGGGCGTTGGTACTGCCCTAACACTACTTAAGGCTACATTAAGAAGTTTTGCTTTCAGTGAAGCCTCAACTGAAAACTGAGGCTTATCCTCAGAAGATGACACTCATCCCTGCCAGAGAAAGAAATGCAGGAGCCCCACTGACTTCACTTAGGTCAGCATTTAGAAACAGCACAGCTAAATAGCTTCTGTTATTGGACCTATGATCCTGACATGTCGTGTGCTAGTCATTACCATTGTCTCCTCATTATTTTAATTACCAAAGCTCTTAGCAAACCACCCCTTTTTTCTTTTTGCTCCTCTGAGAGGTCTAAGCCAGGCTCATGTAGAAGTACTGTTATTGAACAGAAAATCTTGTGACTGTGGGCATTTTCCTGCTGTCCTGTGATAAGATGCCTTCTACTAAGTGATTGTATCTAGGAAATGAAGACAGAAGGTTGTGGTAAGCCTGTATTTATGTGACTGAGAAATATAACATGCTGATAGGGGCAGTTTGCATCATTCAGACAGCAGGAAGAGTCCTTGGTCCAAGGAGTCAGTGTCTAGGTTGAGCTGGGTGGTCTGGGTCAGACTCCTGGGTTAGATCACCTTGGTCAGTTCCTTTGTGGTTTTATTCAGTGTGTCCTCAGTATGTGAAATCCATGCTACTGCAAGGGTATGTGTGCTTTGCTATATAAAGTCTAGTGCTCCTGCAAGGCAGGAGTGGAAAAAACGATAACTTTTTCAGATGATGTCTTTTTAGAGAATTTGTAGAAGTGCTCCAAATTTTGAAGGAAAAACAATGCAGCACCTATGAGGTGAGGAAATAGCACACTACGCTTTTCCTGGGTCTATGGTTCTGCCCCTACAGTGCTTGCTTTTAAACTGTGTTTTGTCTTTCATTCATTACATTACTTTCTGGGAGTCTGCTAGCATTGGTTGTGAGGTCACCCCACACATCCTCTCCCCTCCCTGGGAGGAGGCAGAGTGGCCATGGTCCATGGCAAGACTGATCCTGCTCCTGATGGCCCTGTCCCCAAGCCCACAGAAATAAACATAGGCTTTTTAATTTATTTTCATATATCAACCTCCTTCTATCTGCAAGGGCCACAGCATTTGTTCAGGACACAGTACAAGGTTATTTAGTCTAGCACTTTGTAGAGCCTTGAATTAATCTTTAATTTTCCATAACTAATCTTCATTATTAGCTTTGCAAATAATCCCTTGAAATTTTCATCTACTTTTGAAGAGTTGTAACTAAAGCTCACTTTCTGTGACTTTGCTTTTTCATCTTCCAAGAGCGTTAGCTTAAGGTTTGTCTTTCTAAATCTGACTGCTTCTACATTTCCTCTTTGATACATGCAGATCTCCTCTGTGCAAGCTCTTTATTTACCAGCATGTTTTCAAATGTTACACCTTGTTCAGAGGTAAAAATATTCCTGTTAGCATGGGTCACTGGAAAGCTCTGCATTTTTGTTCTGGTCTCCATGAGAAAAAATTGCACCTGCATTCTGCTCTTCTATGTGCTCCTGTTAACAATCCCTGTTCTCGCAAATAAGCTACTGCTGCACAAATTGTGCTGTTCATTTTAATGAGTTCAAAAGCATAAAATTTGGATGTTCTCATTAACATCCCTGCAGCACAGTCCAAACATTGACTCAGTGAATACTTTCAACCCAGTGCATTAAAGTTATATGTTAAATAAAACCAATACAGAAAGTTATATAGTGTTTTCCTTAGATACTTAATATTAAATCTTTAAGAAGATTTCATAACAGTGTTATGAAGATCATCTGCCTCATCAAATGAAGAGAGGGCTCCATGTGGTTAGTGTGTAGGAATAAGCAGATATATAGAATACAAACATGACTAAGAAAAAAGGAAGTGGCCCAGAGGAGAGGATCATAACTATAGCAGTGTTTAAGCTCAAGAGGAAATAAAAATCCACTAAGCACCAGGGAAAGATTCTTAATTTAATATACTCATGGTCAACAAGACCATATCTTCAAGTCAGGAAGGGTTATTGCAGTCACCTTCTCTGAGCCCCTTGCAACAAAGGACATAAAATGCTCGTCACAGGGGAAATTATTTAATGAGGAACAAAATTATTGGGTGTTCATGAGGCACCTAGAATTGGACAGGTTCTGCACTGCTGAGGGCAGCAGGGCAGAAACCCCTGCACTGGCTGCAGGGTACAACAGTATAGACAGTCCAGACTCCAGGCTTGTCTAATATCGAAGTGTGGTGCCAAGTGCACCATGTGTATGACATATTTAGGTTTTCTTTCAAATGCAGGGGCTGAGGGAGCTGCTGTGATTTAGTTTCTGGAGACACATGTGGCCTAAGTCCAGCTACAGCAAGGTGGTGAATAGCACTTGTTTTAATGGTACAATTTTTCGTTTTTTAGAGGCAGTGCCTGTGATGTTGTGCTGAGAGGTACAGGGATAAACTGAAGCTGGAACAGTCACTAGGCATTACACAAGAGACAGTCCCCATTCCCGTATGACACAGCACTCCCATGCATTCATGCACTTTTCTAGGCTATTTTGTAGGTCTCACTGGGACATTCCTTGCCCCTCAGAAAGCCTGCAGCCCAACTGGGAACTAGACGATGCCACTCTACAGGTCAACACTCATACTGGAAAAAATCCAAACCCACCACATTCATTTTGTTCTTCAAACACAAGAGCAAGGTCATTAAAAGGATTCTTAAGACTCTTCAGAAACTGTAGAGGTGCAACTGGATTGGCCCTTACAAAGTGACCCAGGTGCAGAACTATTTTCACTGGTTTAGTACTCTGGTAGTCACCCTGAGCATTCTCTGTTCGTGACTGGCCTGCAAACTTTTTCCTGAGAACACTCTGAGATCTGAGAGCACTTTTGCAATCAGCAAGTTCAAAGTGTTCTGAATATACCTTTAGAATGTCACAGGGCTGTAGAGCCCTGACTTCTTAAGAGTCACCTGCTGAAGTGAACAGAGAAGTCCTGGAATTGCACAATGACCTAGTACTTCTAACACATGATGTCAGATTGCTCATGCTTGAAACTAAAGCCTTTTTTCAATCCTCTGCCATGTTATCCATAACGAAAGCATTTTAACCTTCACCAAGAGCAACAGGATTAATGGGAATGAACAGAAAATAACAGTGTACAACCAAGCTTCAAGATACTTTCGTCATGAACATGTTTCCCTAAGCCCTGCTCCAACTCCTGCTGTTGTCATTGTATTTTCCCTGCCTTTTTGAACATGCGTGCCAGCCATATCCTGTGCAGAAACTAGAGGTAAGATCTAAGGTGGCAATGTTCTGTTTTAACTCAGCTGTGAAGGTCATTCTTTTCTGTTGAGCCCCTCCTATTTGCAGCCAGTCCCTGTCTGTGCTGTGGCACTGGGAACAGAAAATAATACTTCCAGTGCACTGATGTGCAAACAAAGCTCCTCAGACTGGATGATATTAACATCTTTCACAGCTTACTAGAAGGCATCATTTAGTAAATGAAGAAACACTACAATTGAAGAAACACTACAAAATGAGCCATGCAAAATTTTTTAGGTGAATAAAAAGTCTTTTAGTACAGACCTAATGTGAGGTGAGATATATGATACTGAGCATGGAATTAGTCTTAATCATACTGAAACTTGGTCCAGCTAGGTGTGAAGACCTGCAGGCAAATCATGGTAATTTTCATACCTGTAAAATGTTAGAACTTAAGACACTGCTCAAAGGTTCTTTTGCATTTTCCATTGTCTGTCTCTTGCCTCATCTTCACTGGGATGCCAAACTATCCTGCTCCAGAGATGATACTGATTGTACCATGAACATCAGTAGCTGTATGTGATTTTACAGATAAATATACATCCTAGCTGCTAGAGCTGCTTAGGAAAATACCAACTTTAATGAGGCTTCTTCATGAAAATAAAATAAAGAAAATCCTATGTATTTTGGTGCTTTATTCTGAAGAGGGAGACTAGGAAAACAGAACAGGCAAAGCTCCTTTCTTAGTTGAGAATCCAGTATATCTGCCTTCTCAAGCAGGAAAGAGTGGAAATAGAGTGTCGTCTTTCCTGTGGAGTCCTAGAAGTCTGCAGAATGATACATAAGACCTGTCCAAACTATAGAAGTATTTCTTATAGTACAGGCTTCCAAACTCCTCCCAATCTGCACTGAACACTGTGAATTTCCACCACAGTGGTACTGAGTTAAATCTCAGGGGCCTCTTTCATACTAGATCCCAAATAGCAATTAATGAAGAAAACAGTCATAACTGAGTATGTTTAAAATAGAGGTAGTTTGTTTTCATGACAGAGCCTTGGTTATTTCACATGCCAGGTCAGAAACTGCAAACAAAATTTGCCAAGAAATTTTCAAGGTGATACCGAGGATACACGGTGGTGGGTGGTGAGAACTAGACTGGGTTAATTACACTGAATACTAACAAAAGAGTATTCTTGCATGAGATGTAATTATTTGAGATTACCATGGGAGACTGAAGATTTCTATATGAATGTTTGATTATCCAGGACAAAATTTACTATAATATCTTGAGACCTATCATGCTCCACATAGACAAAGGTCAAATTTTCTTTTATTGGTGACAAATTCTTTGAAACTTTTGCCTGGAAGGAGACCTAACAGATAAAGACATATTGTGGATCACTATTCTTATTTCATGTTGGAAATCAGCCTGGAGGAGAACCAGCTCCAGTGCACATAACCACAGGAATCCAGTTGGGTAAAGCAGCAGTGCTTGGCACCACAGATTGTGCCACTGAGATTGGTTAACAAGGTGTTTGTTTTGGCACTCATACTCTCATGTCCAATATTTTGTAGAGTGTGGGGTTTGGTAGGGATTTTTAGTTTGTGTGTTTTCTCTGCCACCCATGGGTCTAATACTGCATTCTTCTGTGGTGACTCTTCAATAATTTTCAATTTACTCTGCAGTGAAAAAAGAAATAGCTCACTCTGATCTTCTTACACTTTCCTGCTTTGAATGGCACTTTTGAAGATCTCTTGTAAAGCTCCCCTGGGTCAATTGCTGTGTAGGTCAGGCAAAGATCATGGTTGACAGCTCTGTCTAACTGGCTTCCACTGCTGCGGGCAGTGGGATTTTATTTTCCCAGGGCAGGCATGGAGATGAGCTGCTGACAAAAGCAGCTTTAGAGTAGGGTTGTGCAAATCTCTGATAGACTATATTATAGTCAGACTGAGACTTGGATGGAAAATAGCCACATGAAGGGGAGAAAGGAAGTAAAGACAAGCTCCTTTTGTGCTTGTGGTCCTGTGGGTCAAAATGAAATTAAGCCCTACTGGAAAAGCAGTGAAAGACAGGATTGCCAAATATGTTTTTAATGAAAATAAATGTTGGTTCTGTGCTTTATTTTGCTGTCAATACTAAGTGTCAGTGGAAGAGCCATTAAAGGGTCAGAAGGATCCCACAGGGCTCATAGGGGTTGGGTCTCACATGCTGCCAGCCTGGGAGCCATCCCTCAGGCTGGATCTCAGCAGCCCTGGCCCTAAGGAGAAGTCATGGAAAGGAGCACTGGCAGTGCCCAAGTCACAATTCCTTTGCTGCCTTGGGACTATCAGGCTCCCCTTTCCTTCATCTCAGTCCCAGTGGCCTGCCTTGCAGGAAGACATGCTGGTGACCATTGTTCCCACAGCCCCTGGGAAAGCCACAGCGCTGCTCAAGAACTGAAGAAATTCCCTCCCCGGGAGAATGTATCCTGTGCATTGCCCAGTTGCATCCTTCCACCCTGAAAACTCTCAAGCCACTTATCCAAACAGTTCCCCTGCGGTAACACCACTGCCACTGCCCCAGGCCTCTGCTCTTGCCTGTCTGCAGCTTCTCTGCTGCTGACCCCAGCGTGGAGGCACCAGAACAATCTGGGAATGTCAGCAGCTCTGTGTACTTTCAAACCCAGGCTGGATGTTTTCAACATATTCCCTAATTTTCCTGTGAGCAGACTACTGTCTAACATTTCTGGAAAGGCAGCTGGAGGCTCCAGCCAACTTCTATGACATTTTAAAGCTGCACATATGTTTAATATATCTACTACTTCCTTCCCCAGGGCTTCATGCTTCTCTTGCCATTCATCTTTTCATGCTGGATGCATAGAATATGAGTTATCCAAAGTGTCACTGCCATAATAAATGGCACTTCCCAACACCTACATGGCAAATCCATTAGAAGCTGTAACAGCTGCAGACTGACTCCAGCAGTGTGAATGCTCTACCTGGTGGGAAACAGTCATAAAAAAGAACTTTTCCTATTCAGAATTATGAAAAGGCAATAGAAACAGATGCACCTCCCTCAGGTGTTCTCCCGTCTCCAGGAAGAGAGAGGTAGGAGTCAATGAAAACAGGAGGGGCTGGTTTGATCCGAGGTGAATGGGAAGAAACGTGGGCTCAAACAGCAGGCCAGGCTGAGCTCTGGTGAGGTGGGAGTTCCATAACTCTGGAGTTGCAGTGGGGAGCGCTCCATCAGCACCCCTCAAACTGCCTCTGGAGAGGGAAGGGAAGCTGAGGGGTGTCCTCAGCCAAAGCTGCAATTGCCTCTGCAGCAAGGGGTATATAAAAGGCTGCCTGTAATACTGAGCAAACACAGAACTGGAATAAAAGCAGCAAATGGATGAGGATGCCACAGTTCCCTTGCTACCCGAGAGCAATTCATTGTCTCTCCTGCTCACCAGAGAGTTGGAGTGCCTGCCAGGCATGTGGTGAGAGGGTACAAAAACCTTCAGTCACTAGCAGATAATCACAGCCCTGTAACCAGGGCTCAGCTAGAGCCTGAAGCATTTCATTGATCCTCCTACTTTAAGGCAATGTTAGTTTTTCATACACCTAACGTAGTTATTTTTGGGTGCTATAAATGTAAAAGGCTCAAGGGTGGAACAAAAGTAAATGCAAAAAAATAGTTTGTTTGAGAAATACAGACATAACTTGTTTCTCCTGCTCCGCCACAAAGCCAAAATAGGTAAATTTACCCCATTGTATGACCAAGACTAGCTATGTACAGATATACACTGCTTCCCTTTTTAATCTGTGCAAAGCTGGCTTCAGGCAATGACTTCCTGAAGCAGTCAACATCCTCCAAGCCACACCAAGGAATGGTCTTCAGGACAGTAGGAACCACTTCAGAGTGACTGTTCTTTGCTGCATCACATCACTGCTGCCAGGATTAGCTCATCTGCATCTCATACCCTGAGCATTTGATGATGCACAGTGCACTGACAGTGTGGGCAAAAAAGGAGCTGGGGATCAGAAACAGAGATGGGAGGAAGCCCAGAGTGAGGAGGATGAGAAAGGAACTGTAAATACAAAGTCTTCCTGTAAAGTCCAAAGCCATTTCACCATATGCAGTCTTTAGGGAATATGTACAGTTCTAGGGAACTGGCAGGGGGAAAGGAAAGGGTGACAGCTGAGAAGAAACAAGGCAAGGAAAGTATATGCAAACCAAAAGGACTTCAGATATCAGGGAGGTAAACAAGTTTGTGGAAGATTAAAAATCTGGCTGTTTCTGAAAGGACGTGCATTCTGTGGCCTGTTGGGGAACAGCAGACTGACCCAAACAGTGCAAACCTTTACCATAACCAGGCAAACCATTCCTGGGACTCCACCGGGAAGCTCTGCAGCTGCCTTTGGCAAAACTGCAGGAGACAAATGGGCAGGGCAGCTATCTTATCAAGGCAGGAGCTTCAGGGGGTGCCTAGGCACAGGACTAGGGAAAAAATTGTGCTGCACACATAAATCTTGAATCCTAGCATTCCTTCCTCAGTAATCAAACAGCAGGCTATATTTAGCCCAACCTAAACAACAACAACAACAACAACAGAAAAAAAAAAAGAACAGCAGGTCTAGTCTCAGCTCTAACAGCTGCCACTAGCTGCTCAGAGGGGATACAGGTAGAGCTGATGTCAGATGTAGTTAAATGAGATGGAACAGGGGAGGCAGCTATGCTTGAATGAACAATGTTAGCATTTGGTTAGAGAAATTCTGCATTTTATGATTTCATGCTTAGCCAGAAGGAGGCTCAAATGTCAAGCAGAGCATGAATGGTTTCTACTACACCATGGCCAAGGCTACAGTGAACTATGGATAGGCAGACAAGCAGAGGAAAGGGAGGAGGTAACAGACACAAGCAGAACAAACGTTTGTATGTCTAGCCCAGGTTCCTGGTGCTCCTTCTCTTTAGTTCTAGTATGACAAGATCAACAAATGCAGTTTTGAGAAAGGCTGTTGGCTAAAGAGATTGTATTTGTGTGCTGAAGCCACAATGCGACTTATTTCACTAATGCATGAACCTGGGGCTCACCCTCTATATGGGCATCAACATCATCCACTGAACAGGAGCTTGGGAAGGTAATTTCAATGCAACTGTTTGCTTGCAATATTAGTTGCTCCAAGGGGACACATTTATATTCTTGTTGGGGAAGAAATAATCTTAAAGTTAGTGACCCAATTACTGTTATGACTTATACACATACATGCACAGTCCCTTCATACAAGCTGGAACTAGTTGAAAAGTGTAAAACCAGAGAACGTAAAAAGTAGGAGTGTTTTATGAGTACTTTAACAGCAAAATAGTACAGGACAATTAATATAGTGGGTGTTAAACATGATCACTGAATAATCACTTAAGCATCTGGTTGTCATTGCTATTCCTAAGAACAAAGCAAAGAAAGGGCAATTGACTTACTACACTAGTGTAAGTAAAAAAAGAAAGCAAAAATAAAACTCACAACAGAAAATTCAGTCTCTTTCCACCCACATTTCTGGATTTCAGAGGCACCTTATTACAGTAATCCATACATCAGTTGGTACAACATGGATTTGAAGATTTGTGGCAGCTTTCCCTGCCTTACTAGCAGAGCTGTGAGTTTGATAACTAATCACTCCTTAATAACTCATGTTTCCTCTGCAAAAGTCCCTGAAATGCAGCTAGTGGGGGAAAATACATGAGCAGGGATTTGTGAAATAGAAAAATCACTTTGGGCTTCTTTCCCAATAACCCACAGGGTTTTTGGAATGGGGGGGTGGGGTGACAATGAATGCAGTTCTATTTCCCACATGCCCAAACCTTGCAACTGGGAAATGATCCCTGGTAATGCGTTTCAGACATATCCCCAAATAATGAAAACAAAACACAGATTTGTTGAAGGACTCTCTGGTTGGGCTGTTACTCGAATTTTTCTATAGGAACTTTCAAAACCAGGTATCTTTCTCCTAGATATGTTCCCCCATCCTGGCTTAGACATGGGAAAATAGCATAAGCCAACAGATACAAATATATGTCTGCTCAGGACATCCACAACTGTGACTCTAAAATGACTGGAGCTGCCGTCATCTTAATTTCTGGCTCTTTGCGAGGTGACACTCACTGAAACCACTTTTCTGGTCACCCTTTTGCCCAAATGGAAGGCACCCAAGCTGTTGCTGGATCAAAAGGTGACAACAGCCCTCTGCCCCACATGCCTGATTGCACAAGCAATGATTTGTTTAGAAGCTGATACATTTATTGGGGGAAATCTTCAGTATCTTCCCTGTTGCTGAACCCACAGTAGAACCCACACACACTTCCCTGTCCCATTCCTCAGCTGCAGCTGCACAGCCCATCCAGACACATGAGAACTGCATCTGCCAGGGGCTAGGCAAACCACCCCTGCTAACCCAAAAACCTGGAGTGTTCAGCCTGGCACACACACAGCAAAAAGGCACATGCTGCAGCTGGACATTGTCTCTTCTTCAGCCAAAATATAAAGGCTCCTAAGCAGAGGTATTTTGAGCATTCATAGTCAACTGAGTTATGAGTTGGAAAAGCATCAGCCATGCAGTTTAATCCAGTACATGCCCTGTTTTTCTCCTCCTGGTTCACACATTTTCGCTCCTCTTTAGATTTCTGGGTACATACTGTGTGTTGTGATGACATGGAAGAACAAGGCCTTTAAGTCTTTAGTAATTGCTACTACTGTAGTTTTAAAAGGAGCTATTTAGGAAATCCTTTATTTTGTTACCATAAGAATGAAACTGTAGGATTCAGTGAAAGAACAATTTAAACAGCAGTGTTTAAGTAATGAACTTCAACTTTAATTCTCTGCTCCATCCAAGCTCCTCTTGACCGTAAAGAAAAAGACTTGAAAAGCTCTCTCCTCTCCTCAGTGCTGCTTGACTCCAGCCCAAATTAGGAGGTACAGCCCTGTTATCTATAGCAGGTCTTAGCAACGTCCCTTCCCACCCACAGAGCACTTCCTCTTCTTCCCGAGTAAAGCAGCTGCAAAGTGCTCCTTGGCTCAGGCAGAGCTCCTCATCTGTTTTTTTTCAGCTGTTTTAAAACAGTGTTTATGTAGCTTTTATACAGTAAGAACAGGGTGAATAGAGGAGCATCTAGTCCACTGTACAAGAGCAGGTTGGGATGCTTGTACCTGATGGGTTTGCTGATTACTCAGTGTAACTCTGATCTAGAGAACTCCTGTGTGCCTCTTTCTGGTTTGCTCTTTTTCTATTTGAAAGGTTTAGGTCTGCATTAAGTATAAAGGCAAAATGGGACAGGTGAGTTGATTAGAACTCTGCTGGTCTTCTCCAGCAGGCAAGAGGAGACAAGGCAAGGAAGGGGAACAGTGAAAAGCTGTCATTCACATTAGCTATTGCCTCCTGTTTGTTTTTTAAACCTTCGAACCCTGGAAACTTGATAAGCAGCAAGAAAGTGGAGTAATGTTTTGTTTTCCCTGGATTTAACTCTTTTGAGATGCTATCACTATTCAGATTTGTGAACAGTGTTCTGGTTTTCCACCTCATGTTTGGGAGAGTCTTGGAAGGGACTGTTTTGTAGAACAGGGAGTCTTTCACTCTTAAAACAGATGCCTGGCGTTAAGGATGACACTGGGGTGTTCCTCAGCTCTCGGAAATGGTAACAGGTCCAATGACTTCCATAGGGAGGGACAGCTTTAGTTCCCCATATGTCCTGAAGCACAACACTTCTTTCTCCATAGCTGCTTTGACTCAGTGATCCAAAGCCTGGGTCAGGCAGTGGGAGAGGAGCCTCTCAAGGACGTTACAAAGTCGTCTGTAACTCCACAGACGCTGTCAGGTGCTTCAGCTACTCACAGATTAAGAACCTAATGCCTGGCTTTTCCTCAGCAATCAAAGATGAGCCAGGAAAGCAAGCCAGTGACCATATTTTGGCATGACTTTCTGGCAGTTACAGTGGCCCTATTTATCACCCAAAGTCTCCTTTTCATTGCATGTGTGCTCCAGCATTCTGCTTTGTGCTCTTGCTTCTGGACTCTGGCTTATCTTCCAGCTGTCTGGCCAATTCTGCTCCAGTAAGCTATGACCACAGGATCCTGTCTCCACAAGGCATGACAAACTGGTCACAGGGACAGGGAACGATGTGGTTACACCAGAAAACACACTATCAACACTATTCTAGCAGGGAACTGCCCACCAGATCCAGCTATCTGGAGGCTGCTTTGTGTCCAGCTCTGTTTCTAGCAAAGGTGTCACAGCACTTCCACAGCTCCCACTGTTGCCACTGTTGGCTACAGGCAAATAGGTATTTTCAGACACCACTCCCCTGACACACACACACACACACACACACACACACACACACACACACACACACACACACACACTTATTTCTCTGCAGTTGGCCAAGCTGCTGAAACTGAATCCTTTTATGGGAATGTACAAGAGTGGTTTTCATAAGCAAGCTGGAGATTCTGGAAGGCACAGTTGCTGCTCTGTTGGGGTAGCTGATAGAGCTCTATGGCCCTTCTATCCTGTTAAATTCACCCTGTTGTGCTGCCCACTTATTTATGCCTTCATTTCCACACAGATTTGCAAATATGGTCACAGTCAAAAGAGAGGACCTCATTCATATTTTATGTAATATTTCCGTGCATCTAAAAGGGAAAAAAAAAGAGGGAGGAGGAAGACTTTGAAGGACTAGGATGTCCTTGGCTTTCTATTTCTTTTGTCTCCCCCCCAGTTCCAGGACTACAGGAAAACATTTTTACTACTTATACTATCCTAGTATATATTGAAGTCTACAACAAGGACACAACAGGTAAAAAAGGCTCCTGTTGATCCTGTCCTGGTGTAACCTTTTAATGGAGCACTTAAAAGGTAGTTTTGTATTTTTTAAATATAAGCTCTCAAACTATTAAGAAGAGAGGGGACTCTTTTAGTGTTTCAGTTCTCTTGCATTATTTTTCAATGTTCTCTTGCATTATTTTGAGTCCAGCCAAAAGACTGGAAAACCACAGAAACCATCAAGTCAATGTAAGATAAATCAAAAGAGGAAGCACTGAAGTTGCAAAACTTAGGTAGGACAGTGAAATATGAATACAGAAGAGGGGATGGGGTAAGGGCAGCAGGGAAGAAGGAAGAGTTTAAACTTATCCCAGCATATTATCAGCATTCCCTTAGGTATACTATTCAAAAAGGTGGAATTTAATCTGCATTGCCTTTGAATAAGCAGTATAGTCTGTAAGAACTTCTGCCTCGCATATGTCTTTTTTCCAGATAGCTGACAGAACTACTTCACTGATAGTATTCTGGTAAAATACCTTCAGGGTAAATGTGCTTTTATAAATAACCTATTCCCAAGTTACCGAAACTGTAATACATTTATAGGACAGAACCTTGGCATGTGTAATATAAAAGTCACTTTGGGGAACTGGAGCTGGTTGATGGCAGCTGAGTTTGGCTTAATGCTCTTACCAGGACATCCTATCTCCTGACTTCTCTTGTGCAGATTTTTTATAAAAGAAACAGTATCTTACAGTTCCCAAACTGCCACAAGAGCAGGATTAGGCTCAGTCTCCTCATTTTCTCATCCCTGTGGTGCAAGGACTTGTTAGAGTGGTCACGGAGCTGTCAAGTTAATGCAACACCCCTGAACCACCCGAGAGAGATGGCAAGCTTCACACTCTGCTCCTCATCTCACCAGAGGAAAGGCTGTCTGTAGAAATGCATTTTTAACATTTATGCCTCCCCCTTGTGTCTCTACCATATGAACTCACCAGGCTATGTTTATTTCTTGAAAGATCTCTACAAATGCAAACTTTACACATGGCGCTGCCTTAGAATGCTAGTAAACATGTAAATCCAGGACAGCAATGAGAACAAAACTTCTTCTAGTTGCTGAGTCTAAAATCTCCTGTGGAAATCAGCCAGAATTGCAACTGTTACAGAAGTCATCTAATATTTAACAGAGGATAGGGAGCATAATATTCCATGCCTTCATCGAGCACAAGCTATGAAGAGACAAATTGAATATTACTAATTATGTTCCACTGGAAAATAATAATGTTGCCACTCACTTCATTAGAAGTGGGTTTGATTTGGGTTGGGAAGTTTGTTTTGGTGTTGTTTTTTGTTGCGCTTTTTCTCAAAAAGTGATAAAAGTACTTTTATTTGGTAGAACTTAGAGAAAATAGCATGAAAAGCCAAGGAAAAGAGAATTCCTGGTCTGACTCCTACCACCTTAACAAGAAGAAGGTCAGAGATGTCCCTTTTTAATGAAGAGTTTGTCTGCACAGATGGAGCAAAAAGTTACCCGAAGACAAGTAGTTGAAAAAATCAGAAGTCAAACATACCTGACTTGCCCACGCCAGCTCGACCGAAGATCGCCAGCTTCACTTCTGCACTCTTGGCCATGCTGGAAGGAAAGCAGTGGTGGCAAACTCACTCAATTACCAAAAGTGAAGCAGAAGAACTGTTTCCAGCTCCTGCCTTCAGCTTCACGGTGTCATTGTGACGTCAGTGCAGAGCCTGGGGAAGAACACCACAAGGATGGAACTGCAAGGAGTCAGGCTCTCCCTTTCCCCTTCCTGCCCCCCTCCTTTTTTTCTTCTTTTTAAATAATCATGATAATTCATGCTATGTTCCTGCTTTAACATTGCAGTAACACCACCAACATTTGGTTTGTGCAGAACCTACCTTCAGCTTTCTGGCTATTGCTTTGCTTCACACCGGCACTGTAAGACTGCAAAAGGTACTTAACAACCCCAAGCACCTGCCTTGCAAAGCTCCTAATTATTTATTTCTTCCTTTCTCTTTCAGCTTAAATTGCATATATTTACTGTATTTGAATCATATACAGGGAATTATTTTTTGTGGAATATATTTAATAGCTGTGAGCTCTCATTTGTAGTGCCTGCAGATAGCTACTCTTTCCTTGAGCCCTCCAGCTCCAAAAAGGTTTCAATTACTCAGCGGCAGCTGCCTAAAATCCTGTAAGCACTTGTGCCTTGCTCACTCCCCTAAAAATCCAGACCCAGAAAGTTCTCTAGCACTCCTTTTTAAGCTGCCTCAGCTCATACATAAACATTCAGCAAGGCACGGGGTTAGCAGAAGGATGCCAGAGCTTCTGGTACTGCACTTTGAGGATGGATATTATCTATGCTCACAGTTTTGCTGCATGACCTTGATTTCACCAACCTGGACAGTGAAATCTATAACCATACCTGTCATTGTACCATGCTGTAAGACCATCAGTGAAAACATGGCAATCGTCATGATGATGATCCTCAGCCCTGACTAAAACGTCAAATATTCGGTCTTTCCTTTATAGCAGGGTAGAACTTTATGTGTGAATGCAACCAGTGACGGGTTTGCTGCTGAGCTGAAGTACCCACTTCGAATTCTAACAATTCTAACAATGGCGTAGGATGCTTCCCATGTCAGCACTCCTCGCTCTACAGCAAAATACATTTCTAACATGTTATTTAAAACAAACAAACAAACCCAAACCAACCAAACAAACAAAAGAAGGCTTTTTCCCATACAAAAACCCCTGTAAAAAGAAAAAGTAAAGACATCTTACATTGAGAACGGTCCCGATTAACCTCTGATTCCTTTTGCATGAGCGTATGAGACCACTCTCAGTCTGCACGGCCAGTTAGAGGTACAAACTGTTTCAGGACGTGGGGAATGGGATACACAAGAACTGGGACACCAGCGCTTGCTTCCCGCGAAAGCTCCCGGCCGCCCGCCGGCACCTCGCCCCGCTCCGCCGCCCGCAGCAGAGCCGCTGGCCCGCTCCGCAGCCCTATTTCACATTTCCGTGCAGGCAGGTATTGATTCCTAGCCGCCAGCTCCGTCTCTACGGGCGGGCTTTGCTTCCCACCGCTC